>CM060111.1:32772247-33244747 GCA_030522415.1 Channallabes apus | reverse complement strand
ACACTGTTAATCATTTCCCAAGAGTGAGTTGGAAACAACACAGAGCCATTCAAGGCCATGCGAAGCTGCAAGGAAGTTAAAAAAAAAAAAAAAACAGGTGTGTGCGTGCATGTGTGTGTTTGTGTCTGTGAGAATACGTGGGTGAGAAATTAGCATGACCAATGAATGACACGGACTCTCCTGTTGGAATGTGAGATGAAAGGAACATTTTCAACACCTTACCGTGTCCCCTCTTAACCTCTTGTCCATGTGTTCATTATTTATACTCGCTTTCAGGTCACTCTCACATTTAACTGTGTACACAACACACAAACCGCACACACACACACACACACACACACACACACACACTCCTAACAGTCTCTTTCAAACTCACAGGAAACCGGATGTTGGTCACTGGGATTTCAGGCTTTTCTGGAGACGTGCGTGTACGTTGGTGCTCAATTCGTTCTATGGCCGCGCTAAAGTGCGATATGTCACATGTTTGTTTTTTTTAGCTGTATGGTACCGTAGTGGTTAGCACTGTGCCCTTGCACCACCAGGGTCAAGAGTTCGATTCCCGCCACAGGTCTGTGAGTTGACTAGGGTTGGGTATCGTTTGGTTTTTTTCGATACCGGTGCCAAATCGATACTTTTAAAACGGTACCGGTGCCAAAACGGTGCCTGAACCGATACTTTACAAAAGCCACAAAATTATGGTGGATGACTCAAAAAAAATTTTTTCTTGAACAAAAAATGTAATGCTTCAAATTGAACATTATATTAAAAGTTTAAAGTATAGATGAATATATAAGCTTAAAATTTTAGCAATTCTTTTGCAGAAATTTCACCATATTTGCCTTTTCTGTCAAAATACGACACCTTTCCTGACTTATTGCCCTGCACAGGACATGTATAGCCTTCTTTACAATGGTAAATGGGGTCACTGTTGTAGTGCTACTAGTACTGGCTGGAAAGCCATAATTATAAACAGAATCCATGTTACATTAGTTTTTTACAAATCGTTTGACTATTTGTTAGCATGAATGCAAGATTTGCATTTTGCAATTAACATTACATTATCCTACTACTAACCTGCGGAAAGTCTGCTGTCGGCATCATAACCGGTATGATTTTTGCTTTTTGCTACAGTTGGTGTGACTGGGGTTCAGGTCCTCCTCACCGATAGTGCCAGCTGTGGTCCACAAGCTGTTAAACACGGTGCCTCCCTCTGCTTTTAACTTTATTCCGTCTGCCCTTGAATGTTTCAGTAGATTTGACGTGTTTCCGCCTTTACACGCAACTGCTGTAAAACATTTGCTGCACGTCGCGGTGTCGGAATCCTTTCTTATGAAATATAGCCACACTTTCGACCGTTTAGTTTTAGGCATTTTAACGAAAGTTTAATTTAGCATGCTAAGCTATCGGTAGACCGCCTGCTGCCGTCAGAGCGAGTATAACGTTAGCTGCTGCATTCACGCTCATCTCAGATGGTCTCCTGATGATTTGTGCTTTTAATTTTTTATTTAATCTAATAAACTATTAATCTACAAAAATATATGAATCTAGAGAACAAATATTTCAATCGACAGTTCAGGCATTTAAGTGGCACCGAAATTCGCGTTCTGTTCCGGTCCGGTACATATCGGTTCTATAGGTACCGGTGCCGTATTAGCACCGGTTTTCGGTACCCAACCCTAGAGTTGACGAGACAGGGTTTGCACGATTGACATTTCCGAATTCCTCATACTGTGTGAACGTGTGTGCTTTTGTGCCCTGCAATAATCCTAGGTATACCACGCCTAGTGCCCCGCGTCTCTGGGAAAGGCTCCAGGCCTCCCGCGACCCTGTATACGGGATACGCACTATAGAGAATGACTGAGTGACATCATATGGACATATTTCTCATGAACGGAGTTCCTGATCATCGGTTCACATAGAGGGCTTGAGGCGCTGTGAAACAACAGAGGACAAGTCACAGGGCTTTCAAGAAAAGCTTTCACACATGAGACTGCTTCTATCCTGTGTGCGCTCAGCACAGAATTTCCTCTGGACGAATTTCAATAGTTTGGGGATAGAAACAAGGTGTATGTCCACTCTGCTGTGATTGGTCACACTCACGCCCAATCACCTCACTGCGTTTGTTAGCAATGGCAGGAAGTATAATTTTAGCTCCAACTACAGATGAACTCTTAGTTATTGTACGTACAGTATAGTAGCATTATACCTAGCTTTGTTACATAACTAACATTAACTGTTATGCAAACAGTATTGATGTGCCTTTAGGTGGATTTGTTCAACCCTTTCACACTCTTCTGCTGCTCAGTAGGGCTTTGTGTCGCTACTACTGTGTAAACACCACTGTAGATCCAGAGTCTATACAGGAAACACTGGGAGCAAAGGGAGAATAACCTTGGGAGAATACGGCCCCACACACACACACACACACACACACACACACACACACATCACCTACATGCACATTATTGGGAAGTAGGATAAAGCAGAAAGCCCAGATGACACCCATGTGACCATGAGGTGAACATGTGCAGATTTCCTCTCCAAAGGCACTTGGGGAAGAACTCATTATGGCTGGAAAATCACTTGCTCATCTTTTACACTCTACATCTTTTGCGCGCACACATGCATACAGTACACACACACACACACACACACACACACACGTGTACAAGTGCGAATACATATAGAGCTTGTGGGTCAGGCTCATCATAGTCCCACAGAGTGAATCTCCAGAAATAATCAGAGCCTCGTGATAACGCAGAACGCTTCTTCTGTCTGAAGTACGGAGAATCCACATGAGCAAATCTATACTGCTTCTGCTCTCTTACTAAAACCCTCTCACACACACACACACACACACAAACACACATTCTCTAGAAGTGTGTGTGACTTTGTTTATGTATACGGTACAGGTCTGTTTCCTGTGCATGTGGTAATTTTTCAGTGCACCGCTCCTGGTTAGTTCCCCTCATCTCCCAGCGCATTCCTCCTTTCTAGATGTGTGTGTGTGTGTGTGAGATTTGCTGGTCAACAACATGCCCTGAAGAAAGTGTCAGAACGGCCTGTTGTCAAACTGCAGCCTCATGAGTTAACAGTCTATCTGTTAATGTCTTTGTGAGTCTGTCTCTCTGTCTTTCTCTCGCTCTCTCGGTCCTTGTTTGTGTGTTTTGATGTCTCTTTCTCTCTCTCTTTCTCCCTGTGCGTGTTCTGCTCTCTGACACTGACAGATTTCTGCAAAATACTCTACAAGTCAAAGATTTAAAGACAGCTTCTAATCATCTTGCGATGTGTCTAAATCTTTCATAATGGCTCTAATCCGAGTTGCTGTTTGTTAATTGGTGATTTCTGAGGCTGGAAACTATAAAAAAAAACTTCTTGTCAGCAACAGACATAAGTTTTGGCCTTGCTTTCCTCGGAAGGTCATGAGTGCTCGATGCGTTCGTCATGGTGTTCGATGGCTTTACAAATGCATTTGACAATTCTGTTCTTGCAAGAACTTTTCCAGAACAGCTGAACTTTTTGCCTTAAAATAAAAGCTAACTGCTGTTGTTACTTAATTACCTAATGCCATATGTGTCATTTCGTAGTTTGGAAATATCCAGCATTGTTCTAGAATGTAAAAAATAAAATCACAAAAAACAAAAATGAACAGTATTTACACTAAAATTATTTAATTAGAAGGTGTTTCCAAACTTTTGACTGGTGCTGTAGATTGATATTCGAAGTCCTACTCTCTTGCCTAAACAGACGTCGTCCCAGCTCATACTGAAGGAACAAGTCCCATAGCAGGACACTGTCAACTCCACACTTCATCATTTGTATTTTGTTCTTTGGGCGATAAACTGTGTTTTTTTTCTTTAATTTTTGCACCAAACATACCTGTTACAAATCCTCCCAAAAGTTTCACCTTGTTCTCAGATCTTAACACATTTTACCACCTGGTTTGGCAAAAACTGAAGTGAGCTTGGGTGTGTTGTTTGTGGGAAAAGGGATATTAAACAGTCTCCTTTTAGTGTTATCATAGGACTTGCAGCAGCCTCCCTTACTGTAATCATTTCTTCTTGTCCTTTCGTCAATTTTGGAGGGACATGTCTGTAATGTCGTTATGGTGCTCTCCAGCTTATCATTTTAATATCAACGTGGTATCACTTTATAATTTTCTGCACTTGTCAATGACGGCTTACATGCTTTATATCTAGATGTAAGATCTATTTTTCTCTCCCTTTCCTGATTACCTTTACAAAAAGGTCCTGTTCATGCTTTGTAAGCCCTTTATGGACCATGGCTCCAGGAATCAGACAAAACCAAAAGGATGTAAAGAAAATCCTGGTCCGTATTTGAGGTTAATCAGAGTCACTGCACTGATGAGGAGAATATGATAATTACTTTTGAACAAAAGCTTATTGGCGTTTTCACATCTGAAAACATCAAGAATGCTTGTGCCCAGAAATGATTGTGAACAAGAATTTTAACTTTCACACTATCACTAATATTACTGATATTCCACTTTCACGTGCCCTCCTACTCTATCAGCTGTGTAGATCAGGGGATGAGACCGGAGGATGCTACACGCACACACAGGTTTAGAAGGAGACCATGATGACAATGATGACATCACATTAAACAGCGATCTACTTCCGTGTTCAGGTACGACTGGCTTCCGTATCTGATTCGATCCGTGCCCGAGTTCCCGACCATGGAGCGACTGTGTTCTCCCTGATCGAAATGAACCAGACTTTGGGGTCAAGCGTTCTCAGAAACGAGTCCGGGTCGCTAATGTAAAGAAGTGTGATCTGTTGATTCAAAGTAGAGTCTTTTGTAAAAGGGTGTGCACACTCATAGAACCGTGATGTTCTAAGTTTTCCCTAAAAACTCGGCTTGTTTTCATTTTATTTTTGGAGGGTTTAACCACATAAAACCATGTTTTCTGGATGTGGTTTCTGAATTGCTTTTGGTTCATCAAAACTTTGATGTAGACTTTTTATAGTCTCTCTCTCTCTCTCTCTCTCTCTCTCTGCTGTCCTACTTTATGAGAAACATCCCACAATGAGTTCCCACAGGCACTGAAAAGTCACCTGCCTAGTCATGCCTAGTTTATGCTGTTTATCATGGATAATAATTTGACTCGCAGTTACACACACACACACACACTTGCACACTCTGTGAGAAGTGATGACTAAAAGCTGCTCGGCTGAAACACGGGCTCAGTCACGCGCTCTCACCTTGTCGGACTGTTTTCATCCGCACGGGGTCCCTGGTGTTGTCCAGCAGAGACAGCACGTCGTAAAGGGGCAAACCGGACACGGGCAAGCCCTCAACCTCGAGCAGTAAGTCCCCCTCCGACAGCTGTCCGTACTGATAGACTACATCCGGAGTGACCGCGGCGATGTAGCTGAACTGTCCGCTCTCTGACCCGCCGCGCAGATCCACGTTCAGCTCGCCGCCTGCGCTCCTGCGCACCGAGCACGCGCTCACCCTGCCCGTCCAGTGCTTTCTCTTCTGGATGCTCTTCGACATGTCCACTTTATTCCGGTTCAGACCGGACTGCGTGCCTCAGCGCTAACGGCTCTCATCAAGACCGGCCGGGGGAAAAACTTCAGCCGACCTGGACAAAGTCATGTCTCACTCACTCTTCTCTTAGACACAAAAGAATTCCACTCATTTCCACTTATATATATATAAAAAAGAAAAAACCTAAACAGAAACCATATCTTGCTCGTGGCGTTTTTTGTTATATTATTATCATTACTATTATTAATTAGTGCGCGTGAAACTCTTATTTCTGAAGGCTTCTTATTTCCGACTTCTGTCACATGTCGAACTTTCTGACACATTACACACTACACACTACAATGACATTCTTTTTAAAATAACTTTCTTCTCAACATATTCTCTTTAATTCGTTTTACCTCAGAGTTTGACTCGAGATGACGTTTAGCTTTCTGCGTCTCCTTTAAGCAGGTAGCCCTTACGGAGAGCTCGCGCTATCGCCTGGCTGCTCTCGAGCTGATGGTTTAAAGTTTGCGCATGCGCACTTCTTAGCTTTAACTCCTGGGGAACGGGAAATCCTGGGCTGAATCTCGACAAGCCAACGAATTTTCCCGTTGAAGGGAACTTCACAAAAGTGGACCTATTATGAAATACCAGTCTCCATACCCTAAGTAGTAACACTAAATATTAATTAGAAAGTCATTCAGGATACTCCCTGGACACGCCCGTCTCACGGTCCTAACGCCGTCCGATTAGTTACAAATTATAAGGATTTGAAAATATTTCAATCAGAGTCCAACCAGATCCCGCGATGTTTTACGGTGTCTAGCAGTGACGTCACAACATCTGTCTGGGCAAAATAAGTTGCATTTATTTTATTATTTTGTTCCGTTTTTTAGATTTTAAAATATTTTTTTTTGTTTTAATAAAAAATGTATGTTTGAAAACAAATGTGTACTTTCTCAGGCCTCTGTGTTACTAAATTAAGCATTTTAAGCTCAGCATAAACATGTTTATATTATTATTATTATTATTATAAAGTTTCAAATTCAAATTAAAGATTTTTTAAAATATGTAATTAATTATCCATTTCTTTAAAAATGAAATGAATCTGACTATTATTAATATTAATGCATAAATTTGACTTAAAGACAAGATTGATAGAATTTTAGAAGATCTTTAATCAACTTTAATCACTTTTTCAACTTAGTCACTTTAATCGACTAAAATAAGCGCACTTGCACTATTCTTATTGCACTGTTCCGTTTTTCACCATATCAGCCTTCTGTGATGTTAACTGTCCCTTTTTGCAGGACAGTAACTCAATTATCTCACCCCTGTTGTTCTCCAAGTTTGTGTTATTTAAGTTTTTTTTTAGGTTTATTTAAGGTTTTTCAGTGTTATTTGTAATGAGGATGAGAGAAACGTAATTTGATTCTCTATATGTATGCACTGTACATGTAGCAGAATTGACAATAAAGTTGACTTTGACTTTGAATAGAAGGATAACAGGCTTAACAACATCAACACAAATGTTTAGGATACATGCTATGTTTTCTACCTCACTTGAGCTTGTATGTTGGTTATTGGATATGTGGATATTGTGGTTACTGAAGATATATATATATATATATATATATATATATATATATATATATATATATATATATGTGTATATATATAATGGTATATATATATATATATATATATATATATACACATTATATATATACACATATATATATATATATATATATATATATATATATATATATATATATAAAATGCATGTTCCCAAGTGTTTCTATGTTATTCTTACGGATTAAGTACAACATACTTTTTGTACACAAAAGTTTAAAGACACAAATCACGGCCTCCGAGTTGTAAAGTGCTCACCCCACTCAAAAAAAATAACTCGTTGAATGAACATAATTAAATTATGGAAAGAATTTCCACCTGATTTAATGCCTTTCATTCAGCATTAAGCAATTTTGTTGGCCCAACTTAATGTTTTTAGGTTCATTTAACTTATTTACTACAGCTGCGTCCAACATAATTTAATACTGTTAACATAAATGAATAGGGTTGGTACAACAAATTTTTCAGTTGTAAATTAAGTTGATCCAACTCAAATAAATTTAAATTTCAAGCCCTGGTCAGCAGAATTCTGTGAAGGAAGGAAGCAGACAAACGGGATAAAACGGAGATTTTTATTTTACACCAGGAGCAACTTACAAATGAGGTCTCAATTTGAAAAGATGTACAAAACATAAAACACCACAAATAAGTATTAATGAAAAAAAAAACATCAACAGAAACGTTTTGTACTTTATAACTGTACGTTATGACTTTTAAATATGACCGTTAGATACGGTTGGTCAGGAAACTCCTGGAGTCAGATGCAGACACGACACTTTAAGTCACAAACTCCTGTGAAAAAATATAGAGATAGATATTCAATTAAAATTCATGATACTTAATTTAGCAAATGAACAATATTTATACTTTGTTCCTCTCGCTTCACAACTCATGAGAACAGACTGAAACCAGAACCGAACCGGAGATTAAGCACGTGCATATAACCGTCCGTATTTTAAGTGTGATTAAAAATACAAGAAATAGCTTAAACCAAAATAATGTGACTAAACATCGCTAAACAACAGGTGACATTTATGTTCAGTATTTCGTTTCTATTTAGAAAGATGGGAATTAATTCCTATTTACCTTTTCCACACGACCGCCAAATGTTTGTCTCCTCAACTGTGTTCTCTTCTCACGATATTTCCGGTTTTGCTATTTCCGGTTTTCATATTGACAAGATCTTGTTGGTTTCTCTCAACATGATTGAATCTAGTACATGTTAAGTTGTTGAGTTTCATGCAAATACAACATAACTTATTCATGTTTAGCTTGGAAACATGAAATTATTATGTACAAAACACATATTACATTTTAGTACATGTAACAGATAGCCATGTTAATTTTTTTGAGTATATAATCCGCAGATCACTGGTTCAATTCCCAGGTGTTGCTGTAACCTCTCGCAGCCGGAGGTCTAGAGAGAGCTGATTGGCCGAGCTCTCTCAGAGGGGTGGGATGAGAGGTACTTAGTGCTCCCACATTAATCACGGCTCTACAGCCAATCAGGGGTGTCTGTGAGCTCACGCAAGCGGAAGAAGCGGATAGCGCTGTCCCCCGAGTGTGTTACGCCGCCCCCAACGGTGCGTGAGTGAGCAGTTCGAAAAAGATGCTGGCGTCATGTGGTTCAGAGGAACCACGTGATATTTTTTGGCCCTCCCGAATGAGTGGTTATAGCCTTAATGTGGGAGCCCCCTAGTGGCGGGGAGGAATTGGACACGACTAAAATTAGGGAGAAAATCAGGAAAAACATCCAAAAAATAAATGAATAAAAGACACAAATCACTGTAAATACCCATCAGCATTTATTAATAACATTGCATACTACAGCACCTGTTCATACTGTTAGAGGTATTTAATCTTAGTATATAAGACACTTTCAACAGTTTTTACAAAACTGCGTTAATGTTAAACATGGTGTGTCAGTGGTTAAGGTGTTGGACTACGATCTAGAAGATCCCAGGTTTAAACCCCACCTCCACCAAGTTGCCCCTTTTGGGCCCTTAACTCTTAACTACTGAGATGTATAATGAGATTTTTTTTTAAAGTTGCTCTGGATAAGGATGTCTGACAAATGCTTAAATGTAAATCTGTGGAAAATGGCATAAAGTTTCTCTGAAAGTGAAAATGAATCTTGGTGTGTTGTAATACTTGCATTCATTCCTGATTTTTCATACATCCTGTTTATATCAGATTCATCCTACTGTAACATGTAAAAACTGCATTTTTAAACGGGGAAACATTTGATTTAATTTAATCTAGTTTAAATCTAATGAGGTTTTCACATATTTGTTGTTGTTGTTGTTGTTGTTGTCACTCATTCAGGCCTAGAGGTAATTTAGAGCACCTAAGCTGCATACCAGTTTGTTTTAGAAGAAATTGAAAGAAAAAAAAACATATGGTCACAGGGAACACTTATGAAACCCCACACAGAGAGTAACCTGAGCTCTGACCCTAAAGCTGTGAGCTACAGACAATATGTTATGATATACAGGCTTTATAACCTTAAAGTATTATCTATAAACCTTAAAAAATAGCCATATGTAAGCTTATATTAGTGTATATTAATACTGTAATTGCTGCAAAAAAAACTTGTCTTAGACATAAATCTAAGACTAAATATGTCTTAGATTATTGATTACAGAGTTTTATTATTATTATTTTTTTTTTTAGCTTTTATGATCATTAAAAAAATGTGGAAAAAATGCACAAGATGGTTTTAACCTCCTAGAGGTAGTAGTTCTGGTTCAGTTATAAAGTCAAGAAATCTTCCAGACAGATTTAATATGACAACAAGAATGTTTACCTTTTACACATAATAAGCCATAGATCAAAATGCCAAGATGGCAAACAGAACTGAGGTGTGTTCTGATTGATTGCAGGCACACCTAGAAACCCTAACAGCAAACAAGCAGATCTCAACAAATATTAATATCACATGACTTCCTTCCAAGTTTTTGCTTTTGGTTTGTTTTGAACACTTTATCACCACCATTACCTCAACCAGCACCAGCACCAGCACCATTATCATCACCAAAGCCATCACCATCAACACCATCACTAGTATCACAAGAAGTACCACTGTCACCACTTTCACCACAACCAGCACCAGAATCATCACCACCACCTCACCATCAATACCATCACTATCACAAAAACCTCAAACAGCACCAGCAACAACCATCATCACCACCACCTAAAGATCACCACATCTAGGACTATCATTACCACCAGCAGTACCACCACTAACAACACCATCACCAATAATGCAATTGGCACCATCACTCCCACAATCAACACCATCACCACAACTACAACTACAACCAACACCATCACCAACGCACCGTCAGAATGACCAATGTAACCATGACCAACACCACCATGAATATAATCATAGACGACCAAACAGTAAGTAGCAAAATCACCTTCATCAACACCACTGCTCATGCTTTCTAGACAATTTTAGGGGAGTTTATGTCAATGTATTTTCCTTATGTTGCCACCTATACAAGGCTGCTTTGTTTTGTGCAAAATATTTGTTTAGTATATTTGTACAAGTGGCCTTTACGGGTGTTACAATTGCCTGGTGCAAATGATTCTTATAACAAGCATTTTCAAAGAATCAGGATGAAAACTTTCAGGAAATCTCAACACACAGGATCAATACAGCGTAATTAAATATTAACCTGGCAGTCGAACAGGCTGATTGATTTTCCCAGGCTGTTGAATAAACACAGCCTTTGTTACATTTCTCCCATGAGACAACGATGCCATAACATTCTATTAATCACACATAGTACAGTATAGCCTGGTATTGATATCGGTCTTGCATGTGAAGTGTAAACCAGATGAACTGAATATATTGTGACATTTATTGTTCACATTTAGAAATTTACCAGGAGACCATATACTGAATATGTGGTACTTCAAAGGTTCACTGTTTTGTTTCATATTTCAGGAAATAAATTTTTAAATCCATTTTACATAATATTTCAATGTCAAACATTACAAGTTACATGGAACAAATATTTTTTAAATAAGTGAGAACTATAATAAACCTTTTGGTTAATATCTCACCTGTACAGCACCGTGCAAAAATCTTGAGCCACTCCTCATGTCTTCATATTTTGCTTCCAAAGAGTCAGACATTTTTGCATTTTTAATCTAGTCTCAAAGAAGGCTTCCTAAAGAACTTTTGGTCCTCATTTTCGGCTTCTTTTTGGCTTGAGTTCCCATCCAGTCCCTGTACCTGACCAATTTCAGGAGGATGTATTTGTTTTTGTTTAACCTCACATTGACCTATCAATCATCTTAATTCATGAACCAGAGAGAAACAAGTGCAGACGATGACAGATGATCAGGACTGTAATTAGTATACTGGTGATCGCGAATGCTGAGTGGGTGGAACAGATGAGAGGGGAAATGAGGTTGCTGCTGAGGCTGTTACATAAACAACCAATTGTATCTTCAGGCACCTTGCAACTTGTCAGAGTGAAACATTTGTTCCCATTTCTTCAATTTAATCAACATAAACATTTTATTTAATATAAAGGAATGATATGTGGTCCAAAACTTTTGCACAGTACTGTATATTGCATTATTTTTAGAGTATATTATGTATTGCAATATGTTGCATAGTATATTTGGTATATTAGATAAGATTTTGATCCTCTGTAGAGAAGTATTGTTGAAACATATGCTCAGTGTACCTCAGGGAAATCGGTTGCCAGAAAATATACAGTTGCTTCTAAATAATTCAAAATGCACCAGATGAATAGCGTTATGGCCAGAATCTCATGAGAGCGTTGTGATCTGAACAAGTGGAGAGCGGAAAACTGCTTAATGGCCCTTTTTTTGTATCCGCTTACATTTATGGGCAAAGTTTAGGCTTGGCTCATCAACAAATGAACACAGCAATTCAATGAAAGGAAATGAGAGGAAGCATGAAGACAAATGCACTATGGTAAACTTGTAATCAAAAAAGGTTGACAAAAAAAGAATGAGGAAGTGCTAACGAGAAATGGAAGGACAGCTTAGAGCCATGAGAGAATAAGAGAGAATAGAAAATTAATATGAGTTTTTGGGTAATTATGATTTGCCATCATTGTAAATCTCTCTCTTTTTAAAATAACCCAAATAAACTTAGCATGAAATCTGTACCACATTTAAAAAGAATCACTAAAGCCTGAAACAATACATTTGTGACAAAATTCAATACAATCTTCTCTGAAATCAAATCTACTCTGCTATGTTTCATTTCTTAGTGTGACACAGTTACAGTAGGTGACTAAACAATAATATCTCATATTTCCAAATATTTCCAACTGCAGGAGTCATGCCAAAACATTGTTCAGTCACAAACCCTGGCTGTGAATGAAGGTGTGAATCCAGTTGATATTTACAGCCACAGTACAGTAATGAGACTCTTAGCAGTAACAATAAAATATTTGAATGGTGCAAACAACTGTGAATGATGATCGCGGTCGAGGTGACTCACATTCACATACTGTATGTATGATGTATGCATTCAGTGATACATTAAAATAATTTTTTTTAATAACTTGCCAATTTGCAGAAAAAAATGCAAAGAGACCTGAATGCACAATTGTTCACTTGCAAATTACAGAAACTGAGAGTTTCTGAGAGTTAATTGCAACATCCAACATATAGCCTTGATATATCTTGACATATAGCCTTTCAGTCATTAAAGGAGTTCCTGGGAGGCCAGCGTTTCAGACATGAAGCAGGCAGTCTGATCATGGCTCCGACATACTGAGAAAAGTTTCTACCATGACGGTATCTAAGCACTAGTGAAATACTGGGATAGGTGCATTAATGTAGCAGGGGATTATATAGACAAATAAAGAGAGTTTATTTACTCTCGGTTTGACTTGAACACCGCTCGTTGTAATAGAAATCCATTAGCATTATATATTTCGGAACTGAAATGAACTCTTAATGCTTCAGGATACCAAGACATTTTGTACAATCTGAAGCTCCCAATTTTGTGGGAACAGTTTGGGGACGGCCCCTTCCTGCTCCAACATGACTGCACACCAGTGCATAAAGCAGGGTCCATGAAGACATGGATGAGAGAGTTTGGTGTGGAAGAACTTGACTGGCCTGAACTCAGCCTGAAAGGACACCTTTGTGATGAATTAGAGCAGAGACTGTGAGCCACGACTTCTCGTCCAATATCAGTGTCTGATCTCACAAATGCACTTCTGGAACAAGGTCAAAAATTCCCATAAACGCACCCCTAAACCTTGTGGAAAGCCTTCCCAGAAGAGTTGAAGCTATTACTGTATGGCTGCAAATGGTGGGCCAACATCATACAGTCTTAAACTCTATGGATTAAGAATTGGACGTTACGAACGTTCATATGAATGTGAAAGCAGGCAAGCAAATACTTCTGCACAAGAAGTAAAAAAACTTTTAAAAAGACCCATATACTAAATATATAGAACTCATCAGAGGCTTTAGTAAAAATTTGAACCTAAAGAAGCCACCTTTTTATGTACTACTGTAAATGTTGGCCCCCTTGAGCTGTCATGTAGCTATGCCACTGAGAACAGTTATATTTTAGTGCTTTAGGGATTAGTTAATGTTTCTAAATAAAATGTCAATTAAACATTCTCTGATGATTTGCATAAAAGGAAAACAAACATACTTTGTTTGATCATCTAATGTCTTGTTTTTTTCTGTTTTGCCATGATGTCACAAATCAGACCTGAGAGGGGAGGAACTTAGTGGCTGGAACAAACCACAATGAAGGACCTTCTATAAAAGCAAAAGCTTTTTTTAATTATTATTATTATTATTAATAGAAAAAAATAATAATTTTATGCTGTAAGCTCCATTCTTAATACACAGACACTACTTTTTTTTTGTTCTCATGACACACCCAGTGGAGCTCCATCAAGGTCACAGACGTCTGCGTGAGGATGAATGATAATTTATGTTAATTAGGGCAGATATATAATAATGGTAATAATGAGGCCAGCCTCACACAAGTCATATTACCTTTTCTCTATGTAGACATCATGTGGGTCTATTCCCCCTCGCACTCTAATATCTCCAGTGTTTGCCCTCAGGACAAAGTCACAGACATACGAATTGTCTTTTCATGAGCAGAAATCACTTTTTAATTGCAAGAAGGGATTATAATGTGCCTGAGCCATATGTCACCCCCTGTCAGGTTCAGAATATCACCAACTGCATGTAGACTGGATGCAGTTGCTGAAGCTTATGCTTCGGATGCTTTCTTTTTTTTTTTAATAAATCAATATCACATTATTCTGTGATATTCATTTGTAAATAAAAACAGTGGTTATTCTGTATGAATGTGTTGTTGTTAATAATGATGTCATGCACAAATGTCTTTGCTGTAAATAACCAACTGGAGAAGCTGAAGAACATTTCTAATGGTTTATTATTATATACATGTATATGCATAAAATATGTTTATTTATAGCACTGTCGCCTTGCACCTCCAGGGTCTGGGTTCGATTCCCCGGCCAGGCTCGATTCCCGTCTCTGTGTGCATGGAGTTTGCATGTTCTCCCCGTGCTTGGTGGGTTTCCTCCGGGTACTCCGGTTTCCTCCCACAGTCCAAAGATATGCAGGTTAGGCTAATTGGCGTTCCCAAATTGCCCGTAGTGTGTGATTGGGTGTGTGAGTGTGTGTATGTGTGTGTGCCCTGCGATGGATTGGCACCCTGTCCAGGGTGTACCCCGCCTAGTGCCCGAAGTCTCCTGGGATAGGCTCCAGGTCCCCCGCGACCCTGAACACAGGATTAAGCGGTATAGAAAATGAATGAATGAATGAATGAATGTTTATTTATTAAGATCAACAATTTTTCATTGTTGGCCTTAAGGCTCCTTAAATCTGTGAGATCTACAAAAAAAATTCATTTCTGATAATCATAACTATTTAGTATCTGTTTATACTCAGAATGTATGATTATCTGCATTTCATTTATATTTTATTGTTAATTAATTGTTTAGTGTGTGTGTGTGTGTGTGTGTGTGTGAGCTGAGTACCCACCTGCCATATAGACTCAGTTGTGAGGCAGGAAGTGTTGTAGACAGGACGTGTATTTCTGCTGTACACTGATCTTAGATAACTTTTATTGTTTCTTTTTCCATTTAAAGCTCAGGATAAGCTTAAGGAAAGCTGATCTGGGAGCAGGGTTCAGGGGTAGCTGGTCAGACCAGCGTGGGGATGTGCTGGCTATTTCAGCAGCAGGATATCCTGTCCCAGCCTTGTCACATGACCAACACAATGAGAAACCAGGATGCATGCTAAAGCCCAGATGTTTTTATTTTGGCCTCACGAAATATTTTTCCGCTCAGACATTTGCTTGTTTGTTCAGCATTTCACGATTGCGATTGTCTCCAGTTTATGTCTTGGGTTTTGGTGAAGAAGAGCTTCTCTATGGAGGGAGCATTTAAATATTCTTTTATCAAGCTGACACTAAGGACATTTACTGTAACTCCACAATGCTAGTTACGTGTGACATCATTATCTAATTTATAGATGTATTGTATGTGAATTACTGTAAGTATGTTACTTGGCACTCATCCAGGGTGTACTGCCCCTGTAATCTTCTGGGATAAGATCCAGGATATACGTGTACAGGATAAAGTGGTATAGAGGGTGAGTGGGCGAGTGAGTGATCAATATTGAAAGGTCTACATATTGTTATGCAATTACCTGCTTTCTTTTTTCTATAATGTGAAGCTTAAATGAACCTTGTCACCAAGATTTGTTAAATGCAAAATTTTATATTCATTGTGTTTGTTTAATTGTAATAAAATATTTTACAGTTTTACATTGTCATTTATATAAATGTCTGTATGTTTAAACACCTGAGGTTGAAGGGAAAGCTTGCACATTCCTAGCCAGTCTTAATTAAAGGGCTTAAATATTGGAAAAGGAAAGAAATGAAGAATAATGCTGTTTATATATAGTGCAGGTCATGCAATATGTGTATTGGGTAACTCCATAAATTTAGAGACTATTATGCCATCTGCTGGTCAAACTGTATGGTCATACCGACAGACTGTTTAAAGAAATGGATCATTCATTCATTCATTCATTCTCAGTACCAGGGTTACCAATGAGCAGGAGACCGATCGACCGATCACTGGGCATGAGGCAGGAATACATTCCTGCATAGCGATCCCATACAGACGGATTCAGATTATGTTTACAGTATTTTGATTATTTGACGTACAGTAAGTAATAAAGAGCTCATAATGTAATATATTTATCAGAACCCAACATCAGTAATTGACATAATTGTCCATTTAGTTAATCGATCACCAAACAACTCATTTTTTAACTGATACCTCAATTAGACTTGCGGTACTACAATAGGCTTGTTTACTGTCAGCCCTTTAATCACTTAAATAGAATTTTTCAGGAAACTGAGGTAGGTTACAACTATCAAAGGAACCTCTGTAACAGATGAGGAAAAAAAAGTTTTTGAAACATTGAAACACAGCCTGAAAGGATTATCAAGCTATTTTTAAAACTAGACAGCTCCAGAGAACCTGGGAGAGAAACATACAGTACTTTTAGTAGTTTTAAAAATAAGATTGTCCTGTTGCATGAGCTTAAGTTGGTGGACGGATGGCGTTAAATATGTTTCAAGAATATTTGGAGATAAATTGGTACATGTGAACCAGAGCAGTAACACTTTGTTAGTGACACTCATTAATTTTTTTAAAGCATTTTTAATATATACACGCACCCACATTCTTTCTTATAGGGAACATTTTCAAAATCATTCTTCATTTCTCAGAACTTGATCCATCTGAATATCAGGCTTACATATGACAGTATGTCAATACGCCTAGACAGATTACGATTTACACTCTTGTCACTTTGTCATTATTAGAATTATACATCACTGGTTGCACTACATTTCACTTGGTATTTATTTCCTTTGTCTTATTCTTCATATTTTTTACTCTATATTACTCATGGCACATACAGTACTTAAATGCTTCATGTGTTTTGTGGTTTAGCAGTGTAATAGTGATTATACATAACTTTATAGTGTGCAAACACAACTACAAACCCGTCTCATCTCTACCGGTTGTCTAGGTTTTCCTTCCGTCCACCTATTTATCCATTTATCGTTCTGTCTATCTATCTATAGCCAATGGAGAGCACCATTTCTCAGCTATTTGATGGAGCAAGCCCTTGTATTGTGTCTTATTTGCACTTAACATTAAGTGCAGACTGAAAAAACAACAGTATTGCCAATCAAAAAGAACAAAGCAAAACAAAGAACGTGTACGTAGGTGTAATACTGTAGATAGCACCGTCACCTTACACCTTGAGGTTCCGGGTTCAATTCCCACCTCAGGGTCCGTGTGCATGAAGTTTGCATGTTCTCCCTGTGCTTGGTGGTTACCTCCGGGTGCTGTGTGTGTGTGTGTGTGTGTGTTTGCCTTGCGATAGATTGGCACTCGGTCCAGGGTGTACCCTACCTTGTGTCCCAAGTCCTCCAGGTCCCCGGCGACTCTGTATAAAGCGGCATGGAAGATGATGACGACGACGATAAGGACCAATCTCAAGGTGGCATTTCATGACATTTTTAAACAACATTTTGAAAGCCAAGGAGTCTATTTTATAAAGGTTGCTGTCAAAAAGCTGAGTCTGCACAGTACAGCCATCTCCCCTCCACATACTTGACATTCAGCCTAATTTATTTTGCAAGCTAGTTGTTTTAATGAACTACTTTTCTAAAGTGCTGCTTTGCTGTTTGGAGTTAATGGTGCAATTCAGGATGCCAATTTTTCCTGTGCAGGAGATTTCGCGGACATGGCAGCTAAATGTCCAGACCTTTATATTTTTGTTCATTTTCACAGCATTTATTTGCTGCACCAATAATGAAATTAGGTTTTTCTTGCTGTTCCTCACCACTATTAAGTCTTTCAATCATATCTGCTTGCTTGGGTACTGAAATAATTAAATCTATTTATTGTATTTATTAAGTGTATTTATTTCGCACTTAAACATTTTTGAGAATGCATTGTGTCATTTTTGTAAACCGTAACATGGCGTTCTCTACCATAATCTGCTTTTTATTTATTCATTCATTTTTATTAAAAAGTTCAACACACATTAAACATTTAACCCTTTAATGTTTTACTCAACTTTATGGATGAGCAAAAAGTAAATCACTACAGTATATCATTTTGAAAAAAATGTGTTGAACTTAACTCGGTTGAGCCATCTCACTTGGTGGAGATGATGCAGTAGACGTGGAGATGCCTTTGAAATTACTTCATAGAAAACCACAAGAAATAGTGTGGATCTAACGGCTTAGCATTTTATATGCCTTTTTTTTTTGTTGTATATTTGATGCCTAGTTTTACCATGAAGTGACATCTCCACCATTTGGAAGATGCCTACACACTGGGTCTGTTTAAAAATATACTTCATATTTATTTATTTATTTATTTATTTATTATTGAGGATGTTAAATGGTTAATTGGGCTAAAAACAATGGATGCAAAATAGGGGAAAATAAAAATGACGTGTATATACTGTATACACTTCTTATGAAGTGTATATATACGTAATACAAATATAGTGTATTTTCATTATTTATTTAAGAAATAGAATTTAAATTATAATATAAGACTTTTGTACTACAGCCTATAAAGCACAACAATTACAAGGTCATCTGAATGGACGATAGTGGAATGAGTCCGTGCGTACACAGTATATACTGCAATAGTGTATATTCAAAGCTCAAAAACATTTGCTTTTGCCAACTTTTGCTTGGCAGCTCTCAAACATTTTCCCTCAATTAACCAAAAATGTGCACAACCCAAAGTCCACCACACAGTGTCAGGCTTTCCTGTAGGAAATACTACAGCTCTATGGTCATCCCAGGAAACACACAAGAGGCCTTTTTGCCTCTTCCCCCCTCCCCCCACACCATTTATTTTACTGTTGTCACTACGCACTCTACCGTTGACCACTTCGTCCCTTTTGGTGTCCCATAGCTCAGTGCAAAGTCACTACAACAGAGTGTCAGAATTGGTGTGCAGACTCCCTGCACGGTGCCAGATTGTAAAGCGATAGGTCTGCAAAGCCTCCAACCTCCAAGCCACCTGACCGACAGGCGTTATGATGCACACAGGCCAGGTGAGTGGAACACGGGCAGGATAATGTCCTACTAGGCCAATAGCTAAAGCCAGGTGATTATTGTGAGTGACACCATACTTATGAAATGCTCTGCTGAGCTGATGGAGTGCAATTACTCTCTCCTCTCTGTCCTTAACCTCTCAGATACACTAGTTGCTGGTTGTTGCACACTGACGACCACGTCTCTAATAGGTAATGCAATGGAGCTGAGGTACCAACTCCAGACAAAGCAGTGATTGTAGGAGCTCCTGTAAGCTTGAAGAAATTCTCCATTTTCATAGCGATTACCTCCAGGATGAGAGGAGTCTCTTCGGCTTCCATATACAGTAGAGACACATTTAAATTTCGATTTTCCCAGGAGAAACATCATCCAGAACAGCATGTTCTTTGAAGAGTTGCATGGATCGTCATCGTCTGTACCACACTGAAGTAAATCACACTTATTCCGTTTCGTTTATCACTCTCAAATTTATTGCAGCAGTCATCGCCCCTATATAGACTATAAGTTTCTCTTGAATTGCGTCATTTAATTATTTAGAGCCTTAAACCTATATTAAGAAGAGTGTGCTGAAATATTTAAGAAAGCTGACTATAAAAACCTCTCCATACCTTGTTCAGGGCAGTAGATCAATGTCAATGTCTTGAGGCCATTTGAAATCCCTGTACACAGAAATGCATTTGGTCTGTGATGAAACTAGAGTTCAGCTAACTAAGGTTAGATTATAAATATATTAACATGCAATTAGGCTTTGTGAATAAAATTGTAATTATTTGATGTCCTTATTTAAACTATGGCCTTCTTCTGTGGCTCGGACAATATTCAGTCATTTGCTCATTATGCTGGAACTCAAACAGCAGATACAGTTTTGCAATTTCTTTTCAAATGAAGTCAATAGCCTAGGGAATGACAGGAAACTTCAAACCCATGGCAGAAGAAGAATGAGGGGAAAAAAATATTGCTGATAAAAACAGCAGCCATGCAGTTCATGTTCTGTGGTTCGATTGGATTATCCCAGATGAGAAAGAGCTGCAATTAAATGTCACAAAGTAAAATTTCATAATAGTATCACATGAAAAGTTTCAGAGCCGAGACACTCAGCAGTCCTGACAGCAATCCCTCATAGTCCACTCACCTTCATCTGAAAGCCTGTTGAAAGGAAAAGCGCTTCCTTACCAGATGTTCTCATCTTCATTATGTGGTTTAGTCAGATGTACCGTAGAGCCACATAAGGATTTAACTTTCTAAATTATAGTTTAATAATCGCCATCATCCCGTAATGTAAAAATCCCAAATATCAAGATTTCAGCTGACTTTGCATCTACTGTATGCAGTATGTCACATGGTATAAGCCACCCAGTAAATGACATTGACCACGGCGAATGTGAAAGGGAAGACAGCACGAGCGTAGATGTCGATGGTGTCAGCGTCTATGGGTTTGCACTTGCAGCACTTTCTCCCCTCTCTGCTCTCTTGCTTAGCCGTTTCCGCCTCTTCCTGAGGCTCTGCGGGTGTCTCGGTTTGGCACTGGGCGCGATTCTGCCGGTTGGAGACGACAAGCCCTTGATTCATGCCGGTCACCGACAGTGAGAAGAGGACCATGGCCTGCTTGCCGTTCTTCACCATGGCCTGTAAAATGATCAGAATATTTTTATATGATACGTTCATAACACAAATTGCACATGAATAATATAAATGACAGTTTTAGAAAGAAATATATAACAATTAATTATAAGATCTAAAGGTTCAAGATTAAAATAAAAACCGAAGTACATTTTTATCTATTGCTTTCAGGCAGAACTGACATTTAAGCTAATTATTGCATAAAAAAAAGAGTCCTCGGGGGGGGCCTGTTCTTGGCTGATAGAGTGAAATCAGGAGCGGTAGATATAGTCCATCCGCTTTAAGGTTTGACGTGTTGTGATTTTTGAGATGCCTTTCTGCTCACCACACTTGTTATGAGTGGTAATTAAAGTGACAGTATACAGTACTTCCTGCCAGGTGGAACCTGTCTAGCCATTTCACAATCTCTCTGCACTTGCAGTTCTGGTACGTATTATTTTTTTTTGTCTTTCTCATCATCCTGAGTACACTCTAGATATTGCTGTGTATGAAAATCCAATGAGATCAGCATTTTTTTTTAATACTCGAAGCAGACTACCTGGGACCAAAAAGCATGCCATGGCCATGATCACTGGAATCACATCATTCCTCATTCTGATATTTGATGTGCACATTCTAGAATGATAGGATAGTAGTGAAGGCCCAGATGCACATCAATATTACCGAATAATTTGCCTTGTTGACTTGCATCTGATTTTTCAAGAGTAGAGGTGGTGCTTGTCAACAGGTAGGCAGGCAACTCATTGGGGGCCCAGGAGACGCCCCCCAAAAAACACCCAACGAGACTCTAGATGAGTAAATAAGGTGACATTCACTGATTCCATTGGCCGATGTTTATTCTGATGCGTGGCGTCAATTCCCAGTTGCAATTTTGAGAACAATCCAAGCGGTGGTGCTATACTACCTCCCACAATAGAGATAAAGTATGCTGGATATATGGTCTAAAAGAAAAAAATCTTGCCTATGCCACTGTATAGAAGAAACATTAATGACAGGTAGTTTGTAAGAGGTGTTTCAGTAACGTTTCAGAGAAGTTCCTACAATAAATAATTTAATATTTCGTTTTCTAATTCTTTTATATTTCTATATACCTATATTTCACAAAAAGGTTTTTGTTGGGCTACTGTATGTAAGTCCTGAATGTTTCTTATTGGGTTGGTAACGATAAAAAGGCTTTTAAAACAGGTATTGCTAGAAAAACGTTATATTGATCAATACATTTTTGCATAAATTTATATGAGTTATCATTTATCACAAATGACAAAAATGATAAACCAGTGACTTGTTACTTTCCTCAGTTTAAAGCCTCCTTCACCTGGGAATCATTTATCGTTTCAACTAGTAATAGAACATTTGGATCATTTTACTGACTGTTCATTTTACTGACTTATGGTACAAAATCTGGTTCCTTTCTGGTTTCGCGTATAGGAGATTGATGCCTCAGCCTTGCTCATTAGAAATCTAAATCAATATATGGATTTCTGTAAAGCTGCCGTGTAACAATATACAGTACAATCATGTTCAATAAAGAAAATGTATTCTAGAGCAGGTCCAGTAAATCAATATGACAATCTACTTCTACCAAGTTGATCTTTACTCCTTTCTCTTACCTCTGTATTCTTGTTCACTTTGACCTTGGCCTTCTCTTTCTTGCTGTAGTCAGCGTTGTAGTGAGCGAAGGCATACTCGATCAGGGCAGCGAACACAAACACGTAGCAGATCCAGAAATATACGTCCAGTGCTTTTATGGCAGAGGCGCGAGGCAATGAGGAACGGGCACTCACCATCAGTGTGGTCATGGTCAGCACAGTAGTGATTCCTGAGGTCAGAGGTTACATTTCATTAATATGCAGTACTGTCTACGCACTTATGGACATACTGTACATGCATATAACATACTGTATAACATTTTATTACCATTTAAAAGAAAAAGGTAACAAAAATGGATCAATTTGTCACATTGAGTATGAATGCAGATTCAGTGATCACATCAAGCATAATTATTTATTTACCATCCTGAAGGATTTTCCATTTCAAAAAGCTCATTACAGCTTTCCCTTTGACTGTGTTCACACTGAAGATTCCTTTCAAAAATGCTTCATAAATGGCTCCGCACACGACTTCACAATATTAACTTTTACATGAACAATTTCTGTGCAAAATGAGAACTCCATGTAGACAGTTTTGAGAAAAACGAGTTTGTTTGGGTTTTTTTCCCCCAGAATAAGCACTAGCTATTACAAAGTGTTGGAACAAATGTTATGCATAAAGCACAAATGCAAAAATTTTACATCAAAATTGTTTTGAATATATCAGTATCAATTTGGGTGGTTTTGCAAAATGCTATAATTCCACCTCCCACAGTTTTATCACAATGGATAGATCAGTGTAATGATCAAATTGTGGTACCTGCATGTAAATCTGTAATTTTATGCAAATAGTGTTGGTTGCGCATTAAATAAATAAAATAAAGCAAACTCGTACTTTGATTATGATTTTGTAGTGAGCATTTGGAAGCAAAAGTGTCGAAGACCCTTTAAATAACGAAGAATGTTGAAGAATCATTACAAACGATATAGAAATATTGGCCTCCTCCACCAGTTTTGGTTCTTGATGAAAGTCAGGTGTGCACCATATAAGGTCCATTTGGGCTACAAACAACTGCATATGCTCTACCGCTCAAAGGTTTGGGTGTCACGTTTGGGGTGTCTGTGCTCTCCGTGTGGCATAAATGCAGAGGCCGAGATGTTTGCAAAGGCTGTTCTTTATAAACAGGATTCTATATAAACTGAAAAAAATCACGAGCGCAACAAACGTAGTTTAAAATAACAAATGCAAGACACCAAGCTCAACTTAAACAGGCTAATTATAATAAACCAACTAATGAGTCGCCTCGGTTCAGGTGAGAGCTCCCATCACCTGACCGAGGTGCATCCTGGGACATGAAGTTTCAAACCTTAGCGAAACCAAAAAACAAGAGTCTGCGCCTATTGGCGACCCTCTAGGGGTTAACCCTTACATTGGGATCATGTTCAAGGAAACACAGATGATATTAGCCTGAATAGAAAATATAGCAAAAGAACAAGTCATGCTGACATTGTCATAGTTCGAAATTATGATTTTGATAGAAATGATAAATGTGTTTTTCAAACTTTGCCTTCATCAAAAAAACACATTTTGCAGCAATTACAGCCTGGCAGACAGATTTCACCCCATACTTTCTGGAGCATTTTCCACAAGATGGATTGGCTTGATGTAGTCTTCCTTCGTACCATACGGTCAAGCTGCTCCCACAACAACAGCTCAATAGGGTTCTTATCCAGAGACTGTGCTGGCCGTCACATTACAGCCAGAATTTCTTTAATTGTTTGTGAAATGGATAAAATTGTTTGTGAATTGCATGAATATGTGTTTTTCTTTGGAAAACAAAACAATTTTGCAAGTGATCCCAAACTTTTAAGCGGTAGTGTACATCTATGGTGCCATAAGTTTATAATTAGGGATACAGGGGTAGCTCAGTGGTTAAGGCATTGGACTACGGTTCGGAAGATCCCAGGTTCAAACCCCACAACCACCACAAGTTGCCACTGTTGGTCCCTTGAGCAAGGCTCTTAACCCTCAACTGCTCAGATGTGTAATGAGATAAAAAAATGTAAGTCGCTCTGGATAAGAGCGTCTTCCAAATGCCTAGATGCACTGTAATAGAGTCATGACCAGGACATAACCAGGTGTACCAAATGGAGAGAGAGCTTCCTGCATATAACACATGTATCTCATATCACCTGTACACAAAATGATCACAAAGTGTTATAGAAAGTTGAGTTTATCTTATTTTCGTTTCAAACTGTTCATGTTTTATATTTTTCTGTTAATTAACATGTTATTTTGTCCATTATTATTAGACTCTCGTCATGTACATCAGCTGTTCCTACTGTATGGAAATAATGATGTACTTAACCAAGCCCATTATTATTATACTGTAAATCTGTGATTTGAAGCTACACTTCTCTTAGTGTATCAACCAAACTTCAGTCTGATAATAGACCATTTCTGGATAATATCTGATTGTCTATGATGTTTAAAAGAGCATACTAGTCACACCAAATACTGCACAGTGGCCTACTGTATACTGTATAATTATGTGTAAATCCAGTGACAAACCTAGTGATACTCTTGCAGGCACAGCTGATTGGCTGATCCAGAAAGACACCCAGGACATCGCAACCAGCAGGATAGAAGGCATGTAGGACTGGATGATGTACACTCCTCGGTTCCGCCTCAACCGGAAATGCAAACTGAGCCGAGGGAAATGGCCGGCTATTTTACATGGAAAACAATTAAAAGCCAGAACCTTTGAGTTATTGAATATTATTGTTATATATATATTGTTATTGATGTTAAACAATGCTGGTAGAAATACTATAGTATATAGAGGCTTTTACTGCAATGAAGTCAAATTCACTGCCTGGGCAAAAAAAAAAAAATGAAGCCACACATCATATTTTGTTGGCCTGCATTTAGGTTTGATTATGACACATGATCACCATGGCATTGTTTGGGCAAGCTTTTCACTGTCATAACATTTATTTCCGTCCAGAGATTTTAGTGAAGATCTTTTATTGATGGTGGAAGAGTCAAAGAAAAAAATCTTCCCTAAAACATACATTTTATTTGACCCCTTTGAAACACAATACAGTAACATTCTTTCTACAACCACAGGATGTCTCATCACATGGTTGTTTAAGAAATGAGAAGGTACTCACTACAGTAATAACCCAATCCAAGGCTCCATCAATCTGACTCACCTGATTTAAAGTTCATCATTTCAGTGATAAAGCGGTAGTCTGTGATAGTGAACTGGGACAGCTCTAGTTTGTCCAAGCCATGAATATGTTTCTGGCTGTCGGACCAGTAATAAATGATGTCCTCTGAAGAGTAGCCGTCTGCAAAACCAACAATACAGAGTGATAAGACAGGATTGTTTATGTCACGATGGGCTTAAAAATACTATGATTCTGAGCTTTGATTTTCTTCCGATCTGACAAATAATATTCAGTATTTACATTTGATTTAACTTGGGATTTTCTGTAACAAATTTACAGAAAATATCTTATAATGTTCAACTGACTTTAATGCAACCAGTAACCATCAATAGACATAAACATCTGAAACGTCTTAGGGTTCATTAAAAAATTCATTCTAAACAAACAGCATCATTACCTCCAAGAAGTTATCAACAAAAAAAAATGATTTGGGTTTGATTTTAAAATTATCCCGAGCTCAGAACATCCCACAGAACTCTATTATTTAAAAATATAAAAAACAGTGGAACTACTGTAGAAGAGGTCATCCACCAAAGGTGTAAGGAAGGCACAGAGAAGCAACCAAGAGGACACAAATAACATTCAACAAAATAGATGTAACCACCACCATGCTTCACTGTTGGAATGTAGCTTCAATGTAAATTTCAATGTAAAATTCAAAACTTCAGTCGTTGTCTTATTAAACCAGAACACTTTTTGATATGATTACAACCTGTCCAATATTTTTTAGAAACATCATTTTCCTATTTGAGCTATGAATCTCTCCATCTCATTCAGAGTTACATTTTGGCCTTGTGCTTGCTCATCTGACATACCTTCTCTGAGCAGTCACTTACTTCAGCTTGTTGATCTTAATGACTTTAGGCTGCTGTTTGTTTAGATTATCTAAGAAGGACTGGGGCAACTGGACAAAATTTTTGAGAAAAAAAATCTGATAATCTGAAAAATCTATATAATGCATCACTTTGTGTTCAATCATGACAAGTCTCATTTTAATAAAGTCCCATGTCTCTCGCTCTCTCTCTCACACACACACACTGTCTCCAAATTTCTTGTCACTTACAGCTTTCAAGGTCCAGCATGCACTCCTGCTCGTCCATTGGGTACTTGGTCAGGTCCATATCACAGGCTACTGTGGATGTGATTCTGGAAAAAGGAGACAGAAACACCCACACCACTAAGTGTAACTAAGTGTTCTAAGCTCAGAACATTTTAGCCATTAGTTGTTTTGCTCTTTGTACAACACCCGAATACTGTACACAGTTTCACCTGAACCTCCCCATTAACACACACCAGCAAGGCTTCCATATAAACACATATTCTTTTAATCGTCATTGACCTGTGCTGTGTTGCCGGGTTTTAATAAGAAAATTAATGTAAACTACAAGAGGCATTCAAGCAAAACCGCGACTTGTGATGAAACTTCTCGCGAATAAAGGAGTAAAACCTTTTGACATTTACAGAGTTATGATGAGACTCATAGCCGCAGTAAAACATTTTAATGGTGTAAATGTTTTAAAGGGTGGACAACTCATGGCAGTGCAGCATCTGCCCATGCGAACTGCACAAACAATCATTCAAGAAACATCACACACACATTACAGGAACTTTTTGTTTTTGCAACACCCTGCATACAGTCCTCCAAGTGATTTCCACATTCAAACATGGTGCTGGTGTACTGAGAAAACTTTCCACCTTGATGGTATCTAAGCACTAATGAAACACTGGGATGAGTGCATTAGGTGGGATAGTACATTAGAAAGAGAAATCTCAGAGAATCCTTCATTTTAGGTCACGGGGAATTGTATAAGCATTACACTGCATATCATACTGTGCATGGCTGTGTTCTGGTTTGACTTGAACACCCTGCTTATTATACAACAGGTGAGTGTTTAGACAAATTTCCATAATGACTATTACTATTCCTATAAATGTTTTTTTTTTACTTACAATTAAATCATAGAATTTCGCAGAGTTGCAGAATTTTCTAAAATAAGTTGCATCTTGTTAATCGAAAGTCCAATACTGCTTAATAATTTTAGCATAATATTTATTCTAGCTATCTTTGTCTTTAAATCTGTGAAGATTTGATTTCAATTGAAAACGGAAATTAAGCAGCTGATAGAAATTAAATTGTTTCATGCAGAATTAGTATTCATTTATTCATTAAAAATTTGGTCATTCTATGGTTATAAATTTGAAAAGATGCATAAACAACACACACAAACACACACACACACACACACACACACACACACACCGGCTGCTGTAGAGGATGACACCATCAGGCTGTAGCCGTATGAGCTTGTTCTCGACAGTGACGTCATGGAACCAGGCTGATTTGGCATTGACGATAAACGTGTCTGGAACCCAGAGTTTATCTACGAAACGGCTGTCCAGCCCCAGCGTCTTGTTTGTGTGGTTGTAGGAAAGACGCTCATCTCTCCAGCTCTGACGCAGAAACACAGTCATGGTGTATTCCTGCCAGGACGAATACACACACACACACACATGCACAATTTTTACATTTACATTATTTACATACTTTACATGCTATTTAGCATTAAGCTTTAAAAAATAAAATAAGCACCCTTAACGCATTTATTAGTTGACTTCTGTTCATTAAGGAGGAAATGAAATACACCTGCATTGACAATTCAATTCTGCTGGGTGCAAGTATTGCTCATTAAAACGTTAAAGCTTCATTTCTAAATGTTACCAGCTAACAAGTTTGGCTTTGATTATTTAGAAGTTTATTCATGTTGGTCACTTGGGCTTCATTTACCTTAACTTAACTTTGTTACATTTAATGCATATTGAGCTCTGGTGTTCACTTTTCATTCCACCAACATGTCAAGCATTCAGTGTTAAAATTATTTTAAAATGCGTTTTTGCAGAAACTTTTTTTAGAAGTCACACAGAAAACTGCATGGTGTGTTCATGTTAATTAATGACACTCTAAGAGTGTCAGCTGGCAGAATCTTGCAAAGTTTTACCTAACGTTGGATACTATTCACAATGAGAAACTAAAAAAGACATGACAAAATGTAACCGTAACTGCATTCCTCCGATGTCGAATTTCACGCAGCTAAAAATCCACCTTATCACCTCTTACCAATCTATCTTAAAATTGAAACCCTAAGTCTGAAAGCATGGTTCAAAATGTGTTTCAGTGCAAACAGCATATACTGTAGGCAACAATCTCTATTTAATACAGGGAAACCAAAACATATAGCAGATCATAATTTATTCATTTATTCATTTATTTATTTATTTATTTGTAATCCATACCATGTTGGCTTCTGAGATATGGTCAATGCTGGCTACTTCAATAGCCATGGCAACATTCACTGGAGGTCCTTTAAAGAGAAACAAGGCAAAGTGACATTAACTCCTACTCATCCTCACTAAAGACTCAACATTATGTCATTGGCATTTTGCGCAAACACACTAATCACTTAACAGCCATGGCAATAATGTGGGAATGTGGGTGTTTTAAAGCCTGAAATGTCAACGCCTCTCGATTATGCCCTTTTTATGCATCGACTCACTTTGCCTGAAAGGATCCAGAAAGGTCTGAAATAGGATTTTTAAACAGATCTATCCTACTGACATGAACATTAACTAACGTGTACCTTGACAATTATATTCAATGCACTGCTGCACCGTGATTGGCTGATCAGAATTGGATGAATGTACAGTAGAGGTGTTCCTACTGAGGCAGACCTTGCGTGTAAATATGGCTATATGTGACTATACAATTATAATACTAATAATTAGTATTAATAATAATACAGTTACTGTACAGTATATGCACATGTTAACTATACAACCAAAATAAGTCATGTTCATCTTGTCTAAGCCGAGTGAAGCTGTGAGACTTCATGGGGGAAATTGTTTGTTTGTTTTTATGCTAATTCTTTTGGAATGCTCATCCATCCATCCATCCATCCATCCGTCCATCCATCCATCCATCCGTCCATCCATCCATCCGTCATTCCATCCATCCATTCGTCCATCCATCTATCAAACCTTGAGCAGAAATAGAGCTGGAAACCTCACATCATTGGTCTGTTATACATGCTGTTCTCTGGTGCATCTGTTAAGGAAGATTGTAAATGTAAGGGGTGTGAAAGTGCAGTGAAATGACTCACCTCCTATCCCTGGACGAAAATTTCGAGCGTAGCCTTTCATTAAATCATCCAGATTAGGCAACCAGGAGATCTCAATATCTGTACCTACGTAGTCACCGATGTCGCTCAGCATGGCTCTATAAGAGCAGAAGCACACAAAAACATATGGAATAAAATAAAAACGTATCTTATTTTATTAAACAATAAAACACTATTACTTAACGGTCAGTGGATTGAACATAACTAGTGGCACTAGTGTGATTCTGTGTAGAGCAAAGGGAAAGAATTCACTGTATGACTTGGAGAACGTGAGTTTGAATCCCACTACGACCATCTGGAGCCAGGAATCTAGGGAGCAGATTGGCTGTGCTCAGTGGGGAAGAGTGCACTCTTACATTAATTACGGTGGTGCTACAGTAGCTAAGGCGTATCTCAGCTTTATTCCTGCCATCATAACCATCATAATGAATTGTGCACCATGTTACTATGTGCACTATGTTATGCACCATAGTTTACTATAATATACCTTGGTACAGATATTACCATGGTAGGCACTTTAGGACTTTACAGAGTACCAGGGTACTGTAGGTATGTGGCACTTTAGTGGGTGCAGTGGTTCTACTATGGTATTATGGGTTTTTATTTTTCCAGTAACCTGGAGAAAGTGCTGTAATCTTTTGAAGAAAATGTTATTAAATGTTATTAACATAGTCCAGGTTTTATTATAAACATATAATTGAGTTTTTCATTAGAGAAAATGTCTTATGTTGTGAATTATAGTTCTTAGAAAAAGAAAAGAAAATTAGAATTGGCCAAAATCTATATCAGTGAGACAGTTAAAAAAATTAAAAAATTAAAAATCAGATGTCTGTATTAGTCACGAAAATTGCAATTAGTGCATACAGTATATGAAAAACCGTTCACATTCATGTAATTGTGGTGCACTTTTAAAAAGCAAAAGAAGAAATATGACTAATATTAGTAAAAAAAATTATTTATGCCACATTAGGTTACTATTAAATAAAAATAAATAAATAAATAAATAAATAAATATATATACTCAGCAAAAAAAGAAACGCCCCTTTTTCAGGACTGTGTATTTCAACAATAATGTTGTAAACATCCAAATAACTTTACAGATCTTCATTGTAAAGGGTTTAAACAATGTTCTCCATGCATGTTCAATTAACCATAATCAATTAATTAACATGCACCTGTGGAATGGTCGTTAAGACCTTAACAGCTTACAGAAAGTAGGCATTTAAGGTCACAGTTCTAAAAACGCAGGACACTAAAGAGACTTGTCTACCGACTGTGAAAAACACCCAAAGAAAGATGCCCAGGGTCCCTGCTCATCTGCGTGAACGTGCATTAGGCATGCTGCAGGGAGGCATGAGGACTGCTGATGTGGCTAGGGCAGTGGTTCTCAAAGTGTGGGGCGCGCCCCACTAGTGGGGAATACAGACATGACAGGTGGGGCGCAATGAACGGGAGGAAATTAGTGGAAAATAACAGGAAAGTACCTATTCTAATTCATGCTTTTCTTTATTGATAATGAAGAGCGTACGCTCAAAACTAAACAATCACACACAAATAAATGGATCATTAATACAAGTAAATTTAAAATAACATCAGTTGGGGGCCGGGAGAAAAAGTAGAACCATAGTGGAACAATAATGGTTTAACGTCGGGCCAACTTGAGCAGCGCTGCTCGAATCACAAACCTGCGCGACCCACTGGGCAGCGCTGCGCGACTCTGACAAAAATAAACCGCGCCGACCATCAAAATACATTTTACCCCGCTGGGATGCGCACGTACAAACCAGGCATGGCAAGGCGGAGACAATATTAAACAGTCCTGACATTTTTAATAAATTGTTTTTAAATAAAACACAGTGAGTCGCGCAGGTTTGTGATTCGAGCGGCGCTGCGCGATCCACCGGGCTGCGCAAATAAACCAGCTCATCACTGCGCTATCCAGATAGTCGCGCTGCGCTGTATTTGCGCAGATATTTGGTTCAATCGGGTGCCGCGGTTTCGTCCCACTTTTGATGTGTTTGGCTTCACATACACTCCGACAATGGAAGAAGACGGTGCAGCAGCAGTGAGTTTGCTTACATGTGACGAAACCAACAAAGAGGAGATTGTAAAGAAAAAAAGGTGCCTCGTCTGTGTTGTGGAATTGGTTTGGGTAGAAGAAAAGTGATACGAATGAGATGAACGTGATTTGTGAGGTACGCAAGTGCACTGTTTTAACAAGTGGTAGAAACACGTCAAACCTTTTCTATCATCTGAAATCCAAACATCCAAACGAATATGGCCAAAGTAAAAAAATGCGGCAAACCTCAGCAATTCACAGTTTAAATTAAATTACATAAAAAAATTAAATTATGTAAAACAATTTCTTTGTGTTTTCATTTTTATTTATGCATTTTCAGATACAAATCGCTATATTGTGATATATATATCGTTATTGAGTTAGAAAATCGCTTCTACCGTGATAGAAGATTTTGGTTATATCGCCCACCCCTAATGAATCTTCAGCTTGGATTCATGGTGGTGATGGTGGGGGCAGAAGAGAGACTCGTGTGTGTTTTGTGTCTTAAACTGCTGGCAGCAGACCGCATGAGACCCAACAAATTAGGAAGACACTTAGAGACAACACACTCCAGTCACGTTAATAAACCACTCGACGTCTTTGAAAGAAAGCTGGCAGAATACATACAGCAGGATAATCGCATGGTAAAATCTGAATCAGTGGACAGCAAAGCACAAATGGCTTCATTCAAAGTTGCATACAGAATTGGCCAGTGCAAAAAAAACTACAAACGATTGTTGAGCAGCTAATAAACATGGGGTCAATTATGCAAAGATATGTGACAACGTAAGCCTTGTAACAATTGCACGTGTATTTTATCTTTTTTTAACTTGGTGGTGTTTGATCGTATTGGTTTAGGAATTGATATTTCAATAAACAGTAAACTTGGCCGATTTCGTTATTATTTTGTTGACAAGTGGGGCTTGAAAATTCGCTCACCCCCTTAAGTGGGGAATGACAGAAAAAGTTTGAGAACCACTGGGCTAGGGCAATAAAGCAGGTGAAAACCTGGCCAGCAGGAGCCATCTCTGCTCTTCAGTTTCGAGAGCACTGACTGGAACATGTTTAGGGAGGCTGCAACTTACGGCGACTTCACTGACTTGGAGGAGTACACATCATCAGTGACCAGCTACATCAACAAGTGCACCGATGACGTCACTGTCTCCAAGAACATAATCTCACGACCCAATCAGAAACCGTGGATTACTGCGGAAGTGCGTGCACTCCTGAGGACCCGAGACTCTGCCTTCAAAGCGGGAGACAAGGTGGTGCTTAGAAGAGCAAGGGCCGAACTTTCTTGGGCCATCAGAGAGGCGAAGCGCGCACACGCCCAGCGAATCCACAACCACTTCACGGACAGTGGTGACACACGGCGCATGTGGCAGGGCTTACAAGCCATCACTAACTACAGGACGACATCACCTGCCTGTGACGGTGACGTCTCCCTCCCAGATGTGCTGAACAACTTCTACGCTCGGTTCGACAGGCAGAACAACGTGGCGGCGACGAAGACCACCCCTCCTCCGAACGACCAGGTGCTGTGTCTCACTACAGCTGAGGTGAGGAAAACTCTACGCAGAGTCAACCCACGTAAAGCTGCTGGACCAGACAACATCCCAGGCAGAGTGCTCAGAGAATGTGCTGAACAGCTGGCAGATGTTTTCACCGACATCTTCAACATCTCTCTAAGCAGCGCCGTCGTTCCCACGTGCTTCAAGGCCACCACCATCGTCCCCGTGCCCAAGAAGACTACTGTGTCCTGTCTCAATGACTACCGTCCTGTTGCACTTACACCCACCATCATGAAGTGCTTCGAGCAGCTCATCATGAGGCACATCAAGACCCTGCTGCCCCCCTCACTGGACTCACTGCAATTTGCTTACCGTCCTAACCGCTCAACGGACGACGCCATCTCCACTACACTCCATCTTGCCCTCACACACTTGGACAAGAAGGACACATACGTTCGAATGCTGTACATAGATTTCAGCTCAGCATTCAACACTATCACCCCCCAACAACTGATCGGGAAGCTGAGCCAGTTGGGCCTGAACACCTCCCTCTGCAACTGGATCCTGGACTTTTTGACCGGAAGGCCTCAGTCAGTACGGATCGGGAACTTCACCTCCAGCACCACCACACTGAGCACTGGGGCCCCACAAGGCTGTGAGCTCAGTCCCCTGCTATTCACACTGCTGACTCACGACTGTGTAGCAACACACAGTTCGAATCACATAATTAAGTTCGCTGATGACACGACCGTGGTGGGTCTCATTAGCAAGAACGACGAGTCAGCGTACAGTGAGGAAGTGCAAAGGCTAACGGACTGGTGTAATGACAACAACCTGTCTCTGAATGTTGACAAGACAAAGGAGATGGTTTTTGACTTTAGGAGGACACGAGGCGACCATTCTCCGCTGAGCATCGAAGGCTCCTCTGTGGAGATCGTCGAAAGCACCAAATTCCTGGGCGTCCACCTGGAGAAGGACCTCAGCTGGTCCCTCAACACCAGCTCCCTACACAAGAAAGCCCAACAACGTCTCTTCTTTCTGAGAAGACTGAGGAAGGCCCAGCTTCCACCACCGATCCTGACCACCTTCTATAGAGGAACTATCGAGAGCATCCTGAGCGGCTGCATCACTGTCTGGTTTGGGAATTGTGCCATATCGGACCGCAAGACCCTACAGCGGATAGTGAGAACAGCAGAGAAGATCATCGGGGTCTCTCTCCCCTCTATTGAAGACATTTACACCACACGCTGCATCCGTAAAGCCACACGCACACATACACACAACACACTCAGCTTAACTCAACTACCTCAATATATTGGGACTGGACTGACTAATCAACACAAGCGCAGACACTCTGACCTACACTACTGTACCAAACTATCATACACACCAACCTGTAAATGCTTCACTGTTTATCTCTTTTGCACAATAATCATTACTGGACTACTTTGTGCACTAATTCCTCAATTCTTGCTGCTATGATTAAGGAATGTTTACAGTTTTTCACTACCTGAACACCATAGTATTCTGTTATGTTATGTCGTGTTTGTTGCACTGTCACTTTGTTGTTGCTCTTGTTTGCACATGTCTTACTTAGCTAGTTAGTTTTTGTAAATTTATGTTGTAATTTATGTTAGGTCTATCTGTCTTGTCTCTGCTAGCCAGCTAACTAGGCCTCTTTAGTCAGCTAGTTTAGTGTTTCTGTTAATTTATGTTGAAATTTATGTTGCATGTAGCACCTTGGTCCTGGAGGAACGTTGTTTCGTTTCACTGTGTACTAAACTGTATATGGTTGAAATGACAATAAAAGCCTTTGAACCTTGAACCTTGAACTCGCCATGTCCGCACTGTGAGACGCCTAAGACAGCGCTACAGGGAGACAGGAAGGACAGCTGATCATCCTCGCAGTGGAAGACCACGTGCAACAACACCTGCACAGGATGGGTACATTCGAATATCACACCTGCGTGACAGGTACAGGATGGCCACAACAACCGCCCGAGTCACACCAGGAACACACAATCCCTCCATCTCACAGCAAGAACTGACAAATCTGGTCCAGTCCATGAGGAGGAGATGCACTGCAGTACTTCAAGCAGCTGGTGGCCACTAGATACTGACTGGTACTGACTGATTTTGAGCCTCCCTTCATTCAGGGACACCTTGTGAAATTTAGTTTATGTCTTATGGTGTTGACTCTTTTAGTGTTCATACAAATATTTACACATTAAATCAGTGGACGTTTCTTTTTTTGCTGAGTATATATAAAGTACTGTGCAAAAGTCTTAGGCACCATATTATATGCTATACCAAATTTGTTACTGTATATATGTTTTTCATGTCTGTTGTGTCATAATAATAGGCCTTATTAATCAAGCCGTGGACAGATTTATTTGTGAATTGTGTGAATATGAGAAATTTATGCAAGAAATTTAGCCTATAATTTCAAAAAAACCTTTTAGACAGATCCGCTTATTGTATAGATCGCAGAGTTACTGCACTTTTACGCATGGATTATGAAGTCATGGATAAATAACTTATGTACAGTGTGCTCTCAACCTATTGAAATAGCAAGGCCAGTACTTTTGTTTTTGCTGTAAAAAAAACACTGAAGACACAGCGTGGAGATCAGGATATGAACATGAGACAAAAGATCAGAATTAGAATCAGATCAGATATTTACATCTATACTGTATATGTTAAATATCTTAGAACATGGCACCTCTGGGTTCATCCTACCCATTGGGTTGAACACTAAAAATGGTCATTTTACCTATTCAACTAATCATCGATAATAGCAAAGCATTTGACTTTATTGTACTCATAAAATATATACAGTACATGTTTCTCACAGACTAGTCTACATTTTATGTTTTGCATGATATACAGTATGTCCAAAGGTTCACAAACACACCAGACACATATGTGGTTCTTCCACAAGCTGTTACCACAAAGTTAAAAGCACAAAATTATATACAGTACTGTAGAATGTCTTTCTATGCAGGGCAATAAAACCCTGTAAAACTAAGAAGATATTCCAGCAACCATGCCTAAAGCAAGAAGACAGGGTTTACAGATGCTGGCATGGAAGATCTCAAATTGCCTCATCCCTACTGAACACCTTTCAGGGATTAACTTGAATGCTGACTGCACCTAAAGCCTTCCTGTCTAACATCAGAGCCCTGCATCAATAATGCTGAACAGAGAAATTCAAACAACATATAAAAAAAATTTAATGCATTCTGTAACAAATTCCATATTAATGCCCATGAATTTGGAAAGCAAGGTTCAATAAGAAAATCAAGCCGAAGGAAAGTAATAAAATAAGCCCACGAGCATAATCGATTATTAGACGATTAGAACAACTTGGAACAAACTTTCTAAAGATTAGATCGAGTTTGTTCTGTTCACTTCAGAAATCATATCAAATCAGGGTAAAATTTGGAACTTTTAAAAGAAAGTAAGGAACAGAAAGTATCATGAGTAGGGAACACATGTTCCAAAAAACACTGTCAGTGAAAATGTGCATCATTAGTATCTGAATCTGTGTCCTTAATGTGTATAACAGGAGATTTGGGCCTGTAGTCCGTGCTGGCAGAGCTCTAATAGTCGTCAGGACGAGGTTCAACAACTCCTGCAGAGCAGAAGGAGCTGGGCTATCATGTTGCACGCTAGGAGCTACCCAGCTGGGCAGGTTGGTTTGTGTGGAGATATCAGCTACAGGAACACTGTTAACGTTAATGATGTGGGGAAAAGCTCTGCAGGGATCAGCAGGAGGAGGCGCAAACCAAGCCTATCCAAAAACATAGTGAGATCCACAGTGGAATGGGAGAGCCGGACATGGTAATGTCTCCTGTGCATGGCAGGGTCATTACGTACTGTAGGTGAAGGAGATACAGGACAACGCTTAGCTGAATACAAAGGAATAGTAACAGAATAGGGAAGCTTAAAAGGACTGCAACACGCGCACATATACTATGTAAGACACAATGATACTCGAATCAAATGAATGAATCGAAACTCACTAACAGTATTCAAGGTGGTATCATAAAGTTTCAAGGCCAGTTTTGTAACACGTCAACAGATAGCAGAAGCCACAGGGAGAACCAATCTTTATAAGTCAGTACATCAAGAGCTGTGCAACTGGTGCTATTCTGACCACGTGTGTTACAACATCTGCTATTTCATCATGGGCAGAAAGTTAAACCTGGGCAAATCTGCCACTGAGACATTCAGCAAGTTTACAGTGATGCTGCAATGAGTCGTTCGAGGTGTTTTTGAGTGGCAGGTGGGTTTCAAGAGCGGAAGAGTATCACTGGAAGACAACGAGAGATCAGGAAGACCTTCAATAAGCTCAAGGCCCCTGAATGTCAAAAACATTTGGCAACTTGTGCATGATGAATGTTGAAGAACAAATTATTCAACAAAAATATTAAAATCAACGTAACATACTGTATGCATACTGTACAAAACGAGAACAACAAAGTTAAGATAACAAAAAGGGATAACACACACATGATGAGAGAGCGTGGGATATGATTAGGGCTGCACGATATTAGGAAAATATGCGATATGCGATATGTTGTTGAATATTGCGATAATGATATTTCTTGCGTTACAACATTTCCCTAGAGAAATGCATTTTTTATTATTATTATTGGCTATTTTTTAAAAATCATTTATATTTGTAATGATCATACTAAAATAAACAGGTAATAGATATTCGTCTGATGTAATTAAATCTAATTCAGGCTAAAAAGAAACTATATGTCAAGGAAGTTGCAAATATTTAGACTTCAAAACACTATGAATGACTTAAAACCCCTCAGCAGATATTCTGACTTCTGGTTTGCTGTTACTATAAACCTGCCAACACAATATGAATTACTTTCAAACATTACTTTTTATTTACGTGTAACCATACACTCATCGTTGTCATTTATCGCAACTCTTTGCGGGACAGATATTGCGTATACCATTATCGCGATAACGATAATTTTTCGATATATTGTGCAGCCCTAGATATGATCCATCGACTCATCGTCTATATCGCTTAACCCTGTAAACAAGATCGCAGGGGGCCTGGAGCCTATCCCAGGAGACATAGGGAACAAGGCAGGGTACACCCTGGGCAGGGTGCCAACACACCTACACATACACAAACACACATTCAGACAATATGGACAATTTTGGGAATGCCAATTAACCTAATCTTCATATCTTTGGACTGTGGGAGGAAATTTGGAGGAAACTCAGCAAGCACTGGGAGAACATGCACACAGAGCCGGGAACTCGAACCTGGCCAAGAATCAAACTCGGACCCGCGAGGTGCAAGGGCATTCAGGGGGAAATATTTAAGTTTTAATGATAAAATGCAGAAGGAAATAGTACAAAAAGGAAACAGTAAAGACAGCCATGTTCATAGACTTATTAAGAACTGGACAAACCCTCTGCAATGTCACCCATACTGTAGGTTTTCCGATGACCGGCTTTGAAGCTCAAATGTAGGTGTTCTGGTCGTCGCCATCTTGGCAGGTGTTGATTTAGTTTAAATCCCAGTTAATCCATAAATGAACAAATGGGAGGAAGGAACAGATCCTGGCTGTCAGTTGCAGCATGCCTACTTACTTCAGTCACCACAAGCTAGTTAGCTTTACTTTAGATTAGCTAAAATGCTATGGTGGTTGCCCTTCATTTATTTGCTAACATTACTTTGCGTTTGATTGAACTCCGTCGTCCATAGCCTACACGTAATGTCATGTCAACTCCTAAATTTCTTGCTAAAAGTTAAATTACTACAATTCCATTTTGGGTGGTTACAGCATGATGCAGAGCAGACAGGTAGTGGTTTGAACCTGCAGTGCAGCTGTGGAGCCAGCTATGGAAACCAAAATACTTTTTTGAACCAGGCTGCAAACAAAGTTGGAAATTGTAACGTGTGACTCTGCAGGCATTGACTCACTTTTTGCCTTTAGGAAATGCATGTTTTGACCTTGTATGAATCCATAGATGCTGTATATTGTGGGGTATTTTAGTAAACAATTTTCTAACCCTCTGCAATGTCACCTACAGTGGGAGCCACACCAAATAGCCGCGACAGTGTGGCTGAAGTGTGAATGGCGTGTGAATGGCCTTTGCACGCCGTAATCCCCCCTCCCTTTTCTGGCCGAAAGGCGTGTCAAGATTTCACAGTAAACACGCCCATTCAAGCCCTATTTATTCATTTACCTGGTGCCACCACTAGATGGCGCTTCGTTCTCAAGAACACATTAAAACAAGCCAGCTGCGCTGAGTTGCAATCACGTGATTTTAACAACCCGCCTCCACCCCCGCCGAACTGACGCTGCCAAACTACAGAGATGAAGATGGCGGCTTAACGGACTATTCGTGGTAAGTGATGTTTTATTTTATAAAATGTGTTTGTGGTAGTTTACAGTTTATTTCCCAGTTTAGTTTTTTTATTGGCCGTTTTAAATATCACTGGCAGCAGCAGCAGCGGTCAGATGTGACTTTAGAGAACTTAATGATCTGTTTACCAAGTCTGGAGTTAATATTACAGCTTACTGTCAGTGTCACACACTCACAATGTCACTCCACTTTAACTCAAAAACATGCTCAAGCTTCGACAATACTATTAATGTCCCTATTACAAGAGCTGCACTACCCGATGAAGAGTGTTTGTGTTCTCTGTAAATACTGAGAGAATCTCACCGCGTGCTGTCTGGATAAATTCAGCGCTTATTTATTCTCTGGTTAAGAGTTAATCTGCAGGTTATTTCTGTGACTGTAATATAATGTGATGCAGTTGATGAGGGACACAGACTGAGGGGAGCTGTACAGGAGCTAGTAACGCTCATAACCCGGTTTATATTTTATACACTTTCCGCGGTAGCGCGAGCGCTTAGTTAACGAGCTGAATAACAACACAGAAGTGTTTATCAGTTAAGGAGGAGGAGGAGGGGGAGGTGTGTGTGTGTGTGTGTGTGTGTGTGAGGGGCTTCAGTAAGTTATAGTTTGGCTTCAGAGATGAACTAATGCTCATATACGAGTGTTATATCGCTTAACTTATTTGTATGAGAAGCGCATTAAGTAAATTCCCGGTTAATTTAATGCAGACGATAATACAGACAGTCACTGGTTAACACTAACACTGTTCACTGGTTAACACTAGCACTGTTCACTGGTTAACATTAGCACAGGCAGATTATTTACATTACAGAATCCCCAAAGCAGTGTTTTACACACTCTGTGGTAAATAGGTTTATTAATATATATTATTTTTTATTAGAACTAGATGTTCTGTGAAGTTTATCTGTCTTGACTAAATTCTCCTGTTGTCTTTAAGCAGAGCTCCAATGTGGAGGATTGGGGGGTCAGACGGCTGACGGCTGGACTTTTGGAGCTACAGGACTGGAGGAGCCTGAACAAGCTGTTGAGGGAGCTGTAGGAGGGATGACGTCACAGTCCGACAGCTTTAGAATGATGTTTGATCAGGTCTACTGTATATTCTGAACATAGAACTGCAAAATGTCTGATACAGTACTTTGGGGGAAACAAAGACTTCAACTGTTCCATGTTTAATAGTTTTGATATTTGAAAAATTAATATTTTAATGTAAAAGGACTATAGATAGAGACTTATAAGCAGCTGGTGTATCCGGGTAGTTTAATGAACTTTAAGCAAAAAGACAACATGTATTCATCTGTTTTATATAAATTACTGTTTTAACTTTGACTAGTTTTGGAAGAATAAATTGAATTGTTAAAGTCATGTTTTGCGTGTTTTAATTTTGGGGGATTGTTTGGGTATTTAAAAATTGTTTAGTTGAACCAACAACTTCAATGGGCAAAAAATGGGACACAACTTTGTTTTAAATAGTCAAAGAGTTGGGCTGAAAATAATAATAATAATAATTATTGATCATAGAAACAAATGAAACCAGTTAAACACTTGATTATATGTATTTGTGATTGTGACCCATAATAATTTTTTCTCAGTATAAATAAATGTTTTGGGTTTTAAGAACTCCAAAAGAGCAACGACAAACTTGGTATTCTCCATTGAGGTTTCTCACCTTCCACTCCTGAGTATGACATGGTGTTAATTGCTCTGTGTGTGTGTGTGTGTGTTTTTAGCGGGGGGATGGGTGTGTGTGTGTTTTCGGCTGTTCAGCAGTTCTAAACACAAGCACAGTTTTTGTCCTTAACTAAAATACTTCAATACGTTAATAATGAATTTATTTTGCTGAATAAGGTAATAAGCGATATTTAAACCAAACCAGTAAGTTAAGTAAGTGTTCCATACATTAAAGTACTGTGTATAACCAAGTGCCCTAGCAAACACAGTTACAGTACAGTTTACAGTACAAACAGAGTGTGTGCGCTGGGGGGATTGGAAGGTGAGTGAGAATACTCATTTACAAGACAAAAGACGGTCAGAGGCAGCGCGGTTCTAGACCAGACAACACGGGGTGGGGGAGGGGCGCATCATGTTCAAGCACTGTTTTTACCTGGCCTTACTGTATAGTAACAGTATTGTATTTGCTGAATTGTGTTGAAGCACGCAAACCCCCAGACCACAATAAGGTGGCAATCCCTCAGGGGGAAACTAAAAAAAAAATATATATATATATATATATATATATATATATATATAATTATATAATAAAATATCCTTAATCCAGATTTTATCAATCAATGACATAACATTTATCTAAGCTGGATGGTAAAATTCTCAAAAACGTTTAACCTAAAGTAAGACTTAACACACTATAACTAAAATATTTACAAAACTGAAAGGTTGTCTTATGAATAATAAAAAATACAAACTAAATTAAAACAGATGGGCTATTGAACAGATCATAATATGTTTTATGTTTTCTGATTATAAATGATATATGGGTTGATTTTAGAAAGGCTAAATGAAATAGCTAGTTTTTGGTAATGTCAGTCCAGTAACTATACTATGTAAAAGTAATTATAATATGAATTAATTAAGGGCAGGACCTAACCTAATGTTAATAATTTACACCATGATAACATTAGTATTCGTGTTTTTGTATATATTTTTAAATGTTCAAATGAACGTTTCAGAGTATATAATTTGTCGTGTCATCTGTGATTGAGACCCATGAGTTAAATTGAAATATTTTTTATAGGTAGTAAGCCAGGTTTTAGTAACCTTGGATAAATCAGCATGTAAGCCCTCTCTCGCGCACGCGCTCTCACGCTATCTCTCGCACTCACACACACACACACACACACACACTGTGCACACACAGACACACACAAATAATACATGAAATCGCATAAAACCAAATGAAACTAGGGTAAAAAATATGAGCAGTAAAATACAGTAGTATCCTGTAGGTGATTCCTGTCCTGTGATAACAGGCACTAACACTCTAGAACTGTTTACTTCTGTTAGTTTTGTTTTCAAGTGTGAATGTTTATGGGGATTAAATCTGTCTCTGCTGCTGCATCTATACACCGTTGTGATAAGTGATTGATGCCCCATCAGATCTTTAATGTGGGACGTTATGCTGGTTAAATGACTAAAGACACACTGATCCGTATGGACAGATATTTGTTCCAGATATTATGCGCCATTAATCAATTTGTTATGCCAATTTGACTTTCAGCGAAAACATCTAAAATATAACGAAAACAAACCAAAGCAGAAGTTACATTTTAAGCTTTACTTTCAAATTCAAATTTGATTTGTCACATACACAGTGCGATATGCAGTAAAATGCTTTGGGTGCTTTAGGTGAGGCTCGAACTCGGCACTGCTTCACCTGGACTGCTTTATAAGTATCACGCGCTAACCGATTGCGCCACTGGAGCCACACGGAAGTTGGTCTTGTCAGAGTATCCTCTCTCTCGTGCGCGCACGCACACACACACACACACACACACACACACACATGAAATTGCGTAAAACCCAACGAAATATAAGCAGTAAAAAAAAAAAAAATCAGTAAAAATACATTAGTATAACAGGCGCTAACCCTCTGGAACTTTTTTTTACTATTGTCTCCAAGTGTTTATGGGGATTTAATGTGTCTGCTGCCGCATCCATTCACAGTTGTGATAAGTGATTAATGCCCCATCAGATCTTTTGACGGGGGAGCATTATGCATGATTAAATGACTAAAGAAATACTGATCCATATGGGCAGATATTTGTTCCAGGTTGCATGCGCCATTAATTGCCTCTTATGCCACTTGTAGACTATCAGTGAAAAAATCAGCGAAAACATCATCAAAAATATAACGAAAACAAACCCAAGCAGACGTTTGAGCTTTACTTTGCAGCAAAATATTATCTATCAGTATATTAAATGGAACGGGGTAAAATACACAGTAATATAAAATACTGTACGTAGCCTGCGTTTTTATTCCGCACCTACAATGATCGGTATAGACAAATTACAGCCGCTACCTTGTCTTTAAGGATCATTTCAGGATGTCTTAAAAATATTTCACTAACTAATTTTATTAATTCATTATTAAATAATAAATAGCATAATCATCATGGGTTATGTATTGAGTGATTTAACAAATCTGTTTTATTAATCGGTTTGTTGTTGTTGTTTTTTCATCTATTTATGAAACTATGTTGACAATACAAGAACTGTCTGTATATTAAAGATACGGTATTGGGTTTCCTGGACACTGCAGTTAACTGTGCCAGTCAATGCTCCATCTGGCGGAATTATACGGCATTGCAACCATCTTTTTAGAAAGCGCATGGGGGCGTTTATGGGGCGGGGCATCGTTAACTGCGTCATCGCGGGGGATCACATTCCATGCACGAAGCCTTCATGGAACTGCCACGGAGCAGTCATGCTCCAGGCGGCTGTTTGACGTGGCTCCCACTGTATAGGTTTTCTGATGATCGGTTTTGAAGCTCTGCCCGTGTCCATGTGGGTTTCTTTTGGGTCCTCAATTTCATCCCACCTCCTAAAAACCATGTGTAGCCCTCCCGCCAGGTAGTATCACACATGGCTCAAACGGTAAAATTATGTCCAAGGGTACATTTTCCCCTACCCTTAGGCGAGAGCACACTTCTCTTACTGCACAGCAATCACAGTTGAAAAATCAAGGGTTCAGATTTACACTTTTGGTTGTCAGATCAAGGTTTTCCATTCGGACTTTTACGTACAAACTGCATTTAGCCTTAAAATTTAAGCATTCATGTTTAAGTAGTATCACAGAAAGCCACACCAATTTTAACTGATTAATAACAGCTGATTTATTGTTCTCAGGAACTCTGTTGTGGGTTTTTTTTTCTCTTTCTCTTATGTTTGTCACATGAGTAAACAAATAGTTCAATTCACATGGTCACCATCCCCCTCCCTATGAACAACATAAACATAAGCATAAAAGGGTGAAAGAAAACACAGTCAATGACAGTGATGTGACGTCACATTAAAATTACCCAGCTGGGATTTTAGTACCTCGTTGGCGCGCTAGATGGAGCTCTTTAGCGGTAGAAGATTTGTACTCACGTATCCACGGTTGAAACAATATACACTGATCCGGGAAGCATATCGCGATGGAAAAAACAATCACCGAATCAGTGGGCGTCTCCCTCCGCAAACAGGTCAGCTAAATCCTCAGAGATCTTCTTTCATCTCCTGATGCAAACCGCATTTCACGCATGTGATACACACTCCGGCCTGCACACACCACTCGGAGGCTACTCCACGTAAACAATACACTAAACAGGAGTATATCTAGTTGGGCTTATAGCGAACAGTACGACTGACAAAATTGAACTCAGCAAAAAAATAAACACGGTTATATTCTTCCGGTTAGCTTCTCAAACAAACGCGAACACCAACCGACATGGGAAACAAGTCTCTCACGCGGGACCTCCATATGCTGGAACTATTCCACAGTGAACTCGCGCGAGCTGCAATGTCCGCTCGCCTCGTCCAACTTCTTCCCCACACTCTTCCTCCCGCCGAACTTTTCTAGAGCGTGATACATACACGGGAAAAAAAATCCGCTTCGGCTCCTTTTTTTTTGTTTTCAGCTGCCGCACACAATGTCCGCAACCACGCTTTAGTCCGAGCCGTCATCCAGACAAAAACATGTCCTCCGTTTTCTTTTTACTTCGCCCCGCCCCCTCCCTTAAAGAGTCAGAGTGTACAGTTCTCCTTGGGTGACTTGACATTCTCAGAAAACAAAAAAATGAGAGTCTTTAATTCTCCTCTTAACCATACACACTTTGAATTATTCTAACCGTCCCATATGAACATAACACAATGGATATACTGTTATACAGGGCACTACATTCTCCCCCCACCACGAATCGTTATGCCCCCATAACGAGGGAGAGAATGAAAAGAAGAAAAAAATAGAGAAACCTCTGCACAATAATGAAAGTGGTATCATCATATGCACCCCTTTTTTTTTTCCATTAGTTTGTACCATTTCCCTGCTGGTACTTTATAGTGTCACATATGCATACCCCATACTCCCCCACATTACAGAGAAATATAAATTCACTATGGAGCATTTCCTTATGGTCTTGGGCTTAAAGTAATTGCAAACGTGCTCACTTTTCTTAAGGGTATATTCACCCACAAGTAAGCAGTCGAGCAGTGTCTAACAGGGGTTGCCGATTTTGTCTGAGCAAGGACGGGCTCAAATGTTGGCACCCCAAGAGTATCATATGTGAATCTCTTAGGCATAATTCTTTCTCTCTGAGACCTTCTGCCAATTCCAGGTACAGTTTCAGCAGGAGTGTGACTATCATTATTATGACTTACAGTCCCGAGGTCTTGCACTGGACTGGTTCCCGTATTCCAGGTATCTGATACTCTTCTCACATGCTGCGAGTTGTCAGAACCAGTTTCCGTCAGAAGTCTTGAATCAGACCCCGACTCCTCTCTGTCCATTCTGGGAGGACTCTCAGCGGGTTCAAGAGAGCTTTCTGCATTCTCTATGACATTGTCATAATCAACTGGATCTCTCTGAGAGATTTCTGTTCTCTCAGGAGTCAATTGGCAGTTTTCATGTGGAGGAAACCAAACTTCATATGAATCACTTTCACTGTCAGAACTCTCATAGTTTTGTTCCACTCTGGTTTCGGTTTTCTGCAGCACAGGGACCTTTTCCACTTCCTTTCCTGGACTCTGGACCTTTGTTCGTTTTCTCAGAGCCCTCGATCTAGGTTTCGGAACACTGTCAGGAACTTGTTGTTGTCTCAGTTCTTTCCCAATCGGGAGAATATGATTTCTATGCAGAATTTTGACAGGTCCATTTCCACTCTCTGGCTCCAGACGAAATACAGGTAAGTGAGGCATTTGGCTCTTTACAACGTAAGGCTCAGGGCTCCATCTGTCCGCCAACTTGTGCTTTCCTTTCAATCCAAGATTTCGGATCAGGACTCTGTCCCCAGGGACCAAGTGAGAGTAATGCAGCTTCTGATCATATCTCCTCTTATTTCCTGCATTTTTCTTTCCAGCTTTTTCTTCCGCCAGCTCATAAGCAGACTTTAGTTCTCGCTGCATGGTCTTTACAAACCGTTAGTAAGACTTCATGGAGGTACCATCACTTGACACACCAAAACTCAGATCGACGGGTAATCGAGCTTCCCTTCCGAACATAAGGAAGTATGGCGAATATCCGGTAGCTTCGTTCAGACTGCAATTGTACACATGTACCAAATGTCCTATGTGACGACTCCACTGTTGTTTTTGCCTTTTATCCAAGGTCCCTAACATGTCCAAGAGCGTTCGGTTAAAGCGCTCAGGTTGCGGATCACCTTGAGGATGGTACGGTGTTGTCCGAGATTTCTCCACTCCTAGCAGGTCAAACATTTCATGGATGAGCCTGCTCTCAAAATCTCGTCCCTGGTCCGAGTGCATTCGTCTAGGCAGCCCATAGTGAACAAAGTACTTCTCCCACAGGACCTTGGCCACTGTGGATGCCTTCTGGTCCTTAGTTGGAAATGCCTGAGCATACCTTGTATAGTGGTCTGTGATGACGAGAACATTAGGGATGTTTCTGGAATCTGGCTCGATGGATAGAAAATCCATACACACAAGATCCATAGGTCCGTTACTGGACAAATGCGACAACGGGGCCACTCTTTTCGGCAGAGTCTTTCTTTGCACACATCTGGCACATGTCTGACAATATTTCTCCACATCGGTCTTCATCCGGGGCCAGTAAAACCTTTCTTTCACAAACCCATAGGTCTTATCGAATCCTAAATGTCCAGAATCATCATGAAGCGACTTAAGAATCACATCATGGAATTTCTTCGGCAAACACAATTGCGTCCGACGAGGTTTGTCTGGGGTTTGTGTGCAACGAAACATCACTCCTTTATCCAGCACTAATCTGTCCCATTCTCTCAGAATGACTTTTATGTCCTTATGGCCTTCTTTCCTGACCATGGTTATATCTCCTCCTTTCAACGCTCTCCAGATCTCCCCAAGGCATGGATCTTCCCTCTGTGCAGACCCAAGCTCCTCAGGACTAACTTTTGGAATGTTGACGGTATCTAGCATAACTCCGTTACTGTACGCTCTTGGGACTGACTTAGGGGAGCCTCCTAACAATGTGACAATCCGGTTTGCATGGGCAATGCAACTAAAAGGGTCTCGCCCTAGCAGTTTACACAAAGATCTCACCCCAGCGGAGGGGATATTGGTCCACTCAGTGTCCTTGGTTCTCCTATGGGGACGTCGAGACAAGGCGTCAGCATCAACATTATTCCTACCAGGCCTGTATTTGAGACTGAAATCATAGGCTGAGAGTGCTGCCAGCCACCTATGTCCTACAGCATCCAGTTTGGCGGTAGTCAGGATGTAAGTTAAGGGGTTGTTATCGGTCTGTACCTCAAACTTAGCACCATACAGGTAGTCGTGTAGCTTGTCAACGACCGCCCACTTTAACGCCAGGAACTCTAATTTATGGACAGGGTAGTTCTTCTCAGAAGGCGTTAGACTTCTGCTGACAAAAGCCACAGGCTTTAACCCTTGCCCTTGGTCCTGATACAGCACACCCCCTAGCCCTTCACAGCAGGCATCAACATGTAGTACGTACGGCAGCTGTGGATTGGCAAAACTCAAAACAGGAGCCTGGGTAAGTCTCATTTTCAATTCACTGAAAGCAGCTTCACAAGCGTCAGACCATCTGCTACCAAAGGGATCAGACGCTTTGTACACTACTCGGTTTGTGTCTCCAGCTTTGTTCTTCTTCAAGCGTGAGGCAGGTAAACACCCTTGCAACAACTGATTTAGTGGGTAAGACACCTTTGAGTAGTCTTTCACAAATCTTCTGTAATAGCCACAGAAACCCAAGAAAGAGCGGAGCTCGGATACATTCTGTGGTCTGGGCCAAGAATTTACGGCCTCAATCTTGGAGGGATCTGTTGCAACACCCTCTTGAGACACAATGTGCCCAACATAGCTGACTGAGGTTTGACAGAACATACATTTGTCCAGAGAGAGCTTCAATCCTTCACTCTGTAATCTGTCCAACACCTTAAGTAATCTCTCTTCATGTTCCTCCAACGTTTTGCCGAACACGATCAGGTCATCCAGGTAGACCAATACTTCTAACAAATTCATGTCGCCAACTGTCTTCTCCATAACCCTTTGAAAAGTTGCTGGAGCCCCACAAATTCCTTGGGGCATCCTCTGGAACTGATAAAAGCCCACCGGGCAGATGAACGCTGTCTTTTCCTGGTCTGCTTCCCTCAGGGGAATCTGATAGTATCCACTCCTAAGATCTAATACACTGAACCACTGGCTCCCGTTCAAACACGCCAATGCATCTTCTATGCGCGGGACAGTATACTGATCTGGAATGGTACGTCGATTCAACGTTCGATAATCCACACACATTCTGACCTGACCATTTTTTTTCCGTACGACAACAATCGGAGAAGCGTAGGGACTCATGGAGTCAGTGATAATCTCCGCCTCTTTCAGCTTCTCAAGATGTCGCCTGATATCCTCTAGGTCAGCGGGTGCCAGCCGCCTTGACCTCTCCCGAAAAGGCTTATCCTCGGTCAGTCGGATCTGATGCTGGGTACTTCTCGAACATCCCACATCGAATTCATTACAAGAAAAGACATTCGCTCTCTCCAACATTTTCTTAGTCAGCCTCTCCTTCCAGTCTTCAGTCACAGGGGAATCCCCAAATTTAAATGACTGTTTACCCAGTTGGCCCTGGCCACTATTCTCTAATGGTTTAGAGACTGTAGGCACGACGTCGACTGGAAACACGTGAGCAATGGGCATTCCTCTTTTAATCGTCACGGAACGAGAGGAAACATTTCGGATGGTAACTCCCATCCTTTTTGACTGTACCAACGCAGTAGACTGCACTTCTGGCGCTACCAGCAGTTCCTCAGGAAACCCAGATTCTTCTGGCTTATCTACCAACAGAGTCTTGTCAGACAGAGCAGCAGGGTATCTCAGGATCCCCTGAACCCTAATCCTCTCCCCTGGAGACACTTTTAGTGGTTTAGGGCGACGATACCACACAGTCCCTCTCCTGTCAGCTGTGTCACATGTTTCACCAGCAACAATCTGTTCATAAGCGTGTCTAATCTCAGGATGCACAGTCAAAGTGTGAAGAAAATTATTTCCCTTCCTTTCTATGCACACTTCTACCAGCTTCTTCACCACAGAAGTATTTGTTCCCACCAAAATGTTTACATCTTCGGTCCTGATAGGATCAGGGCAGACCAGCACAAGTGCGTCTATGGCTTCAGTCACTCCTGCCACCGATCCGGGAAACTCAAGCTCGAGAGACAAACAGCCATCATATGGGTACTGCTGCTTGCTCAATCCCCATATCTCCAAATTCTCTATTGGTGTCAATGGCAGATGCTTCAGGTGTTTCTCATAAAATGATCGGTATAGCAGAGTAACCTGCGACCCACTATCCAGCAAAGCCTTAGCATAGATCCCTTCCACCAGAATAGGAAGAACAGAGCTGGGCCCCACTAACCCGCTTGGAAAGACTGCTGGCTCAGTTTTGACTCTTCTACACTTTGTGGAACGTTTTCTTCCCGGAGCTTCAGAACGCTCCCCTACTGAGCCCCGGGGAAGTTTCCCGCTGGCTGTCTCATTTTGATGAGTCGCTGATTAACTCTCCTGAGATTTTCCTCCTTTGTACATTCACGCTTCAAATGCCCATCTTCTCCGCATCGGTAACAGAAAATGTTAGCTTTGGTCATGGGTCTAGTTGGAGTTTTAGTCTCGGCAGCCATAGCTAAACTGCGCAGGCCAGGGCTATCATGGGTTACAGGTTCTCGTGTTGCAATGATCAACCTAGACACCTCATTCTTAAGCCCTCTTACCTCCTTCTTCAACTTTTCTACTTCCGATTCGGCGCTATCAGTGTCAGCGGACGACTCGTTTCGGGCAGGAGACACCACAGAGACTGCTACCTTAGACCGTGCGGAATTCCTGTCTGCCAACAGAAATTCTTCTTCTCTCACCTCCTTAATTAACTCATTAAAGGAAGGAGGGGTACACAGCTTATGAGTCATTCTCAAGCGCATAGCGACTAGGTCACTAGCAAGGGCACCTTTGACTATTTGTTGCATGCGAAGTCGATTCATGGTAGCGTACTCAATGCCTTTCTTCCGCAGCATACTATGCAGCATTCTGTCCAACCTCAGTAAGTAGGCAGAGAGCTTTTCTCCCTCACTCTGGTAAGTGCTACGAAACTTTAACATTAAGTCTGCAGCATCCTCGGTTGTGCCAAAGGCTGACTCCAGTGCGCTAAGATAGTCATTGAAATTAGCAGCTGGGTTTCCAGTCTTCTCAAACCTCACTATGTCTGCTGCAGGACCTCGGAGACACTCTACTAACCTCTGCTTCTTCACATTATCAGAACACTGCCATTCTTCCAGGATGTGAGTAGTCTGTTCTACCCAAACCTCATACTCATCTTCTCCCAGAGGCGTTGGGATAAATCCAGAGAAAGGGCGCAGTTTTCTATATCCGACTCTCTCTTCAGACGCAGCCACATGACAAGTTTTCACAAGGGAATTTATCGCATCAACAAGTTTAGTGTTGAGATCAGGTGCAGGGGGAGCCACATTTTGAAAGTCAGCAAGTGATTTTCCCTCTTTTTGTAGAAATGAGATCAGTTTGGACTGAAACTCTTCTTCCTTGTCCTGCTTAGGTGGTTCAGCAGCAACATAAACAACCTGTGTGTACCAGCAGCCTAATTCAGGTCCCCCAAGCTCTGCTGGGATAGTCATCTTTGCAACGCTATCATGGGTTTCAAGCAAGACAAACTGGCGTCGCTTATCCTTATCCGAACGACGATCGATCACTTTGCATTTTCCAATTCCCAGAACAGCATCCAGCACATTATAGATGACTCTGTCTTCACAATCGGCAGGTACATTGCTCAGGATAAAAACTCTGTCCAGCTCAATGTTTTGTTCTCTGCACCACGCAATAATCTCTCGAACCTCCATTTTGGTCACTTGTCTTAGGGACAAGAAGAAAAAACAGGTGCTAACTCTTTACCTTTTAAGCTTGTCCTTTTTGATGCAGTTACAAAAACACAGTATGTACACAATCAGCGGCCGAAAAACAATATTTTTTTTTTTTTTTCTTTTTTTTTTTTTTTTACACGGAAATCAAACACAACATTTCTGAAAACACAATCTGAATAATCTGAAACAATCCCGGACGAGCCCCCACTAAAATGTAGCCCTCCCGCCAGGTAGTATCACACATGGCTCAAACGGTAAAATTATGTCCAAGGGTACATTTTCCCCTACCCTTAGGCGAGAGCACACTTCTCTTACTGCACAGCAATCACAGTTGAAAAATCAAGGGTTCAGATTTACACTTTTGGTTGTCAGATCAAGGTTTTCCATTCGGACTTTTACGTACAAACTGCATTTAGCCTTAAAATTTAAGCATTCATGTTTAAGTAGTATCACAGAAAGCCACACCAATTTTAACTGATTAATAACAGCTGATTTATTGTTCTCAGGAACTCTGTTGTGGGTTTTTTTTTCTCTTTCTCTTATGTTTGTCACATGAGTAAACAAATAGTTCAATTCACATGGTCACCATCCCCCTCCCTATGAACAACATAAACATAAGCATAAAAGGGTGAAAGAAAACACAGTCAATGACAGTGATGTGACGTCACATTAAAATTACCCAGCTGGGATTTTAGTACCTCGTTGGCGCGCTAGATGGAGCTCTTTAGCGGTAGAAGATTTGTACTCACGTATCCACGGTTGAAACAATATACACTGATCCGGGAAGCATATCGCGATGGAAAAAACAATCACCGAATCAGTGGGCGTCTCCCTCCGCAAACAGGTCAGCTAAATCCTCAGAGATCTTCTTTCATCTCCTGATGCAAACCGCATTTCACGCATGTGATACACACTCCGGCCTGCACACACCACTCGGAGGCTACTCCACGTAAACAATACACTAAACAGGAGTATATCTAGTTGGGCTTATAGCGAACAGTACGACTGACAAAATTGAACTCAGCAAAAAAATAAACACGGTTATATTCTTCCGGTTAGCTTCTCAAACAAACGCGAACACCAACCGACATGGGAAACAAGTCTCTCACGCGGGACCTCCATATGCTGGAACTATTCCACAGTGAACTCGCGCGAGCTGCAATGTCCGCTCGCCTCGTCCAACTTCTTCCCCACACTCTTCCTCCCGCCGAACTTTTCTAGAGCGTGATACATACACGGGAAAAAAAATCCGCTTCGGCTCCTTTTTTTTTGTTTTCAGCTGCCGCACACAATGTCCGCAACCACGCTTTAGTCCGAGCCGTCATCCAGACAAAAACATGTCCTCCGTTTTCTTTTTACTTCGCCCCGCCCCCTCCCTTAAAGAGTCAGAGTGTACAGTTCTCCTTGGGTGACTTGACATTCTCAGAAAACAAAAAAATGAGAGTCTTTAATTCTCCTCTTAACCATACACACTTTGAATTATTCTAACCGTCCCATATGAACATAACACAATGGATATACTGTTATACAGGGCACTACACATGCCAGGAGTTGAATTAGCGAAGCTGAATTGCTTTTAGATGTTGTAAACCGTAGTGCATATGAATGTGTTTGTGCACAATGCTCTTCAAGTTTCAGTATTTGAATCATGGTTTGCATCATTCTCATTCAGCGTTGACGTACAGGCATGTAATGAGGAGTTAATGCTGAAATTAGCATTGGTATTCAGACCTCAGGCAGAACTACAGACTTCCAGACAGTTGTACAGGATTGGTGCGCACGACTGTCGTGCATGTAATTATCTGCTGCTGTAATTGCTGTCTTCTTAGTTTTACAGAAGTAGTATAAAAATAAAACTTCCACAATACTGGAACATTTACTTAGTCCTAGTTGAATTATTTATCCTAACGTTGGAAAAAACACAGTCAGTTTAGTTAGTTATGTAACTAAGGGAAGTCACTATTCGGATGTACAGTAGTAGCACAAGTGTTTGAAATAAGTGCTAGTGTATGCAAAATGTGTATGCTTGCAGGAACACGGAGCACAACTGCCATGGTGCACATACTGCGAAGCCTCTGAGGCAAATAACACATCTGCTGACTGAGAGCACAGTTACTCTCTGCCTCTCTGGTGGCCCCATGCTAAAAGAAAACTGGCGAACGCATATCGAGACAACACTAGCAAGCTAATCATCTTTTGTTAGCTTGATAGTTGTTAGTGAGGAATAATCTAAAAGGTGAATAAAATGATACATGCTATAAAAGTTGCTTAGATTGAGAAATGTGGCATGATTCAACTAGCCGTCTGATGTTGGCTAGCTTAAAGCATGTCACGACGAAGTGAAATGCACATTGCTCTTCCCTGATTGAACAACTGCTTCCATAATTCAGACTCCATATATTCATTCACAATCTATTTCATATGCTACAGCAATATTTAAGTATGTTACAGTATGTAAGTGGGGAAAAAAAAACAGGAGGGAGTCATGTGATGAAATTTAAGCATAAAGCCGTCTGGCATTTACAGAAGACTTCATGCATTCAGGGATGAGACTCATTTGAAGAGTGAAAACATTTTAAAGAAGCCTGTACTGTATGTCTGTGAGTGGCGATGCTGCTCACCACCTGCACATTATAGGAACTCAGCTGGGAGTTCCTGTCATATCCCTGTACAGTCCTGACCTTGCTCAGGCATGAAGCAGGCGGTCTGATCAACCTTTCTACCTTGATGGTATTCAAGCACTAGTCAAACTCTGAGATAAGTGCATTCATGTAGCATGGGGTTACATAATTACGCTGCGTTATTCTGCACAATCAAAAGTCCCATTTTGACTTGAACACACTTCATACATCTTATACAGCACACCTCTAAAATGTGACTAGACTCCCTTTGCTTTCCTGCCTGTGTTTTCTTTTGCAATAGGGTTACCTGTAGAGGTGATTGATAAGCCATGTTGCTCATGATTACGTGTATTACTTTGCAACTTCTGTGCAAGTCCTCTTCGAATTGTAAGATTGCATCATGCACAGTTTGACTGACTGCTTCGTGACGGCCGTTCGGAGCACATGCTCCCAATCTTCATATTTCGTTCTGTCTGTATCTCTCTGTGATTCTGATTGTGCGTTTGTGTTTTAGTTGTGACTACTCCTTCTTCCAGCAACTTTCTCTCTACTCTATACTTGTCTTTGGCTTCTGTTGAATTAAAGCATATGCCAACTGAATAAACATAAATGAATACAACTGTGTTTATTAAAATCGTTTAAGTGTCTGAGCAATAAGCTCATAACTATAATACTGAATTTACACAATACTGTACAGAACAAAATACTGAAAAATAGACTAAATATGTAAGTAAATATAAAGACTATAATGGCATTGAGGAAACATAATTTAACATAATTTTATAGGTGTAATGCATTGAGTTTTAGGTCACCTACATTTTGCTTCCATATTAGTACACCTTATGTTTTAAGGTTAAACAGACTAAAAGATTTTGTTTAAGGAGCTGCTTTGGTTATCAATACTACAGCGTACATGACACAAAACAGCTTAAACGTCTTGTAATTTATATTAGCTGGAGATGTTTTTCAAAGTGGTACACATCCCAGATGAAAAAGCAGCAAGGTCACTTTGAAAAAGACTAGGCACCACTGTTATGTTACGTCATTAATTAGTTACTTAATTAATTCATCTTCTATACTGCTTATCCTACATGGGCACAGTCAGCCGGGAGCATATCCCAGGAAACTCTGGGCATAAGGTGTGGTACACACTGGACAGGGTGCCAATTCATTATAGGGCACGCACACTCACATGCACACACACTAAGGGCAATTTGAGAACACTAGTTAGCCAGTTAACTCTGCATGTCTTTGGACTATCGGAGGAAACTGGAGTAACCAGAAGAAACCCACCAAGCATGGGGAGAACATGCAAATCCACACGCATAGACCCAAGGCGGGACTCAAACCCTGGACGTACAAGGCCACCAGCCAAAAAAAAAAAAAAAAAAAAAACAGAATTCTTAGTCTTATCTTATTCAGGGTCTCTGTTTAATAGGATATGCCTCATTTTCATCTAGTGGGGGCTGACCGAGAGGTCCTCCTTCTAAAGTGCCTGAAGTAGCTCCATTTGACTCCTGTTTCCACATTACAGGCACTTAAGTTGACTATGTCTTTTTACGAATGGGAGGGTTAGACGGTCGCGCGTTCAGGGGTGCGTTTCCCAAAAGCATCGTTAGCCAACTATGGTCGCAAGTTCCGTCGTTACCAACATAGTTCAACAACTAGGTGTTTCCCGAAACCATAGTTCAAACGAACATTCGCAAACAGCGTCGCAAACTTACGTGGTTGGAACTACAGCCTTCGACCTGTGGTTAGAAGCATAGTTCCTTGCCGCGGCTGGGTGTGTTCTATTCACAGTTAACGACCCTACACCCTATTAGTTTCTAAAAAAATTCCCAACCACTTTGAGCGATTTGGAAAACTTAATGTTTTGGTGCTCAGATATTAGGTTATTAATTTTTCGGTTATTTTTATTACAAATTCACTTTAAACGATATAACAGCGGTACCATCGCAATTATTCTCCCTTCGAAGTGCCCTACAGAAGCATTATTTATGCCGGTTGGAACACAGCCTTGGTTTCGTTTGTGCGAAGAAAAGGCGAGTTTTTAACTGAGTATCTTTAAACATACCCAAAGAGAAATGTCTCATAACAATATTTGTAGTATTATGTTAGAGGTTTTCACTTATAATGAATGTTATCTGAATGTTATACAGTGCACAAAGTGTTAAGCACTAAGAAATTGTAAAATTTATGCACTACCATAGTGTAAGCCTATTTAAAATATTACTCAATATATGTAAGCCTATTTAAAATATTACTCGATACATATTCAATGAATGTACCCAAATAAATCAACAAACTGGGGGCTGGGAATCGAACCCGGGCCGTCCACACGGTAAGCAGAACAGCTACCGCTGAGCCACAAGTTGGTCACACCTGCAAAGTCCCTCCACTTGTTTCTGACTTCCTCTGGGCTTCTCTCATACCCATTCCCAGAAGCATACATTTTTTGTGCGATTTCATTCCAATTTTTTGTCCGAATTTGTAACTGCAAGCTCTTTTTTTTTAGTAAATTGTGGTTTTCGTGTCATTTTTTCACGTCAACTCTCATTAAACCATGGCTGTATGTAAAGGGACTTATATAGGAAATAATATTGAGCAAAATAGGTAACAGGTGTTCACAACACAATCCCAGCGTTTTCAAAGCCCATCATTTCTTTTTATTTTAATTGTACTGATGTATCAATACCAAATAAAAAATGAGTTCAAATGAAATATTGAAAAATGTTGCGTTTGTGACATTATTACACCACTTCTACGTTACGTCACTGCAAAGCGCATTGAATGCGAGCCGAAGAGTGAGAGAGAGAGAGAGAAAATAAACACACTATACAGTAGGGGGCGATATGTGCCTATTGCACTACTCCGCCATTGTATCGAAGAAGAAGAAGAACTACGGTTCAAACCAACAAAGTTCTAACCATGGAAGTGCGACGCAGGTACTATGGTTTTGGGAAACACTTGTGACTAGTTAGTTATTTTCTTCAACGTTGCATCGTACTATCGTGGTTAAGCAAAGAGCTACATAGTTGTACGGGAAACGCACCCCAGATCATCAGATCGGCCCAAAAATGTGTGCGCCTATGGTCAGTCCAGGCCTGATCGCTACACAATAGACTGTGCACTGAGTTGCTCCACTCTTATACACCCATGGTAGCACACACAATGGTCTCCAAACCCCCATACCCACCCACCATTAATTATAAACCGGCTTTTCAGTTTTTCAGTCCAAAGGCCCCCAATATCCACACAGTATTAAAAAACCCAAACAATCCTAACTGCTTCTAATAACTTCAGCCACACCGCATGGAACAATCAACATTGGATTAAGGCGTCCCTCAAATTGCTCCTTTATCGCTCATTAATATCCATAGTAAAGGTCAGCACTTCCACTCACACTTGCTTAGCAGGGCTTGTTCATTATCTCCCCTCCTGAGAATGCTTTTGCAACAACATACCTGGGGCCACCAGAAATATTAAACCGACAACATATTTGGAGCGACTTTGTTCATGCTTCATCCATATCTGAACATCAATCACTGACCTTTTGATCTGATCTACAGACCTTCTGCTACCAAGCAAACTTATTATCAGTGTTCATTCATTCATTCATTCATCTTCTGTACCGCTTAATCCTGTGTTCAGGGTCGCGGGGGACCTGGAGCCTATCCCAGGAGACTTCGGGCACTAGGCGGGGTACACCCTGGACAGGGTGCCAATCCATCGCAGGGCACACACACATACACACACTCACACACCCAATCACACACTACGGGCAATTTAGGAACGCCAATTAGCCTAACCTGCATGTCTTTGGACTGTGGGAGGAAACCGGAGTACCCGGAGGAAACCCACCAAGCACGGGGAGAACATGCAAACTCCATGCACACAGAGACGGGAATCGAGCCTGGCCGGGGAATCGAACCCAGACCCTGGAGGTGCAAGGCGACAGTGCTAACCACTACACCACCATGCCGCCATTATCAGTGTTGTGTTTAAAAAAGTATTTATTATTCACTGAGCACAGAAGTATAATAACATTTCATCGCATGGGTTTAGACCAGGCTTCTCCCAATCACACCCTTCTGGGCATCTGTATTGTCCCCAAAAAATGAGCAGGGTAATCCCCCAGGCTGACTACTCTGAAGTGTTATTTGTGAGAGTTGATGGAGATTTATTGAGACATCCTGCTGGTCCACTGGGGAAAACTCCTACTGTGAGGCCTTCAGCCTGGGACTGGTGATTATAGCAACACCAGCCTTAGGCCTCTCTCCTATGGGAGACAGATCACATTCAGTGAAGACAGTGTCATGACAAAGTATTAGCCCCCTCCTGATTTCCTCTATTTTTGCACATTTGTCACAGTAAGACAAGAAGAACATGAAAAAAACAAAACAGTTCTTAAATGATTATTGCATTTATTGAAAAAAAATGTTATGCAACACATACATATTACACTTGTGAAAAAAGTAACTACCCACCTAAGGGAAAAAAAAGTTTTCCCAGTTATTTCAGCAACAGAAGTCGCAGATTTTCAATAACTGGAGATCCGTCTTTCACATTGTTGTGTAGAATCTTTGGCTCAGTTGTTTTTGCAGGATTGTTCAGGCACACTGGAAAGCTCTAAACTGCCAATCTGAGATCCTGTCACAGCACCTAAAAGTCAGAACGTCTTCTAGGCCAATCTTCTTTTAGTTTCTTTTGAGCCATTCAGAGGTAAAGTCATTATTGTGCGTCAGATTATTGTCTTGGTTCTCCTGTAGGAGTCAATTATGTTCCCGGCAATGAATCACCAAAGCACCTCTACGTACATCATCACACTACGCCACCATGTTGGACCATTCATATGATGTTCTTACTGAGGAATGCTGTGCTGGGGTTGCATAAACTTTAAGAGGACCTGTGTCTTTCCAGGTGTCTGACTCTTCAGTATACTCTTTAGAATATTGACACTTCAGTAGATTTCACCATTTTCTCAAAATATTTGGCGGGTCATTAAGTGTTTTTTTGGCAAAGGTAAGATATTAGTTCACCCAGGGATACCAATTTTGCCCAGTCTCTGAATCACTGGTGTCCTCTGGGAGAAATTCTGGTAGGCTGGCCACTTTTGTGAAGATTTATCAAGTTTTTTGTTTTTTTTCCATTTGCAAATACTGTAAAGGCTCTAACTACGGTTAACTGCAGTCCCAACACCTTAGAACTGGCTTTCTACTGTATATATTTTAATCACTTTTATTCTGATCCCACTTTGGTTCAATTTGAATTTGCTGGAAAGTTTATATTTAAGAGATGCAGATTCAACAGTGATGGCAGTTACAGTAGCTAGCCTATACAGTACCTAGTCTAATAAAATCCAAAAGTTAATGAATCTCCGTTAATTGTTTAATTAAAGAAGGGGTGATATAATACTGGATAACCCTTTTCCTTTAATAAATTACCTAAAAAGATAAGGTATTTTGTGTTTACTCATGTTGTCTTATATTGAATTCTGTTAAAGTGTCCGGTATGTCAAATATGCAAAAATAAAAGGAAGAGGGTAAATACAGTAAGTTTTCACTACAGTAGCTCTACTCCATACCATTCCATCTCACATACCTCAGACCTTTTCCTTGCTAGCAAGGTGACATTCAGTACGGCATACAGCCATTGCAAGGGTCTGTAAATCATTTGCCTGGTGCCCAAATGTTGTTGCCCCTGAACCCTACCCTCTATTTTGTAGGTGCAAAATGCACAGCTCTACATACTGTAGGCATTTTATGCCCGACTGGATTAAGTGCGTGGTGTGTGCTTATGGACCACCAGGCCTGGCTCCAGATGTGGGTCCTAGTAACTCTAATCTATGTGTGATAAAGCTTTTGTCTTTGTCTAACCACTTACCTAATATCTGTTCAGGAACAGACGCCCTAATGGGAGCATTAAGCTTCTGTGCATACTACGGATGGGACTACTTGATATGATAGTATCAAGATATCTAGATGCTAAATCAATTTGTGTTATAATTCGGTAAGTATCATAATATTACAGTATATTTTGTTGCAATACTAGATAAACCTTACAAACAAGTACTTCGCTCTTACCACACAGGATGCTGTGCTGTGTAGACAGTTTAGAGCACACTTTGGGGGACGACGTTAATTTCTTTAACATGGGACCTCTCTAATGACACTTGCTTTTTCCTCCTTTTAATGTGATTTTACATTGTCATTAAACGGATTCATCTCCCGCACTGCTATAGCCTTTTCAAGCTTTTTCTTCATGAGGGCTGTTGCTAAAGAATAGTCACTACACTTTGACACATGGTCACGTTAAGATGTTATAATGCTATAATAAACAGTACATGCACATATGGATGTTGACTATGTGAATGACGCATGCGCACTGAGCATGGGCGAAAATTACCCACAATCCCACAGCGCAAGAGAGAGAAGAACCATTGGCTCAGTTTTGATCATTTGATGCTCATCAGACAAAGCCCATACCAGCGTATATCAAGACCTCGCTCATTTATCAAGTTAATTTTTAAAAATCGTATTCAGTTCGTCTTGCAAAATCCAAGGTTCCACTGTACAGTACTAGAAAATACTGTTCATATGAAATAGCAAGAACAAACAAAGACAAATGTAATTCAGTCTGTCTCTGTTATTGTAATTGAATTTAGCCTTGAATTTGCTGATATAGTTATAGTTTAAACAAGTTCATTAATCAATAACAGTGATACATGCTAAAGTTATGTATCACTGCTTAAAGTCATATATTTTGTGGAAAATGCACAATATCATAGAAGTTGTTTAGGAACAATAGGCTTAACAGGTCAGAAGTGATAATATTTTTCATTTCATTAAAATTCAATAAAACTTAAACTTGATGAATCCTGGCACATTTACAGTTACTTTAATACCACAAGATGCTATAATAATATTTACTGTACCTACAATTATATGATCGATTGAACCTAATATGATGAATTGTAATAAGAAAAAATTTGAGGAAGATGTTTTGGAAGAAAATGTTTAGGCTTTTAAACACAATGCCATCCATTTGATTGGCCATAGGAGTATTGCTAAACGTCTGGAGCCACAGCTCAATTACCTCATTTTCTCGAAACTGTTAAGATGTAATTTTCCTTCCATCTCCACGCCTCTTGCTCTTTTATTTCTCTTCATTAATGCAGCCTTCCTCAAGGCTTTAACTGTCCCTTAATAACCTGCATGGTGCAGTGAGGAAGTTCAAAACAACAGAATAGAGATGCAAACATGCCATTACACTGTATGCTCAACACCTAAACTGAAAATTGTAATCAATTTCAAGTTTAATTTTCAGATACCAAGAGCAAAACCATAATGATGAACACTACATGATAAGACCACATAGGATAGTGCATTGCCATTTTAAAGGTTCTGTGTTAGGAGATTAGATAAATGCATTGAGATGAATTCTGTCACACTCTTAGTTCACCAAAAAAAAAAAAAACATAATTTCCTTACATAAGGAATAAAAAATGACAGGGTACTACAGTTATACATCACCACCATATAAAGGAAAATAATCAACAGTGTGGTGGTGGGATGAGTCAGGAGTTGATTATTTCCATGCAACATATTTTTATTGGACCACAGCAATTTGCTAACATTAAAATTCATGCATCTACTATACTGCTTATCCTGTGTACTGGGTCACGGGGAGGAGCCTACAGTATTCCAGGAACTTTAGTGTACAAGGCAGGATACAACCTGAAAAATGTGCGAATCCATCGCACATTTGGGAAAACAGATTAACCTAATCTGAAAGTCCTTAGTGTGTGGGAGGAAACCCATCAAGCATGGGAAGAACATGTAAGAACATGCACAGAAATCGAATCGTACCCCTGATTCTGGAGGCGCGAGGGCACAGTGCTGAGCACTAAGTCACCATGCAGCCTATACGTTTAAAATTAAAAAGCGTTGATGAGCTCTATACTGTATCTATACTGGTAGAAATGCTAAATATATTATCTTGCACTTTAGGCCATGAACTTTACCTGCTGCTGATCCACTTTTTATCATTTCATACTACCTGTCTCTAATCATACACCTGTTGTCATTCTTCGCACTATTTTTTTTACACTTTTATATCTTTGTGCTTTCATAGTTTACACTTTAATGTTCTAATAATCATGATCCCATACAATTTAATTTTATACTTTAATTGTATTTTATTTTCATAACTTCATTTCCATATTTTTTGCAAATTCTATTGTATTTTGCCAGCGTACATTACACTTTTGTAGTATAACTGTACGTTTCTGAGTCATTTTCTATTTCAGGTCACGGAGAGTCCCATAAGAATTTCACTGCAGGTCATAATGTGCATGGTTGTGTATGTGACAGATAATAATAATGATAACCTCCTAAATACTGAGACCCTATTAACAATTCTATTAAAATATATTTATTAGATTTTCTCTAAACAACCACAAACGTGGTTTCGTTTAATGTTTCACAAATACAGTAAATATTCCCATCGTCTACTGTAGTGCAACTGCCTTAAAATGGTAGAATCATCTTCAGGAATTATAACATGAAACATAAAGATCCTATACCGTTTTAAAATCAGTATAAAGAATTTAAATCTTATTCCTTGCCGGCGGCACCCCCGGCATCGCTGCAACGCTTCAACCATGACTGTTAAACAGAGCATAAATTATCATGCAACAGTAAAAACAGCGAGAGCTGACGGCAGGTGATGATGCATAAACTAAAATGATTCGGCCCATCGGTTGTATTACCAATATGTGTACCGCAAAATTTATTGAATAGTTTAAGTATGACCATTTTTTTAAATTCAAAATTAGGTAATAATTAATTAATCATTCAAGAACTGCACACGTACTAGTTCTGTTTCCTGCCATACATGATTAAATCTGGAATTTACTAGTAAAGTAATTTCATCCTGTCTGGGATAACATCCTGAAAAGATTTTATAACATTGCACCGAAGTCGTCCAATCACATATTCACTTTTCTTCAATGTACAGTACACAACTTTTAAACCAACAATCAGCATCATAATTATAGCCCGGATGATCTTACCTAAAATTCATAGCAGTAGGAAATGAGATAATGGTCAGCTGGTTAGATTGCATATACAGTATGTAATGTATAACTGAACAGAACGTATGATAATGTCTCAAATCTTATTGCATTGTTTTTAAGCCAATTAACCCACAAGCATTCTGCATTATTAGACTTATTTTTTAAAATATCTATTAAAAACAACAATTGATTGTGTTTCTTTTTCTTAAATTTTAACAAGCACCAATCCGAATCTGATCAACATTGCAGGGGAGCACTGAAGCAGAGGAGAGAGCAGCCCTCTGAGGATTCATTTCCATAAATCATCATGCGATTTCATGTAAATATGAACTTACATAAACTCCTGTAGCAATGAATTATGAAAGAGGTTTGTGTGCACGTGTGAACGCAATGTATAAGTGTATATACTGTAGTACTGTAAGTACATAAAAAAGTACCCACAGGAAACATTTTGCAGGTTGCAATGCCTGTAAAGCATCGAGGGACCTTCAGCTTTTCTTCAAGTGCAGAAGGTTAATTGAAAAACTGTTGGCTGTAGCTCACAGAAGGTAACAAGGTAACACCAACTGCTTTCACACTCTCCTGACATGTACTGGTACTGCGCGGCACAATAAAAAGGTGAGGGGGAGGAAAAAGCGGATATTTAAAATAAAATAAAATAAAATTTAAAAAAACTCTACACACTCGCCACAAATAAATCACTCACGCCTGAGAATGGGGATGCAGAACCTCAAAGTGTGAGGGAAAAAAATGTGTTCATTGAGTGAATCATTGGAAAAACAGCGTGACTGCCATAATGAGTCAATAAAGATGCAGCGTATGGAATGGGAGTGAAAGACACAGGTTCACACTGTTTCACAAGTTCACATAACCCAATATGACAGATATGTTAAACAACATTGCTTTCATTTACTGTACATTCAAGAGAATATAAAACAATGTTTTCATCCCCTTAAACCATAAACGTTTATAAGACCATACTGGCATATCTATTTAGCCAAAAGCAATGTGTGTAGTGGATTAAAATTCTTAGGAATAAAAATAAATAATGATTACTGCTTGAAAAGAACCAATAATTAAATCATTATTAATCATAAGTAGTTATTGATTGATTACTGCATTTGTACTTGGCAAGGTACAGTACAATAATGGAGAATGTGCTACACTCTTCCCTTCCCTTTTCTACTAAAGTGTCATTGACAAGTTCACCAACACTCATTGCCCTTGAGAAAGTGAGAAGTCTGCAAACAATATGGTCGAAATGTTTTCTACCTTTTACGGATGACTCTGCGTACAAGCTTGTTTCCTACGAAATTGTGCTTTCCACTATAGGCCTAGTCTAAAATGTGTAATTATGCTCCAGATAGCAGAAGAAGAAGAAGAAGAAGAAGAAGATAGCAGATGACTACTGTACGTACCAACAGTGGCTCAATTGGAAGCAGTCATATTTATTGTTTTCGCGACCTTTAAAATCTGGGCCAAAAGTGGAACAAACACTATCAATTATATGTCTAAGGATCAAGAGTAACATCCTAGTTTAAAACGAATGGTCTGTTCAACACGTGCCACCTAGGAAGTATGATGTCATTGGGTGTTTTATACAAAAATGAAGGAATGCTAGTTGGCTGGAGGTATTTGGAGTATGTTGCTGTTTTGCTGTATTCCTGTGTCTCAAGATGAAGGTAAAGGCGAACACTAAGACATTATTTATTTGCTATTTGAAACAAAACGGTTATCTTATTGAAAATATACCTTTTTTACACTCTCCGAGAGCCGTTATGTAGGGTGGAGGGAACTGGTAAATTTTTCTGTAGAGATACAGTATACAAAGGGAACCATGCTAGAGAAAGTTGGAACTCTTTCAAGCCATCATTGACTCATGGAGGAACGCATAAATAATATACGTGTACTAATCAGTTGCACAATCCAGTATTCCCAACATAATATTTGTACTTCATTTTAACAGTCTGTTCTATGTTGCCAATCTTGTCCTAGTAATATCGCTCACTCACTCACTCATCATCTATACCACTTGATTCTGTATACTGTACAGGTTCACAGAGGGGCCTGGAGCCTATCCCAGGAGACTTAGGGCACAATGCGGGGTTCACCCCGGACAGGGTGTCAATCTATCACAGGGCACAAACACACACACACACACACACACACACTAAGGGCAATTTGGGAACACCAGTTAGCCTAATCTGCATGTGTTTCTGAGTGTGGAAGGAAACCTGAGTACCCGGAGGAAACCTATCAAGCACAGGGAGAACATGCAAACCCCATGCACATAGAGGCAGAAATCAAACCTGGTCCCTGAAGGAGCAACGCGGCAGTGCTTACCACTAATCTACCGTTCCACCTTTCTATTGATATCTATTTATTTATTGTCAGTAACAATTTCATCCAGGTCTGGGTTTGACGTGAACCTATCCCATAATCACAGACTGTCACCACACACACACATTAATTTTTACACATACCTGTAAACACATTCATCCTTATTCACACAATGTACTGTAACTAATCAATCTACTGGTACTGTATATTTTCCGGGGGTTGTAGGAAACTGAAGATCCCCTGGGAAACCTATGATGAGACAGGTTTCTTCATGTAGACAGTAACCTGAGGCTAGAACTATGAAGCTGTGAAACATCAGCACTCCTCAGTGATGTTAGAGATACTCTTGCTGTTAGTACCACAACTTTGAGGTATAATTATTCAGTAATTTGTCATGTGTACCTTACAGCATAGTGAAATTTTTTTTTTTTTCTAGTTACGGAGCAGAGGTCAGAGTGCAGGGTCAGCCAGGATACAGCGCCCCTGGAACAGATGGGTTAAAGGGCTGGCTCAAGGGCTCAACAGTGGCGACTTGGCGATGCTGGAGCTTGAACACCTGACCTTCCGATCAGTAGCCCAACCGATTACATATACAGAGTCAGCAAAAAGAGAGAGAGAGAGAGAGAGAGAGAGAGAGAGAGAGATTGCAGTACTAACTATCCTTTGATTGCTCAAGAATCAATTACATCTTTACTGCTAAAAAAGAAGAAGAATTTATATCAGTCCCACCTGAGAACTTAAGGACCTTTTTTTTTTTTTTTACACTTTTTTTTAATGCTAATTGCAAGTTTTACTACTATATCAAGAATTCAGGGAACAAAAAAACATATATATAAATATATACAGATAGATAGATACTGTAGATAGATAGATAGATAGATAGATAGATAGATAGATAGATAGATAGATAGATAGATAGATAGATAGATAGATAGATAGATAGATAGATTTGATATAAAATGCACACACTTCAGAAAAAGAAAAATAGTTTGATGTTCCTCAACATATAACGTATAGCAATAGGCCTACATAAAAATATTTTTTTCTTTTCCGTTAGTGTGTGTGTGTGTGTATATATATAATTTGTTTTATTTCTGATTTATCTTGATATAGTAGTAAAACTTACAACTATCATTAAAAACTAAAAAAAGTGTAAAGAAATGTTCGTAAGTTCTTATATAAATTATTCTTTTTTTGCAGTAATCGATTCTTGAGCTCTCTCTCTCTCTCTCTCTCTCTCTCTCTGTGTCCTCTTATCTTATCTAGGTTGCCGTCCTGTTCATCTACTTTTAGTTTTTTGCTTCTTCTCTTTACGCACGACTCTTTGGAGAGCTTTACATAAGATCATAAAGGATGTTGTCAGCTCAGATATCAGATAACAAAATCTAGGGTTCGAGAGCGAACATCAAAATCAGCAAAACGATTGCTATGTAAAAAAAAAAGAAAAAAACATGAATAAATAAATGGAAAGAAATTGAGTACGAATCCAAAAGAGTGCGTGCTGTACAGTAAGTGTGTGCAGTGAGTTGAATGGATGACTGTGTACGATGGAGATACCGGCCGCTGCTGCAGCGGGTGCGGGTGCGAGTGCGCGCGCACAGAAAGAGGGGGCTCGAACCCATGCAGCTGGTTAATTCTTCCAGAATGTTCCTGTAGTACGGAGCGAATCGAGCAGTTTACAAAGACAGAATTCAGCTCAACTCTCACCTGGCCAGTTCGTTCCCCACGAGGATCAGAGAGAAAAGCGTCGAAAGAGCGAATGTCACTTCCATTTTGCAGGAGTGCACTGAAGTGTCCGCGACCGAACCAGAGTTTGGCTTAAAGATCCTATGTTGTGTAGAGAAGTGAATATTCGAGCTGATCCATGTTGCGGTCCGAGAGCCGTGCTGCGTCCCTGCGTCCTGTACTGTCCCAGGTGCTGAAGCGCTCCAAGCGCAACGGAAACTCTCTCTCTCTCTCTCTGTGTGTGTGTGTGTGTGTGTGTGTGTGTGTCTTAGATCAGCAGTAATCCCATCCCATCTGAGCCGGAGAACAACGTCAGATTAGACCGAGCGCACGGAGAACCCGGGTTCTTATGTAACTCGAAGAGGCATGCGCTCGGTTCCTCAGCGCCAGAACAGAACAGAACCGAACAGAACCGAACAGAACAGGGCTCTTTCTACTCCATCAGTCTTATTACCCGTGTCACAACAGATGTCCCTAGGAATAAAAATCTGTTTCCATAGAGACACTTTTTATATAACATTTATGATTTTTTTTGCCATTTTGTTTGGAACCAAAATAAAACAACAACAATAATGTCAATCATCATCATCATCATCATCATCATATAACCATGGTGGTAATTTGATTCCCTAGTTCTTTGTGGCACTAATAAAAGCACCATGAACCCATTCATATTTGTTCAGTTTTCAACACAGATTAAAATACATTTCAAACATTTTTGTCCTTTTTGAAGTACACTTCAAAGACAAGGGAAACCCCACCACCCCCACCATCCCAACACACATATACACTCACTCTCTCACTCATTCACTCACTCATCATCTATACCGCTTCATCCTGTATTCAGGGTCGCAGGAACCTGGAGCCTATCCAAGGAAACCTCACTAACACACATCACTCACACACTCTCACACACTCATTCGCATACAATGGGAAATTTTGGGAACGCCAATTTGCCAAATCTGCAAGTCTTTGGACTGTGGGAGGACACCAGAGTACAGTACCTGGAGGAAAGCCACCAAGCACAGGGAGAACATGCAAACTCCATGCACAGAGAGAGACGAGAATCGATCCTGGAGGACACACACACACATACACACAAAATATTCTATAGGGTATCATTCCAAACATTCATTCATTCATCTTCTATACCGCTTTATCCTGTATTTAGGGTCGCGGGGACCTGGAGCCTATCCCAGGAGACTCGGGGCACAAGGCAGGGTACACCCTGGACAGCGTGCCAATCCATCGCAGAGCACACACACACACACACACATTCACACACTATGGTCAATTTTGGGAACGCCAATTAGCCAAATCTGCAAGTCTTTGGACTGTGGGAGGAAACCAGAGTACCTGGAGGAAAGCCACCAAGCACAGGGAGAACATGCAAACTCCATGCACAGAGAGAGATGAGAATCGATCCTGGAGGACACCCACACACATACACACAAAATATTCTATAGGGTATCATTCCAAACATTGGATTCATATTTTAAAAGTTACAAATGTTTACTACTATCAAACTCATAATGATTCCAGGAAACGTTTGAAGTGTTAATTCGTGCCAATCATTCAATCCCTATAACGCTTCTGTTAGTTCTGGGTTGTGGGAAGCCTGGAGCCTATCCCAGCAGGCTCAGAGCACTAGGCAGTGTAAACCCTGGACAGGATGCCACTAGCACACACATTCATACACTACAGGCAATTTAGAAATTCCACTTAGAGTATGCTCGTCTCTTTGGACTGTGGGAAGAAACCGGTGTACTTGGAGGAAACCCACCAATCACAGGGAGAATATGCAAACTCCATGCACACAGATCTGCATGGAGTTGTAGATCCCACACAGGTGGGAATTGAACCCTTGAGGATTGTGAGGGGTGTTAGGCTACACTGCTAACCATTACACCACCATGCTGCTGTGATGCAAGCCAAAGTTTTAGAAAATATATGAACCTTAATAAAACACTTTATCATGGTCAAACCCACTGTGGATCCAAAGCATCACCCCAGAACACTGGGGCTGAGGTGGTAATATCCTGGGAACATTGAGGGCGTAGTGGGAATTTCCTAGAACATTGAGGGTGAAATGGGAACACACTGGAATGCTGTAGGTGAAGTGGGAAGATCCCGTGAACAGTGAGTGTGAAGTGGTAATTCATTCATTCATTCATCTTCTATACCGCTTTATCCTGTATTTAGGGTCGCGGGGACCTGGAGCCTATCCCAGGAGACTCTGGGCACAAGGCAGGGTACACCTGGACAGCGTGCCAATCCATCGCAGAGCACACACACACACGCACACACACACTCATTCACACACTATGGTAATTTGGGAAAGCCAATTAGCCTAATCTGCATGTCTTTGGCCTGTGGGAGGAAACCCGAGTATCCGGAGGAAACCCACCAAGCACAGGGAGAACATGCAAACTCCATGCACACAGAGACGGGAATCGAGCCTGGCCGGGAATCGAACCCGGACCCTGGAGGTGCAAGGCGACAGTGCTAACCATGAAGTGGTGATATCCCATAAAAAGTAAGGTTGAAGTGGGGATTTCTCATACACATTGAGAGTGAACTGGGAATATCTTGGGAACGTTAAGGGTGATTTGGGAAGATTCTGTGAATATTGAAGCTAAAGTGGTAACAAACTGGGGGCATTGAGGGTGAAGTGGGATTATCCTGGGAACATTGTGGGTGAAGTTGAAATATCCCCAGAACATTGATGATGAAGTGGGAATTATCCTAGAACATTTAGAGTGAAGCGGGAATATCCCAAATGCCTAAATATCTCATGGACATTGAGGGAGGAGTGCGAATATCCTGGGAACATTGAGGTGACGTGGGAATATACTCAGAACATTAAGGGTGTACAAAAAATTATTATATTTACATTAAGTACTTCCAATCAAGTTACCCCGCCTCGTGCCCTAAGACCCCTGGGATAGGCTCCAGATCCCCGCGACCCTGAATACAGGATAAAGCGGTACAGAAGATGAGTGAGTAAGTGAGAATACACAGACCTAGAGACTGTGCACCTGAGTTTGAGATTGAACCAGACACCCTGGAGCAGTGAAGCAACAACGTTACCTTCCACACCACTGTATCACAAATTAAACACTGCATGTGTTAAATAAAATCTGCAGCAGTTAAATTGTCACCATGATGTAAAATTATCACCAAAGTGCACTGTGTTTTGATGTGTAGGCGTGCATGTTTGGAATTTTCCGTTTTTTTCCCGTATACTGTTAACTGTAGACTCCTGGAGATACAATCCAATGCAATGCAGTTGCCACAACAACCTAAGGAAAAAAGTCTCTGCAGTCTGTTTTGGCTTCTGTATAGCTGTATTTCCACAAACGAATATGCAGTAACTAACTGTAGATTTTCAGTTTATAGAAGTTCAAAGAGAAGGTAAAGGAGAAAAAACATTTTAAAAAAAAACACACATTATTAATTAATACTGTAGATAACGGCTTGTTGTTTAGTGTAGTCTTCCAGTGGTACATTAACCCCAGCAGTCTTTCTGTAAATCTACATTTTATGGGTTTATTCCTCACTGTTAGAGAGTTAATATATGTGGTGTACATATACAAGTATACATAAGCCCAGGGGTCACTAAACGTGGGAGGGTGTGTGTGTGTGTGTGTGTGTGTACGTAAATTGCTACAAGCATCAAGACAAAATCCAATCTTCTACCAAACATTGTTCACAGTCCTGTCTTTATAGAATAGAAACCCAGTCCACTCTGCACACTCATTAGTGTGTGCTGCTTTGCTGGTTCCATTTGTGATTGAATTTGTTTGTTTCCTACTACTGAAAAGGTTTTTGATGTATATCAAAGCACTGACATACAGTAATGCCAATCTTCTCTTCGATCAAAGAGCTACATGTGTATCAGTTGATTCCCTTTACAGAATACTTTGTAAAGATTTTGGACATTTAGTTTGATAACTGTGAGATCCATGCAGTGAGTGAGTAGCACTGCTGTCACACAGCTCCAGTGCTCCCAGTTTGATCCCATTCTATCCAGTACTGTATGTACTGTAATACCACCTCGCACTCAGTATTCAAGAGATATACAGTAAGCACCAGGTCCATTACACCTTGATAAATTGCTTACTGAATGTGAGCATGTGCTGGAGGGTATCTTGCTGCCTTTATTACTCATATTTATTTTTTTTATTCTTTTTATATATTTTTTTCATTTAGCATAAGAATAAGCACACATTCTGGTATGTGTGCCTCACTGGTTCTTACTGCATGGGTTTTTATGTGAAGGTCTTGTTAAAGCACTGTAGCTTCTGTTCAAGCAAATATTTATGCCAGTGTGGAGCTCCAGGTATTTTTTTCTACAATGTGCATCATTTTTAGATCTTAGCATAACAAGAATTTTGTATCATACACTGCCAAGCCAAAAAAAAGGCACAGGTTTAGAAGAGCCTGCATCCATGAAAAAAACATTGAACAAAATGTCCATAGCGTTATTAGATCCTGGAAGCATAATGCTGAACCATCAAGAAATGTGGTAAAAAAAAATCACGAATTATGGTAAGAGGAGATCTCTTAAGAGTTGCAACATAAGAATCTGGATAACCTGTCCATTCAGTACATTCAGGTAATTAAAAAAAAAAAGTTTTTATTTTATTTTATCTATTATTTTTGGATTTTTCTCAATTCCAGGCATATTCCACAATTTGTGAAAGACTGGTTCTGGGAGAATAAGGAATCATTTTCCTAGACATTAGCCACAACCTTGAGTGCCATAATCTAAGCTAATGGGGGTTAAACTTAATATTAGGGTGCGCAACGTTTTTGGCCAGGTAGTGGATATAAGGGATCAGTTTACAGTGCCATGAAAAAGTATTTTACAGACTTAAATGATTCAGACCATCACACAAATTTTAATATTACACAAAGATAAACCAAATAAATACAAAATGAAGTTTTTAGTTTTTTACTTGTTCACATAGAGCTTAATAAATTAAATCATCATTTTATATTTACTTGGGTTAAAAAAAAAGAAAGGGGCAAAATACTTTTTCACCACACTGTACAGTACCTAGAGTACACTGTAAATTAACATATATAAATGCCATAAAATACCTTATATACATGGCATAAAATAAACATATTGATCATTTCTACAATGTATTAAAGGGGGCATACAGTCATTGGGGCATAATATCCTATCTTCACTACATTGGCTCCCTGTGAAATTTCGCATTGATTTTAAAATACTACTCTTGACGTAAAGCATTAAATGGTTTCGCGGCGCAGTATCAGAGCGAACTGCTAGTGTCTTACGATCTGCCACGCCTACTTCGGTCAAAGGATGCAGGCTGCTTGTCAGTACCGCGTATTATGAAAACTACAGCTGGGGGCAGAGCTTTTTCTTACAAAGCCCCAAAATTATGGAATAGTCTTCCGGATGGTGTTCGGGACTCGGACACAGTCTCGGTGTTTAAGTCTAGGCTCAAAACCTATTTATTTAGCCAAGAATTTTTATAAATAGATTTGCCATAAGGTAAACGAGCAGATCTGGGGGACTCATGGACGTAGAGTATTATGGTGAACTGGTATGTTTAGATGCTGTCTTCCTCACTCTCATTTGATCACTCAGGTTTGTTGACGGTGAGGTGATTGTTTGCTTTACATCTCAGGGAGCCCTCATGTTTGTGTTTCCTTCTGGCTCTCCCTTTTAGTTATGCTGTCATAGTTATGCCGGAGTCTCTGCTTGCAGTCTACAGTAAATATACATTCACATTATACATTGTGACTGTGACCATACCTAATTGCAATCTCTCCTCCTCTTCTCTTCCTCCCCCTCTTTCTCTTTCCTCTCTCCCCCTGTCTCCCCCTTTCACTCTTTCTCTCTCTCTCTCTGTCGAGCTACACATGTGGTTCCTGAGCTGCCAGTGATCCAGACTCCCTCTGCCCTCCGGACCTGTCTGATCCATCCTGGTGCCCGGTTTCTGGTTGGAGGTCTCGTCGCATGGATGCCCTGTGTGTCTCTTTAGGATGTGTCTGGTGTCTGGGGATGATTCTCTCTACTTAGAAGATGGTTCTGGCCTCGACTGGTGTTGTCAGCTGTTTCTCTGAGGACTTGACACTTCGATAGTTCAGGACTGGAACTTTCTACAAGTCTATCTGAGTCTTCAATAACTACTGGACTCCATTTTACATCAACTATTATAACATCAATTAACATCAACTATTATAGCTGAACCTAACACTTAACACTGTATAAATGCAGATCATTTCCTGCTATCTGTTTCACCCAGATGAGGATGGGTTCCCTGTTGAGTCTGGTTCCTCTCAAGGTTTCTTCCTATTACCATCTCAGGGAGTTTTTCCTTGCCACTGTCCATTTCTGATGTCTGACCATTTTGATTCATACACATTCACATTCCACACAAACTTAGATAGTTCTTTTGATTGTGTAAAGCTGTTTTGAGACAATGTCAATTGTTAAAAGTGCTATACAAATAAAACTGAATTGAATTGAATTGAATACAGTCTCAATTTTGCATAGGTTAATATGATTCTTTAGGGTCCTAATGAAAAGTTTGTAATATACTTTAATTAAAAATTCTCAATTGTTGTGTAAAAAAAACATTACTTTTACCTGGTAAAAAGTAGCTCTGTTCTCATCAACCTGTTTCAGTACATGCTCCTTTAAATGTTAATGACCTCTACTGAACCCGCCCCCCAGTTCTGTGGGGCGTGTCTTCACAATACAAGTGGGGTATAGCTTTGACAACAGTTAAAAATATTTTAAAAACAGTTAAAAATAATTTTACATGATGTTAGAATTATTTTATATATAAAGGAGTTATTTCTACTCTCTTGCTCTCTTCCTCATAGATCTGATATTAACGTGTTCAATCTTCCCTGCTGCTTATCTTCCTGTCTCCTCTTGCATCTGTTCATTCACGCTCACCTTCCCATACTCTGTCTCTCTCTCTCCCCCTCTCTCTCTTCCCCTCTGTCTCCTTCCACCTATCTTCCTCTCCTTTAATTCAAATTCAAATTTTATTTGTCACATACACAGTCATACACAGTATGATATGCAGTGAAATGCTTATACGACAGCCAGTGACCTTAAAAAGAAAATAAAAGCTTATACGTAAGGAATAAATATCAATAAAAAGAAATACTAAAGAAAATTAATTTAACTAGTAAAATAAACTGTACAAATGAGGGCATGATAAAAATATTACAAAATATAGGGGATATATATATATATATATATATATATATATATATATATATATATATATATATATGTCGGGTGACGTCACACCGACAGGCTTTTGAGATCGGCCTGATTTCAGAAGGGGCATCTTATTTTAATAAATTAAAAGAAAATCGCTGGGCGGCTCTTTATCATTGTAGAGTGGTTGTGTACACACTCTGCTAACACACATTTCAGTCCAAACAGCTTGAAAAAGTGCATGTAGCACCGTATGTCCCCTTTAAACTTTAATAGCTGCAAACTAGTTACCCAGTTTACTGCTGCTGTACTAGCTACATAAAATTAATTGCCTAGAAAACTCTGATTAGGCAACTATCATGTCTAAATGGTGACAGCAGTTCACTGTAAATGCTTAGCCAACAATTATGGTTTTGTCTTTAAGTAGATAATACAAAGTGCTTATGTTTGGTTTAATGGTGGTTCTCACTTTTGAACAGGACATTTGTTTTGGTGCAGGGAGAATAAACTCTCATATCAGAGAAAGAGGACAAATAAAATGAGAAATCTATTTAAATCTGTAAGCTCTTCCTTTTCTGAGATAATGTCTGTAATACCTGTAGCTACTGTATAGTCTCCGGTCTGATTAGTTACTGTACATTCAGCTAAATTATTTACATAAATGCATATGATCAGATCAGTTATAGAGAGTGTATACAGTAGATTATGTACTAAGCTTAATCAACTAAAAACTACAATGGTCATCTGTCAGGGTTTTGGTGTTCTATGGCTGGTTTAGTTTACGTTTACTCATACTCTATACTTTCCTCTGCGGCCGTTCGGCCTGTTTTCGGAGCTTTTTAAGTGCAACCCAAATAATGCTTCCTCCAAGAGAAGTAAATGTCTTTAGTGCATCCTGGATTACTGATACAGTATTGTACTGAAAGCTTAATCACTCAAAACAGGCCAGCAAGTTATTTATCACGAAACACCCCTTTTTATGTTTTAAGAGCTGTAATAAATCATCATGACGGCTGAGGTGGATCATGTCCAGGAAGCAGATTTCGTGAGTCAAAACGACTTACAGTCCATTGAATTGTAATTTCACATTTTGCATCTAAAATAATAACAGAAATTTACCAATCAGCCATAAAATTAAAACCAACAAGGTTTTAGGTTTAACTTTTGCCACCAAAACATTTTGCTTTTGCTTTGACTCCTTGAGGCATGACTGTGGCACCAAGATGTTGGCAGTAGATCCTGTAAGTTGCAATATGGGGACTAAATAGATCCGACTTGTTTGTCCAGCACATCCAAAAGATGCTGGAGGTTTTGGAGGTCGGATCAACAACCTTGAACTCTTCATCTGCTAAGGCCAATACACAGCAAGCTGTGATGTAATGAGTGTTATGAAACCTTTCTATCATAGCCAAAAATAACTTTTGTCCATCAATTTGTGCTAGATTGGATTTCCTGTGGGCTGGCCTTCACCTCCCCACCATTTTACTGGTATGTAATTGATAAGCAATGTTCTGTTCACCTGGCAGTGGCGTTAAGTGGTGTTATGGCTGATCATTATAAATTAATTCAGACTGTCACTGACCACACAAGTACAGCTCTGTCCTTAACATGCTGGCAAAAACATGACCAGCTTAAGTTTGTGATACGCTTTTTCCACTTATTTGCCCAGCAATGTGCAGGGAGGCTCTCAGCTACTGACTACAATATCTGTGTCACTGCAGTTCTCCTGAGGTTTAAGACGCAGCTTGCGTTTCCCCGTGTATTCCTATCTGCCCTGGTTTCTACATTTCAGGCCTCAAGAGATAACAGTAGGTGTTTCAGCAAAGAAGAACGCTGTTTTCTGCCTTCAGGACACTATACACCTTTACCATAAAAAGTGTCATGGAATAATTCGAGATACAGTACTGCTCATTTAGCTGTGTCCTGCCGTGGGCTGTGACACAAATGCCGGTGTTCAGGATGTACTCAGTTCACATACTTTGCAAGATATGAAGCTGAATCTGACACACACACACAACACACACACATATACACAGACAAATCAGAAGCATTTGAAGGATTTAACGGACGAATATTCAGCTTATTCAGTGCTTTTTCCTTGGGTACTCTAGAAATTCTGCTGATGAGAAGAAGATCCTTATCACCACTGGCCCTACAGTGAAAGACAGAGGGGATGCAGGTAAATTAAATCTGATAGTGTAAATGAGTTGGCTTGTGATTGTCCTCTTGTACATGTTCTTCTCTTTTTGTGCATTTTAACACAGAACTGAATCTTTACAAGCGATTCCTTTTACAAATGCGAACAATAACAGACATGAAGAAAAAGCAAGAACATCCCCAACCACCCACTCAACCTACCAACCAACCAACCACCCACCCACTTACACACACACACACACACACACACACACACAAACCCTGCCACGGTCCATTAAGCATAAATGTAAAATCTGAAATACATCTTATGAGCTAGTGTAAGTCGTGTTTTGCCTCAAGTCATGCAGTGAGGATATTGCCTCTATTTTTGTTCTCAAACAGGGCTGCCCACGGAGATGTTTTTTTATTTATTGTTTTACTAAGGTTTTATCCTATTTATTCCTGTTACACATTAATGACAAACAACAAGCTTTACAGTTTTGAATCCGAACCATTAAACTACAATAATCTCTGCCATCCATCCTGTTTAAACCCATTGCTCATCTAAATCTTACGTGGGATGAAGAAACAGGTTCGTTTAAACGCTTAAACTGAACCTGACGATTGAATTCCAAATGGCTCGTCACTCCCTATAGAGGTGACCTACATCCGGTATAAACGAACAGCTTGCTGCGCACTCTACAGTACAGTATATAGCGCGTTGTAGAGCCAGCAGGACGCTGTTTGGAATTAGACCGGCAGTTTCAGCGCTCAGCTGGCTCCGGTTTCCATGGTAACGCAAAAGCAAACACTAGGCTCGAGCGCAGTAGAAAGGAGAGCTTGCAGCTTGAGCGGCGAAAGTTCCAGAAGTTGGTAAGGAAACAAATAAACGTAAGGGGGGGAAAACATGTAAACAAACACTGTACATTCACTCTCTAACAGCTAGTTTTAGAATTAATAAGGGTTAGCTTAGCTTAAGTCTATTAAAAAACAATCAGGTTGATGGTAGAAGCTAAACTACAGTAGGTACGTTAATGCAGTGTGGAAATGTACTGCACTGTTTACACACTGCACTCAGATGATAGAGCTAGGTTTGCAGGAAGGATTTAATATGAAGCCTGGATAAACTCAATTCACTTCAATTCAATTTTTTTTATATAGCGCTTTTAACAATGGTCATTGTCTCAAAGCAGCTTCACAAAAATGAAAGAAAAAAAAAATAATAATAATAATTTTAGAAAGTAAAATAATTGGAAGTGTGTATGTGTGAGAAAAATGTGTAGATAATAATGAGACAAATGAATGAAATGTCCTGATGAGCAAGCCAAGGGTGACGGCGACGGTGGCAAGGAAAAACTCCCTGAGATGGCATTAGGAAGAAACCTTGAGAGGAACCAGACTCAACAGGGAACCCATCCTCATTTGGGCGATAACAGATAGAAATGATATAACATCTTGTGTGTTGTGCAGGTGAAAATTCAATATGACAGAAATTATTTAAATTGACATGAAGTCCAGTTCAGCATAGGGACGAGTCAGTAGGTGCAGAGGGCAGATGAGGTCTGGATCACTGGAAGCACAGGAGCAGCATGTGTAGCTCCAACCATCATGAAGCTGAATCCAGCTGGAGCTGGTCCTTCTCTGGATGCCTCAGGAACCTCGCAGGGTCGGCCTTTGTCTACTGAACCTGGCAAAATCTCCCGATGCCTCGGGATGGGTAGAGAAATACAGAACAGATGGGGAGAATTAGCATAGTTGCCATTCGGGATAGGTGTACTGGAGTGAACCGCAGTAAGTTTGTTATAAATATATTTTATATACCTTTGCGACACCTTTTGACGCAAAATATATATATTTTTTTATTAAATGCATTAGGTTTATGATTTTTATTATAGTTCTATTTTAAAGGATATAGACAGAATATCAAAAATATTCTTCTGATTTTTCAATCAAAAATCCAGAAGAAACACCATATAAAAATGTTATAAATTTAGCTGTATTACAGTGAGTAAAATAAGTATTTGATCCCCTACCAAGCAAGTATAAGATGGCTCCCACAGACTGCTTTTTTTTGGTACACAGATTAATTTAAGAAGGTGCTCCTAACAACAACTCGTTATGTGTATAGAAGCCAGATGTCCACAGAATCTCTATTTCCTGTTCAAACCTCACCACTGTGGGCAAGAAGCAAGGTAAGCTACTGTAGGTGTCAAAGGGACAATATTGTAGACCTGCACAAGGCTGAAATAGGCTACAAGACCGTCACCAAACCGGATGAGGAGACAACAGTTGGAGCGATTATTTGCAAAGGGGAAAAATAAAAATAAGGGATTAGTTCAGAACTACCATATGGCATTTAATACCATAATTTCCTCCACACTCACCACCAAGCTGGAGCACCTGGGACTCAGCTCATCACTGTGTCAGTGGATTTCCAACATCCTAACTAGCAGACCACAGGCAGTAAGAAGGACTCAGCCTCCCTCACTCTCTGCACTGGAGCCCCACAGAGTTGTGTTCTGAGCCCCCTGCTGTACTCATTGTACACCTATGACAGCATAGCCACTACGAACTCCACCACCATCATTAAGTTTGCTGACGACACCGTCGTGGTGGGCCTGATCTCTGACAACGACGAGACAGGAGAACTGGTGTCAGAGGAACATTGTGTTCAGGTCTCGTCCTGAACGTCAGCAAGACAAATGGGTTGGTAGTGGACTTTAGCACAAAGCAGGAGAGGAACTACCAGACCCCTGTCATCAACAGGAGCCCAGTGGAGAGAGTGGACAACTTCCGATACCTCGGTGTTCACATCACGCAGGACCTGTCATGGTCTTGCCACATCAACACCATGGTGAAAAAGGCCATGCAGCGTCTCTACCACCTCAGGTGCTTGAGAGACTTTAGACTGCCCTCCAAGGTGCTCAGGAACTTTTACTCCTGCACCATAGAGAGCATCCTGATGGGAAACATCTTAACCTGGTTTGGAAACAGCACCATGCAGGACAGATGAGCTCTACAGAGGGTCGTGCGTTCAGCTGAGCGCACCATCCGCACCGAGCTCCCTGACCTGCACTCAATCTACAGCAAGCAGTGCTGGACCAAGGCCAGGAAGATCGTGAAGGACCTCAACCATTACAACAATGGACTGTTCTCTCTGTTGCGGTCAGGAAAGCACTCCCGCTCCCTGAAGGCCAATACAGAGAGACTGAGGAGGAGCTTCTTCCCGCAGGCGATATGGTCGCTCATCTCCGTGTTTTGAAACATTGCACAGAAATGGACACTCATGGACATTATTCATCTGTGTACACACGCCTACGCACTGTAGACCGGACAATCATGACATAGCACATTTGCACACATATTGCACATTTGCCCAAACAATGCTCAATTGCACACTTCAAGACAATTGCACACTTCAGACATTTTTCATTCATTCCACGCATTATTTGCATTTAAGTTCATTTTTGTCTGTACAGATAGGTTATATTTCTTATATATTTTGAAAACTTGTATATTTTTTTCAACTTTCTTGTAGTTAAGATATTTATTTATTTATTGCCTGTTTTCTGTTTCTCGTTATTATGTCTTGTTAATTTTTTATTTATTTTTTTTGAGGTCACGGGCGGTTGTGTAAGCATTTCACTGCATATCATACAGTATGACTGTGTATGTGACAAATTAAATTTTTATTTTAATTTTGAACTACAGGCAGTTGGGAAATCCTTCAGTGCTTCAAGGTCCCGTGTCCATACAAGGTCCATGTACAGCCCTGTCTGAAGTTTTCCAATGAACAGAAAAGGGTTGGAAGAAAGTTCGGACAGATGAGACCAAAATTGAGCTCTTATGCTTCAACTCAACTCGTCGTTTTTGGAAGAAGAAAAATGTCAATGGATGGGGACATGTAAAATTTTTGACATAACCAAGGCAAAAAAGGAGTGGCTCAAGAAGAAGCTCATTAAGGTCCTGAATCATATAGAAAATTTTTAGTGGGAGCTGAAACTTCCAGTTGACAAATGACAGGCAAGAAACCTTCAGGATTTAGAGAAGATCTGTAAAGAATAGTGGACTGAATCTGTGCAAACATGGTAACCACCATCAAGAAACATCTTACTTTTGTGCTTGTCATCAAGGGGTTCTCCACCATGTACTAAGTCATGTTTTGCTTGGAGATCAAATACTTATTTTCCTGATTGAAATGCAAACAATTTGTAACATTTGTATCATGTGCTATTTTCTGGATTCTTGGTTGATATTCTGTCTCTATCTTTTGCAATAAACCTATGGTAAAAGTTTATATAACAGGGTGGGTGAAAATTAACTAGGCAATATTTGATGACTATAGAACTTGTAGTATCACTCGAGTACCACCCCATGGTGCACCAGCCCATTTTGCTCTTTCTTTGCATGTGTGGTTAGACCAGGATTTTTGTTGATGTTGCCTGTTATGGCACAGACCTCGTGAATGTCCTCCAAGAAGTCCAGATCTCACTTCATGTGATTTTTTTCTGTGGGGCTTCTCAAAGGAGGAGGTGTACAGGACAAAGCCTCACATACTGGAGGACGGGAGTCAAGAGTAATGATGTTCTCAGCAACATCTCAAAAGACTTCCTTCAGAGGCAAAAGGCTGTGCATTCCATCCCCTGGAGGCTGAGGAAACTGGTTGATGCCACTGGTGCCTACGTTGATGCATGTCAGCTAGTATGCATATTGCTATTTAACGTCTTGCTTCTTGGAGATCTCTCCACTGCTGCCTGTCTTTTGCTAGCATTTACAGTACGCTTTATCTCATGATGTTTGTCGGCAGGTATTTTTGAGGGTAACCCTTGGTGCGTTTACCTCCTGGCAGAATCTAGTACATGGCAACTTTATTACTTATGTTGAATTTTAGGTTCTCTTTCAGGCTGCATTTTAGCTGACAGTTTCTGAAATTTCATATGTGTGGATTGCACTTGGGAGGACGATGGAGGCTTACAACGCTGCCATTTCCAGTCTCTAACCTGGATGTGAATGGAGGAGGGCTGGGTATTAGGCTAGCAACCATGCCCTGTAAAGCCATCACAACTGCAGTAAAAACAGATACATCTTCAGCTACTTTTATGAGAAAGCCTCTTTTTTAGGGATCCACCTATTATGCAAAATTCACTTTTTAGTCATTTTTAGATGTACAGATAAGTCTACAGTGTGTGTACAAATCAACAATTCCCTGCTTTTAATCCTATTTCCAGGTTTGTACTGGCCAGTAGTGATGCGCGGGTCGTCTGGTAACCCGCGGGTCGGGTAAAGAAATTGTCACTTTATTTGCGGGGCGGGTTGGGGCGGGTCATTAGAAACAAAATTTTAAAAAATCCATGTATGTTGCATGCAATTCCCTATAGCCTATATTAAATATTTGGGAATATCTATTTTCATATTTTATTAAGTTCTTTGATAAGGTTACGTCACGTGACAAGTCACGAAATCGCCAAGCAGCTACCGCCGCCAGTCACAACAAAAACAAAGAAATAAAAGTGAAGATGGAAGACGAGGTGCAGGAGAAATTGAGGTCGGGAATTTACATCACATCATTTAATGGTCACGGGTGCGGGGTGAGGCAGGTTGTAAAAATAGATACAGTGGTGCGGGGCGGGCTGAGGCGGGCCAAATAATTTCATAAAAGCGGGACCCGTGAGTTGGAAAAATACCCGACCCGCGCATCACTACTGGCCAGGGCTTAAACAACAAGTTAGAGTTCCCCTATTGTGACATCATATACCGTAGGAAGAGACCCTCCATCCAGGTTCTTGCAGGGTGTGACTCAACAGTAGCTCATTTAAATATTTACTAAAACTGTGTTTTTGAGGAGAAGGGCAACAAAGGATTTTTGAGGTATGCTAAAATGCATTGACTCCGCTTATTTATTTAAAACTATTTTCCTAACATGACAAATTCCCTCCACAATTTCCAAGCATTTTTCTGAAACACATCGTCACGTGACTTTACATAATATAGTCATATAATCATATTTGAGGAAGAAACATGGCACACACAGAGTTAAAAAGAAAAAAATGCATGCAAACACAAACATTTTGCAGAGAAGAGTTTCATGTGAATCATGTGATTTTGCACATACAGTTGCATACATTTGCATAAATTAATCTTCAGCATTACTTGAGGTTTTGTGTGAATGCTTAAAGTCATGCATTAAAAATAATAATTGAACTTTTCTATGCCTGCATCATATTTAATCTGTACCTTTGTCCCAATAAGCCCAATAAGTATTCCCAATAAGCATATACTTACTTCATGTATACATGAAAATCTAAGAGGGTAAAAAAATATGTTGACCACAAAATTTACAATTTTAGAAAACATTGTGTTGTTCCAAATTAAAAACATGTTGATATTACGAGAAAAGTACTGTATATCACTGTTGTGCAAAGAGCGTCTCATTACCTACAACGTTTGTTATTTGAAACAAAAAACTATCTTGTTGCAATTAGAAATCGTCTCATTAATAAGGGGAAAGACAAGAAAATCATGTTGTAATTACAAGAAAAATGTTTCATTATTAAGCGAAAAGCATTTTGCTATTTGGATGAAAGTATTTAGTTTTTTGATATTATTAGATATAGAATATTTTATACAAAAAATAAATAAATAAAAAATAAACAACAGTAATAGGTTTTGAAAAACCCTTATAGCTCATTAACCACAGCAGAAAGATCAGATCATTAGCGTCATTTACCTAGTGATGATCAATATGGCCCAACTGTGTTTTTTTTTAAAGACTAAGCACACTTTCATTAAGTCCGTTCTTAATGAAATTTTTCCTTCACACTTTTTCACACATCATTTTTCAACTTTTTCAAACTATCATTGCTTAGTTTTAGAATTTAATCAACAGAACATGTACTGAAATATTACATTTATTTTAATATTAATATCAATATTCAATATATCAATATTAATATCTAATATTAGTTGTTACAGTTTAAAAAATCTTCTGTAATATCCTTATAAACAATTTTTTTTCGATGAATACTGGTCAAATAAAAACAAAGATTTTGCACTTTGATTTTTAAATAAATTACATTTAAAGAGGAAAAACCCAAATCAGCTCTAGAGTTTGGTTTAATGTGTTTCCTTTCTAGTAAGTGCAATCTGTAAGGTTTATAAAAAAAAATCGACTAGAGTAACACAATCAAACTTCTGTAAATTGTCTCCACGTATACAAAGTTACAAAAAAACAGAACTTTAGAGCTTGAAACCTTCATAATTTAGAATATTTTTACCACTACAGTTTAAAGGTAAAATCACTGTATATGTTCGTTACTTTTACAAAATTGACAAATTATGACCAGTCCCCCGCCCCCTCCTACAATCCACCCACTTGGTCACTGAGCCAGTTGGAAATCAATTCACTTACTTGTGTCAGTTCATATATTGTTACACTGACTCCAGAATATTTTTTTATTTAATTTTTACTTTAACATGTTGCAGTTCTTCTATAATCCTACAGGTGGTGCACAACTATTCACACAATGACCTGCAGGACAGCGTTAACGTTTTTCAGGAAATCGTGATTGACGTGAATTGCAATACAAATTTAATTGGCACCTAGGTATTGTGCTAAAATCATATTGAGCACACTAGTGGTTCCCATCTCTAATACACATTGTAAGAGAAACATCTTTAAACTAATTTTCTCATGCAATATTCACTCAGTTAACCATGTTGCAGCAGCACCATGCAGAAATCCAGGTCGAGAGCATCTTCTGATGTTCACATCAAAAGTTAGTAGGGGGAAAAATATGATCTGACTGACTGTAGCTGTTGATGCTTGAGTTTATCTGAGTATTTCAGAACAGGAATCTGAGGCTTCAATGAGCACAGGCTGGCAGAAACTTCCTCACTGGAAAAAAGTTTGATTCCTGTTCCTGGCAGATAAGAGTGCAACTTTTTGCTATGGTAGAATTTACACATACTTGGTGGTTTGAGATGCTTTTCTGCTCACCGCGGTGGTAAACAGTGAATATTTTAGTTACTATAGCCGGAAGTAGTATTTCTGAAATACCAACACCCATGTCACGGTCAAAGCTCATGTATATCCTCATTCTAATGTTTGATGTCAACATGGACTGAAGCTCTGCACCTTTATCTGCATGAGTTCATTTATGCATTGCGCTCCTGCCACATGGTTGGTTGATTGGATAATTCAATAAATACATCTGAATAGAGATGATGTTTAATAGTATTTAAATGTTACAGGTCAACAGATAAGCACTTCACGATGGACAGCAGCTTGTCCGAGGACTTTGAACATGAAGCACAACAGAACTACTGGACCGATGAAGACATGAAAGGTAGACATCAATACATGAGAGAATTTCTGTATTATGATGAATGAAGGTAGTTATGTATGTGTGCACACCTGCTCCTGTTTAATTAGAAGAAGCTGGAATGTCAGAAGCTGCATTTAAGGATGAAGATGGATTTCTTGCTGATTGTTCTGTGGATATGGATGACCCAGATTGGTGAGCCTAATATCTGAATTTACAGTGTAAGGACACCCAAAGGCTCTTTATGACCTTTGATGTTTCCACCAGGGATTTGAGCCTAGGGTCTGGAGATATGGAATTTGATGAGAGGGAGAGAAGCAACATGGACAGCACTCGGATGTTCAAGCTGAGAAGGGACCTGGACCAGCTGGACCATTTTTACAAACAGAAGGAGCTTAATGTGTTAAAAGCCAGGTCTGCTTCCACACACATACGCAAGTATATGTATATACAGTATGGTATATGTATATGCACACATCTGCTCATGCAAGCGGATACACCAGCTCCTCAGTTAACTCAGCAGACCATAATCTCTCCTACTGCTGCTTTTAAACAGAAGGAAACCTCGTACTTTAATTGGTGGATATATTTAAAACCCGAGCTCTCGAGCCAGAAAAAAACATAAGTATTTTCCATATGTGTTTTTAGCCTTTAGCCCAAGCTGTGGAGAAGCTGTTAGGTGGGTGGATGGAACGACTCACAGGTTACATTGTGTTTGAATAGCAGTGTGGAACAAACATTCTGTCATAAATCTGCAACATTCTGACATGACACACACACACACACACACAAACACACACAGTGTTGTGCACATTTAGATGGCCCTCTGTGTTTCAATTGCACCCTTGGGCTTCGCTGTTCTATCAAGCTCTATGTCTAGGCTTTTTTGGAAAAGCCACTCAACCTTTTTTTCCCTGGCTGCACATGCTTTTAATGAGCTTTTTATACTATCGTATTACATTTACAGCAAAACTGTAGAATCGTGATTGTACTGTACATATCTATATTATTTAATTAACAAGCCATTTAATCTTTTGTACCTTTGACATATTTTATTCACAAGGATTACTCTAAGGGCTGATGTGCTTCACATCATCAAGCTTATATAATTTGAGAAAAATGTAAAATCTTTTCTCCCCCACCCGTCTCTTCTCCGTGTTGCTGTCTGTGGGGCGCCGAGGTGTGATCAGTTCCCAGCTCCCTTGTGAATGCTGCTACTTTTCAAGCTAATTTGGAGCGTCACGTTTTGCCACCAAAGCTTTGGAAGCGTTTTATTTTTAAACTCTAACAAGCTGTCCTGATTCTCTTGTGTTTTTTAACAGAGAGGAACTGAAAGCCTGTCGTCTTCATGTGACTGAGCTGGAAAAACAGAGAGACAACTTACAAAATGACATAGAAAAGAAGAAGCAGGCAGGGAACAGGTAAAATGCAAAAAAATAAAAATAAATCATACATCGTAGGTGGGAAGGAGTAGTATCTGTTGTTACTTCAACCTCAGTGTGTGCTGTTGTCCACAGCGCAGCCGTATTCCGCCTACGCGCCCAACACAAGTGTGTCAATGCCGAACTTCAAGCAGAGGAGGAGCTGGAGGCTCATCTATCCATGGTCCTGCAAGAACACGAGTGAGTTTTTGACCTCAGTGCAAGAGACATTAATTGCATCACAAAAACAATCCAGTCAGTTTGAAACATCCAACATCTGTCCCAAATTATTCATGCTGGAATTTGCAAATGTGAGGGGTGAAATGGAAAATACCAAAAAATAAATATGTAAACCTGTAAATTTTTATACATTTTACATATAGGTTTTATCACTGGAGTATGCTTCTGCATTATATTTACCAAGAAAAATACTCCAATTATAATCCAAAAAGGTGTCTTGTTTTTTTAAATTTATTTACTTACCATTCGTGCAGGCGTTTTGAACTCTTTCTGGAAGCACCACCACCTTCTCTTTTCTCTACCACATTAGTAATGCTATGGCCTGTATTTGCAGTGCGTGGGAAAAGCACTGCTGCAACTCCCTTCTTTTCTGTCAAGGTCAACTGAGAATGCTTTGAGATTGCCAGTGTGAAATAAAATCTTATCAGTGTGTTTGACTTAACTTACAGTGGACACATACTGTATGTACGGTACAGTATAGTTAACATCAAATAATTCTATTTATTAAGAAGTGAGAATGTTCATCTGAGAATGGTCAAAAATTTACTTTCTACAATGGAGGTTAGACAACCAATTTTAGTAAAATAATTCTATCGAAAATATACTGTTATATTTTTTTTACCATCCACTGTGTCTAACCCAAAGTGTCTATCCTCTAACCACACATGCAGCTCAAAGGTTTGGGGCTAGGCACTAATCTTCTTTGTGGTTGTCTGTACTATTGTATAAAATTTACTTCATTTGGCAGATGACCTTATTCAGAGTGACTTCCATTTTTATTTCATTACACGTCTGAGCAGTTGAAGTTTAAGGGTCTTGCTTAAGGGCCCAAACATGGGCTACTTGGTGGAGCTGGGGGTTTGAACCTGGGATCTTCCCATCAGTAGTCCAACACATGGACAGTCCAAGAAGAACATTCTTAATCCATGTTGTTCTATTGCTATTTTTACTTTATTTCATTTTAAATTATTAGGAGTAATTTTAGATATTAAAAGTGGTTGGCATATGGTGTGCGAGTTCTCAAAAAACTAGGACGTTGCCCTCACCAAGAAAAGGTTTATAGCCCAAGTAAAAATAATAAAGAACATTTTCAACATTATACAAGAATTCCAGTCATCCTTACATACCATGTAGCTAATTAGTCCTAACAACCCACTATCAAGTTATAAATAACCAAATAAAAAAAAAGTTTTCTCTCTAACTGAACCTAAGTGTGTCTCAACTTTTATTTAATTGCCTTTAAAATAAATGTAGAACTGATATGATGTAATTCAAAACTTTTGGACGAATTCTTGGGTGCCAAACTTTCTCAAGGTCCGTTTCTGAAAACCAATAAATTTTGCATTCTTTCCATCCAGGCTGGAGATTTGTCAAGTGGAGGTAGAGCTTGGTCAGTACCTAGGTCTGCGTCAGGAGGTGGAGGATGAAGAGAAGAAATATCAGGCCCTGAAAAAGGAGAAGTACAATGAAAGACTTAAAAGGGAGAAGAACATCGCCAAGGGAGCCAAGCAGAAAGCACTGCGTGCCAAAAAGTACCACGAGGCACATTTTACTCTTTGCTCACACATATAAACACACAAAACTCCTTATTAATGATTCATTCAACTTATGTTTTAAAAGTGTAAAAAATGTAAAGTATGATTTTATTTAGCAAATATGACTTTAATTTAATAATAGATATTAATGTAGAAATGTTGTTGCTGTGTGTAAGTGAGCAGGAAAAAGCTTTACAAGAGCAAGCAGCGCTTGACCTACAGAAGCAGGAGCAGATCCGGGCAAGTCAACAGAAAGCAATGTTCTTCTTGAAACAGACTCTCAAGAGGTACTGTATAGACCCCCCCCCCCCCACCCCAAAAAAAAGGGACCACCTTCACTGCTGGTTTTATTTTTTTCTGTCACACTCAGTTCAATTGAGAAAACACTGTTCAGAATTGAGTTCAGAAACACTAGGACCAAGTTTGAGAACCACTAATACATACATGAGACTAATTTATTATTATGTTGAAGAATGCGTGAAAAAGAGGAAGAGAGAGAGAAGATAAGAAAGGAGCTGATGAAGAAAAGGAGAGAAGCTGCAAAATCACTGAACGCCAATATAGCAGCCAGTCAGGTATGTGACAGGCAAGCTAGTCAGTAATTAAATACATGAGTCTTATTACAGTTTTGCGGCTTCATTTTGTAATTTTCTTATACAACTTCTAATTCTTTTCTTCTAAAAGTAGAAATAAATTCATGCACTTTCGTTTGCTTCAGCTTGATTTGCCTACAGGATTTGCGACAGCTCATTAATTTAGCCTACAGTATGTGGAACACCAGAGCATTTCACAAATTGTACTTGTCAAAAAAATCGACCCATTCTTTCAAGGTTTATTCCTGTGATTGTGTTTTAAAATTAGCACAAATAGTGACATTTAACATCTTAACATACAGTACTAGTATTATTAATATACTGCCTGCCAGCACCTTCCATTTTGACCAGTTCATGTGTCAAAATGATTCCTAATGCTCCCAGAACCACTCTTTCATGATTTAAATCCTTGAACATGCCTGTGACATCAGGGAAGAAAAACTCCATGTGATGTGATAAACTGGACATTCCGTACTTTCAGATTATCAGTTGACATCATTTTCTTTCCACATACTGTAAAGTTGCTGAGACCTAGGCCTGTCAGACTGAACAATTATGGCCTCTTTCCATTACTCCAAAGTCCAGTTTGCCTGCTAACAAATTCAAACCTTGTGATTAGAATCACTAACAAATGGTTTCATTATAGACAGTTAGCTGTTTAGTCCCAATCCTGTGAGTTCTCATTAATTATGTGTAAAGGAAAATGCTCTTACTTTCACTATTAAACATTGCTCTGGTTTTACCGATGATGTTTCGCCATACAGTTATCAGTGCAACCACTTAACCTCTCTCGTTGCAGGAGGCTCTGCGTGTGAGAAAGCTTAAAGATAAAGCCTGCTTGGATAAGCAGAAAGAGGATGAAAATTTCCAAAAACGTTTGCTCCAAGAAGCAGGAATGGACAGCAAGAAGCTGATCCACCTGCACAAAGCACAGGAGAACTTCTACAGAAAGCAGGAGTAAGAATTCATCCATCCCGCCCACCTCCCGGCATAAAACGTCACACTCTATTTTGGAGTTACATGAACAAAAGCAAAGTGTCACAGTGTCGTATATTTTTGGTAGCTTTCTCACTATTGCTCAGGTAATAACATGTCACTGAGCAGCACAGATATAAAAAAAGGGGATGGGTATGGGAAAGGGAGCTGGTTGCATACTTTAAAAACTGAGCATGCACCGCTTGGGGTAGATCAATAGGGGCAGTTAAGTCTACAATGCAAAAATGTAAACATGCAACAGGTAATATAACCTGAATTTCCTGAATTTTGTAGGGAACTCCTGGAGAGGCAGAAAGCCAGACGAATGGAGATTGCCTCCAAACTGCGGCTAGAAGAAGAGCACAAGGAGAGACTGAAGAAGCGTCAAACGCTCCTCAAACATCCACCAGCACGTGTGACTCAGAGCATGGTGCTGAAACGACGTGAGCAAAGACTGTCGCAGAACTTACTGCCTCCACCAACACACTCAGAGGAAGAGGTAAAAATAAAGCTGATGAAGTTGTTAGGGATGCTGAAAATATTAACAGGTTTATAGCAATTCTATGGTAAAATGGTCCTTTTTTACTTTTTTTCTGGGTAGGATTTCCTGAAGATATTGTTCTCTGTGTATTTTTGTCTACTATGCATAAAATATCTACCATGGCTAATACACAGGCAGGTCATTCTATTTTTATTCTATCTCCTTTGCATGGCAGACATTTCACAGACCTTATTTTACTCTTGCAGATAATTCAGAATAGGCTCTCATCCCGTCCTGCGTCTTCTCCTGCAAGCTCTAAAAGTGACATCAGCACCTCTCTGCATTTCATGGAGAAACAAGGCAGGAGAACAAGGACTGAGGCAGACATGTTAATTGAAAAAGAAGGAAAAGAGGACCAAGAGTGTCTGGTCCAACCTGAGTTCAGCGGGCTTTGGAATCGCAAACATACTGTAGGGATTACAGAGTAATTTTATAGTTATGGTCAATAGTGTATTATTTACTTAAATATTCATCAGAATATATCAGCGAGCATTATGACTGATGGTTATTACACTTTAAAAGTCCTAGAAATTTAAATAAATATAGTAACATATTTCAATTAAAGGAAGAATTTTGTCTTAAGTAAAATATGTAAGTATAGCAAAAAAAAAATAAAAATAATGGTAACTAATGGTTTAAATTGGTATGTGTAGGTTAAACAAATTAAATAGAATTAAGTACATTGAAAACTAGGTAAATAGACGTAAAATCGTTATATATAAGTTACACAAGCCCAGAATAATTTTTGAGTGTAATGTGGTAAAAATACCTTGATGGCTGCTGGATAAATGTGTCAAGGGATTGTAGTAGGGGTGTAACAGTACGAATATTCATATACATATCTTTCAGTACAGGACATTCAATTAGGTCCATGTTGTGGTCAGAGTGAATACAGTCACATAGCCTTTAATTAGCGCTGGATGAGTTTCTTTATTAGTTTGGTTAATTGAAATGAAATGAATTAATATAAATAATTAACACAAAATATAAAGTGAAAATAAAACAAATTAACCTGCATCTTAAAGGTATCTTATGTACCTTTAAAAAAAAGTTAAAATAAATCTTGACAGAGAAGTGTTTCCTTTTTTCCGCTGTGTGTGCGTGTGTGCGTGTTTTAACCTCTCTAGTGAGACTTTCTTTTACTTTAAACGCGCACACACGTGTGTTATAGTAAACAGTACACGCATGCATGGATGTTGATTATACCATTGAGAGACGCGCATTAAGTCCAATCAGGGGAGACGATTACGTTGGCTCAGTTCTGATCATAAACCAAAACAATGTTAGTTTTCCAAATCCAATTTTATTACAAATCTTTGCTCGTCTTGCGGAATGCTCGCAAACCGCATTACTCGCAATCCGAGGTTTCACGGTATCACTGGTATAAATTACCAGTCAGGATTATGTAATTTCAAAATTTTGACAGACAAAAATGGATCATGGATACCTCCATTTGTAGTCAGTGTTTTGGATTTAACAAACCAATATATTTGTATCTTGATTCATTTAAAGCTAATACTTGTATATACAGTGTAACTGGGGCTGCACGCTAAACATTTTTATTTATTTTATTGATACAGTACATATTGTGATTGTGTAAACCTCGATATTTAACAATTAAATGTACCATTTTGTATTCAATGGCACAAACTATGATATTAGTAGGATGGTTGCCAATATTTATTTATCACCTTAAAAGTATTTTTTTTTAAAAAGAAACAAAAATGAAATTATTGACAAACACTACATAAATTCAAGACTATGTGTATATTATATGTAATAAACCTGCAGGCTTTTGCGATTAAATTGCAGAGGTGCATGTTCCTATTTTATGTGATTAATTATACAGCTCTTAGTATAACTTTTTGTAATTCCTATTGTTTGAATTAAATCAGCTTCACTTTGTCATGAGAGATTAATAAGGTATTAATGGTTAAATATTCAAAGTTACAAAAGCAACTTAATGTTTTCAGATGAAGCCTGATGAAGACATTTCTCTCAAATCATCTCTGACGCGATCCATAAAGACAGGCCCGGACAAAACTCTGACTTCCAAAACAACCAAGAAACCCACAAGTGGCAAAGTGCGGAAAGGTCCACCATTTGCCAGCAAACCAGAAACAGTTGTATTTAAGGTAGGTACTTCTGGCACTTCTCTCTGATTTAGTATAATAAATAATTACACAAATTCTTATTTTATACATTGCACAAACATTAATATTTTATCATGCTGTTTTGCAGGATTTTGACCTTGAAAAGACATATAAGAGAAAAGTTGTACTTACAAATATCTCTAATGTCACAAATTACTGCAGGCTTGTGGGAGTTTCACAGAACCTCACGGATTTCATATCTGTAAGGTGAGAACGACAATGAGCAATGAGTTTTAATGTGATTTGTCATATCAAGTCAGGGGTTAAGTTGCACACAAAGATAAAAAATAATCAAATACTAATGCCCTACCGTATGATCAAAAGATGATGATTTTAATAGGATAAGTGAATGACAGGGCAAACATTTACAAACATTGAAAATGTAAAATAAAATTCATGCACCACTGAAGTTTATTACTCATGTACATTATTCATACTCATGTCAAGTTCAATATCTACTGTATGTAAGCAAGACCAATCTGTGGAAGTGAGCAGCAGTAGTAAGACTCTGCTCTGTTTGCCATATGTCCATGCCTCCTTTGACGCCCCCAGAAATTCTAAAAACGGCTCTCTTTTTTTGTCTCACTCTTTGTCTCTCTGGCTTTTTCTCTCCCTGTCTTTTTTTTTTTTGTTTGTTTTTTTTTGTTTAGTTTTTTTGCTTTATGCCAGAGCCCCCTTCTACAGAGTATCAGAATCTCTCTCTCTCTCTCTCTCTCTCTCTCTCTCTCGCTCATACATGCACAAAGCTTCATGTCTTAGTTCACCAAAAACAGGAAATGGGTTGATGGCACACATACTGTTTTAAAGCAGTTCATCTATTTTTATAGAACCTGCTGCTTTTCTAAGCCTTTTCTCTAAAATCTGCCGATGACAAATGTCTCTCAGCATGTGCTCATCACTTCCTGCTATATCCTCTCAGGCATATTTTACACACAACAAATGGCGAAGCTGTCCATACATCAGACTTGCTATTCGAGACTTCAAGAACAGATTTTCTCCCTTTTATATTTAGCCCGAAGCCCCTTTTAACATTGTAATAATTGAACAGGTGACACTAAAGGGTAACTCAGCAGATTACTGTCTCTTTAGGCTGCAAGCCAGCTCATTAATTAAGCCTTTTCAGCTGAATTTGTTACCTTCAGCTCACATGGGATAAATTAGACAGATTGTATCAGCCTGTGTGACTTTGGGAGCTAAATTTAACTGAATGACAGATTGTTGTATGACGTGAACTGCTGAAATAAAACAAGCCTTGTAAAACCATAATGGGGGGAGGGGGGATGATATATTTTGAGACATTTGAAATCTCTGTGGAGACTTTCTAGGCATGTTGTCCTCCCCTGCCAAATTTGCAGGTAAAGTTCTGAAACCATTAAGTTGTGAATGTCACTGACGCCAGACTGAAACTGTGGAGCAGAACGATTTTAAAGCTAATGAGTTTCAGGATGGTTAAGTCATATACTGTAGAATTAAGAGTTTCTGTTCTACTAGTAATATGTTGCTTAACTTTTACATCTCTTAACATGTCACTATCTTAAATAGGAATTCATACGTAATGTAGACTTAATTCCCTGTAAATTAATTTGTATAATCTGCACATACTGTAGACAGTACACTAATATATATATATATATATATATATATATAAATATATATATATATATATATATACAGTGGTGTGAAAAACTATTTGCCCCCTGCTGATTTCTTATTCTTTTGCATGTTTGTCACACAAAATGTTTCTGATCATCAAATACATTTAACTATTAGTCAAAGATAACACAAGTAAACACAAAATGCAGTTTTTAAATGAGGGGTTTTATTATTTAGGGAGAAAAAAAATCCAAACCTACAATGGCCCTGTGTGAAAAAGTAATTGCCCCCTGAACCTAATAACTGGTTGGGCCACCATTAGCAGCAATAACTGCAATCAAGCATTTGCGATAACTTGCAACGAGTCTTTTACAGCACTCTGGAGGCATTTTGGCCCACTCATCTTTGCAGAATTTTTGTAATTCAGCTTTATTTGAGGGTTTTCTAGCATGAACCGCCTTTTTAAGGTCATGCCACAACATCTCAATAGGATTCAGGTCAGGATTTTGACTAGGCCACTCCAAAGTCTTCATTTTGTTTTTATTCAGCCATTCAGAGGTGGATTTGCTGGTGTGTTTTGGGTCATTGTCCTGCTGCAGCACCCAAGATCGCTTCAGCTTGAGTTGACGAACAGATGGCCGAACATTCTCCTTCAGGATTTTTTGGTAGACAGTAGAATTCATGGTTCCATCTATCACAGCAAGCCTTCCAGGACCTGAAGCAGCAAAACAACCCCAGACCATCACACTACCACCACCATATTTTACTGTTGGTATGATGTTCTTTTTCTGAAATGCTGTGTTACTTTTACTCCAGATGTAACAGGACACGCACCTTCCAAAAAGTTCAACTTTTGTCTCGTCGGTCCACAAGTTATTGTCCCAAAAGTCTTGGCAATCATTGAGATGTTTTTTAGCAAAATTGAGATGAGCCTTAATGTTCTTTTTGCTTAAAAGTGGTTTGTGTCTTGGAAATCTGCCATGCAGGCTGTTTTTGCCCAGTCTCTTTCTTATGGTGGAGTTGTGAACACTGACCTTAATTGAGGCAAGTGAGGCCTGCAGTTCTTTAGATGTTGTCCTGGGGTCTTTTGTGGCCTCTCGGATGAGTTGTCTCTGCGCTCTTGGGGTAATTTTGGTCGGCTGGCCACTCCTGGGAAGGTTCACCACTGTTCCATGTTTTTGCCATTTGTGGATAATGACTCTCACTGTGGTTCGCTGGAGTCCCAAAGCTTTAGAAATGGCTTTATAACCTTTACCAGACTGATAGATCTCAATTACTTTTGTTCTTATTTGTTCCTGAATTTCTTTGGATCTTGGCATGATGTCTAGCTTTTGGTCTACTTCTCTGTGTCAGGTAGCTCCTATTTAAGTGATTTCTTGATTGAAACAGGTGTGGCAGTAATCAGGCCTAGGGGTGACTACAGAAGTTTAACTGAGGTGTGATAAACAACAGTTAAGTTATTTTTTAACAAGGGGGGCAATCACTTTTTCACACAGGGCCATGTAGATTTGGAGTTTTTTTTCACCCTTAATAACGTAAACCTTCATTTAAAAACTGCATTTTGTGTTCAATTATGTTATCTTTGACTAATAGTTAATGGTTTTTGATGAGCATAAACATTTAAGTGTGACAAACATGCAAAAGAATAAGAAATCAGGAAGGGGGCAAATAGTTTTTCACACCACTGTATATATATATTTGTGTATAGATATACTCCCTGCATTTCCATCTAGCTGTTAATTTATTCATATTTATTCATATATATATTCATATTATTGCACATACTGTAAATTCAACCATATAGTTTCTGTATATCTTTATCCCATATATTTATATTTAGACATATCTGTATACTTACACTTATTCTGTACATTAATTTATCCATCTCTGCTCACTTTACACTGTATATTCATTTAAATATATACATATATTCTTCTGTAAATCCAATTCATACATAGACTCTATTTAAAATTTTTGTATTCATTTATGTATAATATATATATATATATATATATATATATATATATATATATATATATATATATAAACATATATACAGTTTATATATTTATATACTATATATAGTTTTATAGATCTGTATATACAGTGGTGTGAAAAACTATTTGCCCCCTTCCTGATTTCTTATTCTTTTGCATGTTTGTTACACTTAAATGTTTCTGCTCATCAAAAACCGTTAACTATTAGTCAAAGATAACATAATTGAACACAAAATGCAGTTTTTAAATGAAGGTTTACGTTATTAAGGGAGAAAAAAAAACTCAAAATCTACATGGCCCTGTGTGAAAAAGTGATTGCCCCCCTTGTTAAAAAATAGTTTAACTGTGGTTTATCACACCTGAGTTCAATTTCTGTAGTCACCCCCAGGCCTGATTACTGCCACACCTGTTTCAATCAAGAAATCACTTAAATAGGAGCTACCTGACACAGAGAAGTAGACCAAAAGCACCTCAAAAGCTAGACATCATGCCAAGATCCAAAGAAATTCAGGAACAAATGAGAACAAAAGTAATTGAGATCTATCAGTCTGGTAAAGGTTATAAAGCCATTTCTAAAGCTTTGGGACTCCAGCGAACCACAGTGAGAGCCATTATCCACAAATGGCAAAAACATGGAACAGTGGTGAACCTTCCCAGGAGTGGCTGGCTGACCAAAATTACCCCAAGAGCGCAGAGACAACTCATCCAAGAGGCCACAAAAGACCCCAGGACAACATCTAAAGAACTGCAGGCCTCACTTGCCTCAATTAAGGTCAGTGTTCACGACTCCACCATAAGAAAGAGACTGGGCAAAAAACGGCCTGCATGGCAGATTTCCAAGGCGCAAACCACTTTTAAGCAAAAAGAACATTAAGGCTCGTCTCAATTTTGCTAAAAAAAACATCTCAATGATTGCCAAGACTTTTGGGAAAATACCTTGTGGACCGACGACAAAGGTTGAACTTTTTGGAAGGTGCGTATCCCGTTACATCTGGCGTAAAAGTAACACAGCATTTCAGAAAAAGAACATCATACCAACAGTAAAATATGGTGGTGGTAGTGTGATGGTCTGGGGTTGTTTTGCTGCTTCAGGACCTGGAAGGCTTGCTGTGATAGATGGAACCATGAATTCTACTGTCTACCAAAAAATCCTGAAGGAGAATGTCCGGCCATCTGTTCGTCAACTCAAGCTGAAGCGATCTTGGGTGCTGCAGCAAGACAATGACCCAAAACACACCAGCAAATCCACCTCTGAATGGCTGAATAAAAACAAAATGGAGACTTTGGAGTGGCCGAGTCAAAGTCCTGACCTGAATCCTATTGAGATGTAGTGGCATGACCTTAAAAAGCCGATTCATGCTAGAAAACCCTCAAATAAAGCTGAATTACAACAATTCTGCAAAGTTGAGTGGGCCAAAATTCCTCCAGAGCGCTGTAAAAGACTCGTTGCAAGTTATCGCAAATGCTTGATTGCAGTTATTGCTGCTAAGTGTGGCCCAACCAGTTATTAGGTTCAGGGGGCAATTACTTTTTCACACAGGGCCATGTAGGTTTGGATTTTTTTTCTCCCTAAATAATAAAACCCCTCATTTAAAAACTGCATTTTGTGTTTACTTGTGTTATCTTTGACTAATAGTTAAATGTGTTTGATGATCAGAAACATTTTGTGTGACAAACATACAAAAGAATAAGAAATCAGGAGGGGGGCAAATAGTTTTTCACACCACTGTATGTTTATATTGCACTGCTAACTTATGGCGCTTTTCCACTGCATAGTACAGCTCACTTTTGAGGGGTTTTCCACTGGGAACAGTACCTGGTACTTGGTCCTTTTTTTAGTACCACCTCAGCCGAGGTTCCAAGCGCGCCGAACCGTTATCAAAACGGAAAATGAGTACAGAAAATGTGTAATAGAGATGCCTTTGAGGCATTCATTCTTCTTCAGTAACCATTTCAGGAGGTTATCCTGGGAATGTTGAAAGAAAGGAGGGAATACAGCCTGTGGATGGGATGCTGAACAAATACACTTATATTCACATACTCAGTCACACTTAGAGATAAAAGGTTTACAATTGGTAAACTCTGCTGGTCACTGATTGGCCGGAGAAAATCGTCATTACTGCGTCACTGAACTTGCGACACGAGACACAACAGAACCGCTATATTTAGAACAGCCAGAGAAGGATCGGACGCACCTTTTTGTATTAACCAAAAATTTTCTTTGGCTGCCATCAGCCTCTTTTGAAACAAACTCCTTCGTCTTGCTGTTAAAAACATCCACATGCTGAGAATGAAGAACACCATTCCGGCGATATGCTCCATTGTTGTGCGTTTGTTTGTGGCGCATTTACGATGATGTCATGGCAGTAGAGGCGCCGCAACTATAACGACACGTGAATAATCCCGCCCACTCTAAAGCGTTACTAGACAGCAGTGGAAGCGCAAACCGAGCCGAACTGAGCCGAACCAAAGTGAGCTGTACTGGACCGTGCTGTGCCGTACTATGCAGTGGAAAAGAGGCATTACATTTCTGGTTAGATGCTAACTGCATTTCGTTGCCTTGTAACTATGTGCAATGACAATAAAGTTAAATCTAATCTAATCTAATCTAATGGATGTAAATAGATAGTGTTGCTGTCTCACAGATTCAGGGTTTGAGTCTGAACTATGTCGAGTTTTGTATGTTCTCTCCAAGTCTGCATGGGTTTCCTTCTAGATCTATGGCTTATCTACATCTCAATATACGTGGCTTGTGTATGCCAATTTATCTCTAAGTGTGACTGAGTATGTGAATATAAGTGTATTTGTTCAGCATCCCATCCACAGGCTGTATTCCCTCCTTTCTTTCAACATTCCCAGGATAACCTCCTGAAATGGTTACTGAAGAAGAATGAATGCCTCAAAGGCATCTCTATTACACATTTTCTGTACTCATTCCCAAATGAATGTGCACTGCATCAACTTATCAGTATTCACAATAAAGTTGCATGCTGCAGTAGGGCTACACTCAAGTTTCTTCTCCATACACTGGTTGACTTCCTGTGGAATTATCATTTGTCTTATTTATTTGTATTTTTTTATGCATTGCCATACTGTAGATGGAATAGATAAAATAAAAAACAGAATTTAGGATAACCTGGAAATAGCTTTTATGATACTGGACATTATTCAATTATTCATCAGCCATTGCTTTTCATTGCCACTTTTGTTAAAATGCTGTATTGATTATTCCTTTGTTTTCTGATGGATAAGCCTGGGCCAACAGCTACAAGCAAATGATCTTCAATCCTATGTCTTTTTAAAATTTTTATCAAAGCGTACATCACTGAGACTGTTCTTTGTTCCATGACACAAAAACAAGTGTTTGAAGTCAAGCAACTGATAGCCAAACGCTATCTCATTGTTAAAAGAATAATAACCAAATAAAAGAGAGATTACTTTTATTCAGTTGAAAAGAGAGATTTAAGAGTTATACGTCATGGTCATTCAGTTTTATTGTCATTACAACGTTTCCAGTGAAACCTGGCATGTAATTATTTGTTTATACTGTGGTTTGTATGTATTTTTCATCTTTTTTTTCATTGCAAATATTCTTTCCTAATCCAATTTTCTATTCATAATTCAGTTTTGAGCCTCCAGGACCAATGTCAGCAGGCATGGCATGTGAACTAGAGGCCATTTTTAGACCTTTGGTAAGTACCTTTATTTCACATTCTGCTTCAACATATACTGTAGTTCATATACTGTAGTATGTTTTTGAAAAAGAAGGTTAAAACATCACAGGGCTTAAATAGCAGTAACTAACAGACCATATTTGAAGATGCCTTAGCACATTAAAATAATAAAATGATAGGTTTAAAGGTTCTTGTGTGAACCAAAACATTAAAGCAAACTGATAACTTTTACAAGAAGCTGTAATTTTAGCACAAGTCATCAGAGCAGCATGCTAGGGTGAATTACTCAAGGTTGGAGCCAGATACAGTACTGTGCAAAAAGCCTTGATCCAGCCCTTATTTTTTCATATTTTGCCTCCAAAGAGTCAGACTTTCTTGTATTTTTAATGTAGTCTTGAGGTATAATTCTCCAGGCTTGCTGAAGAACTTTTTTGGCTCTCATTTTTAGTCCTGTCCCCATATATAACTAGTTTCAGTTTTTTGTTTGTTAAGCCACACACTGAGCTATGAACCAATAAAGCATAAAAACCATCTATCTTAAGGTATGAATCAGTAGATGACAGATGATCAGGCAGGTGATTAGTATACTGACGATGCTGAAGAGTGGTGGGGACTGATGGAAGGGGAAATAAGGTTGCTGTTGAGGTTGTTACATAAACCACCAATTTTGAAATATACAGTACACACAGTGACAGGTCTTCTATAGAGAAACACACATCTGTCATGAACCTGCACAGCCAATCCAGCACATCCAGGTCTTAACTCCATCCAAGGTTTTTCCACACTCCCTGAGATGATTACCTGAGCAAACCTGCCTCTAATCCGGCATTCTACTCTCGGCTTTAAAAGGACGGCAAGAGCTCCACTCATCGCCGATGTATCTCACTTGCGTGCCTATTTCTCCCGTCTCTCCTGTTACCCTAGTGTTTTTCTTCCGTGCTCGACCTTGCCTGTATTCTTTGGATTTCGTCTCGTGCCTTGCCCTTCGGATTGTCGCTATCGCTTTGGATTACTCCTCGTGTATGACACTCGCCTGTTTAACGACTCTGCCTACGGATCGCGCTCCCGGATCTCTCCTGTGACGCCGAAAGAAGCATAGCTTTTTACCCCGGCTTCCTACCCAGCCTTTCTCTCTCACCGTACTCACAAGCTCCGGTAACGTGTGTGTGTTTTGGGCTTACGTGCGCTTGTGTGCACTTCCGCGATCGCGGACAACGGCGCTTCACCAGCTTGCTGTGCTTCTCACTCTCACTTCCGGGTTCGCGGTGATTCCGCCTCGTCATTTGACACGCCTCCACCCTCGTCATCGGGGATTCCCCACACAACCTGTTACATAAGCACAGCTTCTCCCCTCGGCTCTGGCTAAGCCTTTTACCAGCAATACTTCTTCCAAGGAGATTACCTGTCTGCTATTGGGTTCATCCCTGTTTAATCTGTACCCTGACAGTATACATCGGCCATGGCTAACCCAGCAGACTTGGATCAATTAAGACAGGCACTTTCACAACAAGGGGTGCTACTGGGCACTCACCAACAAAGTATCCAGCAGGTTACCCAGACACTTTCTACTATCACCACACAACTTCAGCAGCTACAAACCCGTTCTCCTTCAGTCCCAGCACACACTCCACATCATGAACCCCGGCTCCCTAACCCACAGCCTTACAACGGTGAACCAGGGACCTGCCGCTCCTTCTTATCACAGTGTTCTCTGCTGTTGGAGCTCCAAGCCTCTTCCTTCCCCACTGAACGCTCAAGGGTGGCCTTTGTGATCACACTCCTCACCGACCGGGCCCGTGAATGGGGAACCGCAGTTTTGGATGCTAATGACCCTTGCTGCTCTTCTTTTAAATCATTCACTGACGAGATGAGGAGGGTATTCGACCGCTCCCATTCGGGCCGAGAGGCAGCCAGACATCTACTGGAGCTTCGCCAAGGCTTCCGTTCCGCCTATGATTATGCTATCGAGTTTCGGACTCTCGCGGCCTCCGCAAACTGGGACACACAAGACCTTTATGACGCCTTCCTCCACGGTCTCTCGGAGGACGTTAAGGATCACTTAATCAGCCAGGAATTCCCCAGCGATCTTAATGGCCTCATGGATTTAGCTGGACGCATGGACGCCCGACTGACACAGAGACGTCGTCCTCGAACCATCTCGACACCCAGGTACCCTGCTCCGTCCGGGCAGGCCCCCAGCCCTGCTTCTCCACCAAGTCCCAGACCAGCCCCGGAACCCATGCAGGTGGGGCGTGCCCGGATCTCCCCGAAGAGCGTCAACGGAGAGTCCAATCAGGTGCCTGCCTCTACTGTGGCCAAACGGGCCATTATTGCCTCCTATGCCCTTTAAAAGCCAATCCCCTCCGGTGAATCTAGGGGCCCTGGAGGGGCCGATCATCAACTGTTCCCCTAGCACACGCCCACTCTTCTCTGCATTTATCATAGCATACGGCAAAGCTCACGCTACCCCTGTACTAATTGACTCTGGATCAGATCAGAACCTGATCTCCACCGCAAAGGTCAAGGAACTAAACCTCTCGACGCTAGCACTGGAGAGCCCCTTGGCCGTTTGGGCCCTCGATGGAACCCCCCTGCCTGTCATCACCCGACGGACTGTCCCGATAACCCTACAAGTGTCTGGCAATCATACAGAGGAAACGTCCTTCTTAATCATGCAGAACGCCCATTCCCCTATAGTTCTCGGACGCCCATGGCTGACTCATCACAACCCTCACATAGACTGGTCCAAGAACACCATTCTGGAATGGAGTCCTCTGTGCTTGTCTACCTGTCTTAAGTCAGCTCACTACTCAACGGCCATACCCTCTGGCAATGAGGAATTTCCCGACCTCTCAGCCGTTCCTTCAGACTATTCGGACCTCAAGCAGGTGTTCAGTAAGTCGCGGGCTCTCTCTCTACCACCCCACAGGCCATATGACTGTGCTATTGACCTCCTTCCGGGCTCAACACCTCCCAGGGGGAGACTGTATTCATTGTCGTCACAGGAGAGAGAGGCCATGGATAGATATATATCAGAGTCTCTGGCTGCCGGAATCATCCGTCCTTCGTCGTCCCCTGCTGGAGCTGGGTTCTTCTTTGTGGCAAAGAGGGACAAGACCTTACGGCCGTGCATAGACTACCGAGGTTTGAACGAGATAACAGTCAAGATCCGTTACCCTTTCCCACTAATGTCGACTGCCTTCGACCTCCTCCAGGGAGCTAATGTTTTTACCAAGCTTGACCTCCGTAATGCTTATCACCTAGTCAGGATCAAGGAAGGGGATGAGTGGAAAACGGCTTTTAACACCCCATCGGGACATTATGAGTACCTGGTGGTGCCGTTCGGCCTTGCCAACGCCCCGGCAGTCTTTCAGTCCTTGGTCAACGACGTTCTCAGGGACTTCCTGAACACGTTCGTATTTGTTTATCTGGATGACATCCTGATTTTCTCTCGCTCCTTGGAGGAACACAGAGTGCACGTTCGCCAAGTCCTTCAAAGACTTCTGGAGAACCAACTATTCGTGAAAGCAGAGAAATGCAAGTTCCATTGTCGGACGACTTCCTTTCTTGGCTTCATCATCGCCCTGTCTAAGGTCCAGATGGACCCTGCTAAGGTGAAAGCAGTGGCCGACTGGCCTAGACCAGCCACTCGAAAGGATCTCCAGCGCTTTCTTGGGTTCGCAAATTTTTATCGTCGGTTTAGCCGAAATTACAGTTCAGTGGCAGCCCCGCTCATCGCCCTCACGTCCATCAAGAACCCTTTTCTGTGGTCTGATCAAGCGGCGGAAGCATTCACCAAACTCAAGGGTCGCTTCACCTCAGCACCCATCCTCACCCAGCCGGATCCCACTCTTCAGTTCGTGGTGGAGGTAGACGCGTCAGACTCCGGGGTTGGGGCAGTTCTTTCCCAGAGATCACCAACCGACGACAAGCTACACCCCTGCTGCTATTTTTCTCGCCGTCTTTCCACTGCAGAGAGAAACTATGGAATCGGCGACCGGGAGCTACTCGCAATAAAACTGGCACTAGAGGAATGGAGACACTGGCTCGAGGGGACTGAGGTCCCATTTCTCATTTGGACGGACCACAAGAACCTGGAGTATCTCAGATCGGCCAAACGTCTAAATGCCCGCCAAGCAAGATGGTCATTATTCTTTTCCCGTTTTAACTTCTCGCTATCTTTCCGACCAGGGAGCAAGAACACCAAGCCCGATTCCCTCTCCCGTCAGTTCACCTCAGTCACAGATGAGGCTCCAGTTTCCACCATCCTGCCTTCGCAAAGCCTCATTGGGGCCACCTCCCTTGACATAGAGTCCCTGGTTAAGCGGAGCCTAGAACAAGAGCCTGACACCCCAGAATACCGCCGGGTAAACTCTTTGTACCACTGATGGCTCGCCCCCAAGTTCTCAAATGGAGCCATAACTCTCAATTAGCCTGTCACCCTGGCGGAACTCGCACCCTCGCTCTGTTACAGCAGCGCTTTTGGTGGCCTTCAATCAGAGAAGACACCCGCCAATTTGTCGCCGCCTGCGACATCTGCACTCGCAATAAGACCACCGGCAGGTCTCCTCAGACCACTTCCTGTGCCCCACAGACCCTGGTCCCACATTGCCCTGGACTTCATCACGGGGCTCCCAGATTCTGATGGTAACACCTGCATTCTAACCGTTGTCGACCGCTTTTCCAAAGCCGCCCACTTTGTTCCCCTCGTCAAACTTCCCTCTGCCAAAGAGACGGCCGAATTGCTCATTCTGCATGTCTTCCGCCTTCATGGCATCCCTGTGGACATCGTCTCTGATCGCGGACCCGAGTTCTCTGCCCAGTTCTGGACGGCATTCTGCAAACTGGTTGGAGCTACTCCCAGCCTGTCCTCCGGTTATCACCCCCAGACCAATGGGCAGACCGAAAGAGCCAATCAGGATCTGGAGACAGCACTTCGTTGCATGACCTCCAAGGACCCCCGCTCCTGGAGCCGAATGCTTCCTTGGGTAGAGTACGCACACAACTCCCTACCCACGGCATCTACAGGTCTCTCCCCATTCCCCTGTTGTCTGGGATACCAACCTCCCTTATTTCCATCCCAAGAAGAGGAGGTGGCAGTTCCCTCTGCCCAAGCGTTTGTACGACGTTGCAAGAGGACCTGGCTGCGGGCGAGAGCTAAACTTCGCCAGTCAATTACACTATTCAAACGTCAGGCCGATCGTCACCGTTCTACCGCCCCTGCCTATCGTGTTGGACAGAGGGTCATGCTCTCCACCCGCAACATCCCCATAAAGACACTCTCCCGCAAGATCTCTCCTAGATTCATTGGCCCATTTACCATAGTCAAGATCATTAACCCTTGCACAGTCAGACTGCTCTTACCATCCACGATGCGACGCATTCACCCCTCATTCCATGTTTCCCAGATAAGACCCATAGTATCCTGTCCACTGACTCGGCTTTAAAAGGACGGCAAGAGCTCCACTCATCGCCAATGTATCTCACTTGCGTGCCTATTTCTCCCGTCTCTCCTGTTACCCTAGTGTTTTTCTTCCGTGCTCGACCTTGCCTGTATTCTTTGGATTTCGTCTCGTGCCTTGCCCTTCGGATTGTCGCTATCGCTTTGGATTACTCCTCGTGTATGACACTCGCCTGTTTAACGACTCTGCCTACGGATCGCGCTCCCGGATCTCTCCTGTGACGCCGAAAGAAGCATAGCTTTTTACCCCGGCTTCCTACCCAGCCTTTCTCTCTCACCGTACTCACAAGCTCCGGTAACGTGTGTGTGTTTTGGGCTTACGTGTGCTTGTGTGCACTTCCGCGATCGCGGACAACGGCACTTCACCAGCTTGCTGTGCTTCTCACTCTCACTTCCGGATTCGCGGTGATTCCGCCTCGTCATTTGACACGCCTCCACCCTCGTCATCGGGGATTCCCCACACAGCCTGTTACATAAGCACAGCTTCTCCCCTCGGCTCTGGCTAAGCCTTTTACCAGCAATACTTCTTCCAAGGAGATTACCTGTCTGCTATTGGGTTCATCCCTGTTTAATCTGTACCCTGACAACATCAGGCATTCTGTTTAATTTTTAAACCTTTTGTAGATTATTTTATCCTTTTCTAATTCTGGAGTACTCCATGTCCTGTGTTAAACACAGTGGAAATTCAGATGATGGCCACTGTTCATGCACAATATCCCACAGATTCTCTATGGGGTTCAGGTCAGGAGAGTTGGCAGGCCAATTGAGCACAGTAATACCATGGTCAGTAAACCATTTACCAGTGGTTTTGGCACTGTGAGCAGGTGCCAGGTCGTGCTGAAAAATTTAATCTTCATCTCCATAAAGCTTTTCAGCAGATGGAAGCATGAAGTGCTCCAAAATCTCCTGATAGCTAGCTGCATTGACCCTGCCCTTGATAAAACACAGTTGGCCAACACCAGCAGCTGACATGGCACCCCAGACCATCACTGACTGTGGGTACTTGACACTGGACTTCAGGCATTTTGGCATTTCCCTCTCCCCAGTCTTCCTCCAGACTCTGGCACCTTGATTTCCGAATGACATGCAAAATTTGCAACGTATAGCCCATTTCCTGCACACACCTGTACACGGTGGCTCTGGGTGTTTCTACTCCAGACTCAGTCCACTGCTTCCGCAGGTCCCCCAAGGTCTGGAATCGGTCCTTCTCCACAATCTTCCTCAGTGCAGTCACCTCTTCTCGTTGTGCAGCGTTTTCTGCCACACTTTTTCCTTCCCACAGACTTCACACTGAGGTGCCTTGATACAGCACTCTGGGAACAGCCTATTCGTTCAGAAATGTCTTTCTGTGTCTTACCCTCTTGCATGAGGGTGTCAATGATGGCCTTCTGGACAGGAGTCACGTCGGCAGTCTTATACATGATTGCGGTTTTGAGTAATGAACCAGGCTGGGAGTTTTTAAAAGCCTCAGGAATCTTTTGCAGGAGTTTAGAGTTAATTAGTTGATTCAGATGATCAGGTTAATAGCTCGTTTAGAGAACCTTTTCATGATATGCTAATTTTTTGAGATGGGGATTTTGGGTTTTCATGAGCTGTATGCCACAATCATCAATATTAAAACAATAAAAGGCTTGAACTACTTCAGTTAGTTGTAATGAATCTAAAATATATGAAAGTCTAATGTTTATCAGTACATTACAGAAAATAATTAACATTATCACAATATGCAAATTTTTTTAGAAGGACCTGTATGAATTTGCAACATGCTATACATTTTCTCTCTATCAGATAAATGAAGATTTGAATGGTGAGATCCAGTTCCAATCAGCTGCCGGCCCCTTTTCTGTCATAATCAAGTGCAGAAGAAAAAGATGTGAGGTCAGCACTGCTAAAATTTTCATTCAAGTAATTCTGGTACCACATATAGAGGAACATTCTTATAGATGGAGCTGTAAGTCTTGGGGTTTTTTTCTATAAATGTTATGTCTTTTCTCTCTTTTCCCCAGATGGTTGTTGATAGCAGCCTCATTGACTTTGGCACGCATGTGGTCGGGGAGACAATTTCACGGGTAATCACCCTGACCAACAGGGGGGCACTGGGTACTCGCTATTCACTGGCTCCCCTCTCCACAAACAGCCTTCAGTTGCATAGTCTCTCGCAGCATTCCTCAACTAGCAGACAGGTAACTTTTGCAATTAGCCACCAAAACAAGCACATTGACTTAACATCTGTCTAGTGACACAGATAGACGTTTTACACTTAGTGTACGTTTATATTGCGGTATGTGAATTATATTGCTTCTATCAGGAGGCTGTTGAGAGCAGGAGCGTGAAGGATGCTGCTTTATGTCATGAGGAAGAAATTCAGACAGAAAATTCTAACTGCATTTCACAGACAGAACTGAAATCAGGTGAACACAACATTTAATTAAATTGTCGCTTCTGTGCAGGATTGCAATGTTTAAAGGTTCCCCAAAACAATAAGATTTTTTGTTTGTTTAAATGACTAATAACTTGGATTAACTGGGATTTTAGGTACATCCCTTACCAGCTGTGACACATCTGTAGCTGTTGAGGCTTCAGGAGCTGATGCTTTGGAGCAGGATAAGGTTACAGAGGTTGAGCAGGGCCATGACTATGAGATCCCTGAAATCAGTGTTGGCAAAGTAGGTCTTTTCCTAGATATTTGGCATGCTTTAAAAAAAAAAAAAAAAAAAAAATATATATATATATATATATATATATATATATATATATATATATAAATTTTTTTTTTTTTTTTTTTTTTTTTTTTTAGAAATGTGCAGAATTCATGGGCTGCCAGTCAAAAAAATTAATGAATGCATTAATAAAACACACACACACACACACAAACACTCAAATATTTGATTTAACACCCTTCAGCTTTGATTACAGAGTGTGATGTTATGGCCAATTCATGTGTGAAAATGATTCCTTGTGCTCCCAGAACCAATCTTTGACAATATGAGTCCTGGAATATTCATGTGCCATCAGGGGGAAAAATACATTAATGTGATAACTGGGTCATTGAGTACATTCAGGTTGTTAGCCGACCTAATTTCATTGCCGCATAACGTTGCTCAGACTAGACCTGAGCAATCAAGGAAACAACAGATCATAGCACTGCCTCCAGAGGCTTGTACAGAGGCCACTATGCATGATGGGTGCATTGCTTCATGTGCTACCCTTCCTATTCTAACATGCCCATCACTCTGGAATAGGGTCTGGACTCATATGACCCTTTTACCATTGCTCCAAAGTCTAATCCTTATACTCCCTAGCAAACTGAAACATTTATCCAATTAGACTCACTGAGCCTCACAGTGGTTTATTCTCAGTACTTTTAATTCTTATATTTTTTGTAGATGTGGAAATCTAACTCACTATGAAACATAGCTGTGATTTCTACTGTTTTTACGATGCAACTTTACCAAGTGATCTCGGATCATTGTCATCCATGTTTTTCCGTGAACCATTTTTTTTAGTGAAGCTAAACCAGCCGTTTAGGTATTAATGCGTTGGACATTTTTTAACATAATACCAGTAATTTTATTTTTGTTATTGCTTGATGCAGGCCAATAATTTGACACTTTTCTTTTTTGCCAGGCAGTGTACTGGATATTAGATGTATCTGAATGTGTCTATTTCTGCCTTTTTGTGAACAAACAAAAATATAAAACTGGCTTTTATTTACTGACAGTTTAGGAACAGCAGTGAGGGAGACTCATTTATTAACCATGCGTATGCCACCATTTTAGCCACCGGCACATTTTAATGAGAAATTTGAGACAGGTCTGTCATTTTCCAACCAAAAAGGAGTCAAATAATGACATATGTCAAACATGCATTCATATCACTCATGCACAATCTTAGATATCCAAAAACAGCACCAGAAAAGACAACAGTAATGAGGGATTTCCATTTTTAGTCAGGTCCACATTGCATAAATGTGACCTACTTCTTACAGTTTGTTACGTGCAGGTGTGTGTATGTGTGTGTAGTGCAGGTGTGTGTATGTGTGTGTAGTGCACGTATGTGTGATACTACAAAGATGAATGTGTGCTAATTAAATTTCTAATTTCTAATCTCTGTAGTATTGTACTTCTATTCACCCATAAACTATTCTTACAAGTTGCGCTGATTAATTTTAATTTTGCTCTTCTTTCTGTAAGAGCTACAGTATTTCCCTTAGCTCTCCTGAGATCAGCTGGATGCTGATTGGGTTCTGGATTGCAGGTTTTCCTGCATAACAGGATTCATTGTGCCACCACATTGTCATGGTGTCTTTGTGTCCATATTGATTGTGACACCTGGAGATGCTACTGTATGTGGGAGGTGAAAGAAAACAAGAGAAACTACTCAAGTGTGTACCTCGGTGTCGCCATTGCTAGTTATGGCAATGTCTGCTATAAATCTGTGATTTCTCATTTGATGTGTTAATGCCATGCTGATTATTGTGAGAGGCTTACAGTATTTGTTCAGCCACTAAAATTACACTGGAGCATGGATTACACTGATGCTACACAAGCACAAATAACCTTGGCTAATTGCAGAAAATTACCCATATGATTGATTCAGTCATATTCGACTGGTATAAGAATAAAAAGAAAGCTAGGGAAAAAAAGGGAAAGGCAGAATACAATATCATTTGCATCACTGAAAGAAATATATGAGAAAGGAATAAAATGATGGAAATTTTGACAGGGAAGAACCAGTATGCTGTTATATTGTTATATTATTGATCAATCAGTGTCTCATTAGGTGCTGCTTACCCTGAGCTACAGTTTTCCATAAACTACTGAAGCTAACATGAAACTTTGCACATTAATTTTCTCTTTAGGTACTCGAGGGTGAGGTGGGCCCATTCGCTAGTGTCAAACTGCCCATCATTTTTACACCGACCATCCCAGGAGAAACTAAGCTAGATATTAAGATCACATTTTCGCAACCCAACTGTGAAGCGGTAAGCAGGATTGCAGTAAACTTTTTGTCGTATGGTCCTAACTGTGAACTGAACATGCTTTTTAAAAAATCTAGTTAGTGGTGTCAGCCTACGGAGTGGCTGAGAGTGTTCCTGTGTGGGTGACCCAGCCGAGCATGGACCTAAAGATCTGCATGTATGATCGTCTTTACCAAGACAGCATTGAAGTGCAAAGCAGGTGGGACAGCAATCTTATATTTTTGGTGCCATGCTATATAAAATCCCCATGAAACCCTTTTATGGTAAACATTTTCTTGTATTGTGTGTTTGAAGTTGACTGAAGCTTGCACCGATAACAGCCATAACAATAAAGTCACCTGCCTAATATTGTGTAGGCCCATCATTTGTCACTAAAAATTCCATCATCTCCACCATCAAGGCTCCACAAAAACCTTTAAAGGAGTGCTATGGTTAAAAGTCACAAAAGTCAAGTCAGAAACCTTTCTCATGTTCCCCAAACCATTCCTAGATGATTTTGCAATGTGACAGGGTGCATTATCCTGATAAATGAGGCCACTGGCATCAGGGAATACTTAGTCTGCAAAAGTTTTTGTAGCTGTTTAGGTATGTGTCAAAGTAGCATCCACATGAATGCCAGAATCGAGGGTTTTTCAGCAGAACATTGCCCAGAGACCATTTTCAAGACCATGCTTCCTTCTCATAGTAGATCCTGGAGCAATCTCTTCCCCACGTGAATGAGGCACACGCACCCAGCCATCCACGTTATGTAGAAGGAAAACTTCAAGTTCAAGAACTGACTGTTCACTGGCTGTCTAGCATATCATACCTTTTGACAAATGTCAATAGAAGGAGATAATCAATGTTATTCACTTCACCTGTCAGAGCTTCTTATGTCATGGCTGATAGGAGTATATTTATAAGAATTCAGCGATTACAACTTTTAAAGCTTGCAGTGTCCACAATGTTTTATGTATATTTTGACCATGTGCAGTACAAACTAAATCACAGTTTATTTACATTTTTCTCATTTGGCTGATACTTTTATCCATAGTGACCTACAGTTATGTATTAAACACGTTAGCAGCATAATAAGCATGACCATAGATTTTACATACTGTAGGCTAGGACAATATACCGTCAAACTAAATTATTATAAAATTTTGTAATTACAAAAGGCTTTCAACCTTGACTTAAACTACCAGTTTGGACACGCCTTCCAGTCTAATCGTTGTTCTTTATTTGAATTATTTTCTACATTGTGGAGCATTGCTGAAGGCAACCAAAATATGAAATAATCTATGCTGAACAGTTGAGTTTGAGAACGGAAGCATTCATGTACTATAAGCTCTATTCTGGGGTTTTAATTCCTAATATTCCAAATCAACTCGTCTCTGCCCCAGAGATAAGACTTTTTCCCTTTCCTGGGATAGTCCATTTTCAGTATAGGTTGAAGGATTTCGCAACTGCTATTGAAGATACTATATGTTCTTGCAATTATACTGATGTACCATGTCGTACAAGTTGTGATGGACTGTTGTTTCTCTGTACTTGGTTCCATAATTCCATGTAGGTTTCATATCCTAAAAAAACAACAGTGAAATGGAATATGTGTCCGAACACAGCCATCCAATACAGCAGGTGTGTTGCCCATTGCCAGCCAGGCATACACAGAAGACGTAATCTCATTAACAAGGGTTTGGCAACTTTCAGCAAAATTTCAGCACATCTATTTCTCATAAGCCACCCAAAAGGCCTAAATCTAGCTTAAAACAATCATGGTGGATACAGAGTTTATTTATTAATCTTTTTACTAAACCCCATTAACTGTTCTACCTGACGCTCCTCCACAATTCATGGGGCAGCAAAAAAATTGTTTCAATAATTCTTGTTAGTACTTGTTTCAGTTCTCGTTTTTTAAACGCTAAAATAGTGTAATTTAACATTGTGCAATATAAAAACTGTTGTTAATTAAAATGAGCAGATCACTAAATGTCAGTGTTGTATTCTGTGGTGGAGTAGTTTTAAATTCTTCCCACTACTACTATGTAGCCACAATGCAAAGAAAATAAACCATGGAGTTGTAGAATAGCCCCAGCTAACTTATTGTTCTGGGGTTGAATCCCAAATAACATAAAAATGGAAAGCTAGTGTGCTATGTAACGTGTAGAATCCCTTGTTCCCTTGTTATATTTGTGCTTTTCCGTATTCATACCCAGAAAATAGGGTGGGAAAAGAGTTGCTACAGGTTTAGAAATCCTCGTAAACATCAGAAAAGAGAGAGAAAGAGGGGGAGATTTACACATTTTTACCATGACTTTTGGGCAACAATGGGCAAATACCATTTTTACCAAGTTTTGCAGAACATTTGAGGGCAAGTACTTAGGAAAGATTTGGAAAATCTTAATTTTAATGGAGTAGTATTTTACCTTGGGGATCTCTACTTTCACTCAAGTACAGGATTTGTTTACTACATCCACCCCTGCCAAATGCTGGTGCTCTCCTCTCTAGGGCACACATCCAAAACTCGATCACAGCATGATATTGACTGTGTGAGGAAAATACATTCAACTAGCCAACTCGTGGTGAACACATATTTAGGCAGACTGACCTTTTAAAAAAAATCTAAACCTTTGTTAATCTTGCTAATTATTTCTCTAAGATCCCCCCTGAAGGTGCAAAATGTTTAACATACATGTTAAAATATGTTAAAAGCAGCCCAAGTGCAGAAGACAAGATCTGTATGAATACTGGTGTAAATTCTCGCATGTACAGTAGTAATAAAGGTAGGTAACAAGCTATTCATGTCAGATGTAAAATAAAAATTCATCACAAAATGCTGTTTAAAGCAGAGGTAAGCCTTGGTCAAGTCATCCATAATTTAAATTATCTAGGTGAATTCAGCTTTGCTGATGTTTATTTGCTATTTTGTCAGTTGAAATCACGCTCATCTGCCATATGGAAACAGGCATGAGGAGGATTTTAAAATCTAGAAACCTGTCACTATCGCCATGAATCAAGAGTCTGTAGGAAGACTTAAATCCTTGCAGAAAATCCCTCATCAGCTTAAAATACAACAGATATGTTCTTTCCATAAAACATATTGGCATTATTTTTTTTACATTATTGTGTTTTAAATATTCAGTAGATTTATGGAAGATTCTCACAGGAAATGAAAAAAAATAAATCCTTTTATTGTTATGTATCTTACACAACTGGTGACTAATGCCCAGTGTCTACTGTGTGTTATTTATAGTCTTACTGTAGGTAGTTATGTGGGTGAGCGTGTTTTGTGCACATTAGCCTCTGTGTGTGTGTGTGTGTGTGTGTGTGTGTGTGTGTGTGTGTGTGTGTGTGTGTGTGTGTGTGTGTGTGTGTGTGTGTGTGTGTGTGTGTGAGTGAGAATGTGCGTGTCCACCTCTGAACAAATCCCACCCTCATCACTGATTCACTTCACACACCCCTGTGATGTGTGTTTACTCGCAGGAAACAGTGCTAAAAAAGGATTCAGTGCCCTCACTAAAACAGGTTTGCGAGTGTGTGAGACTCTACACGTGAATCACGTGATTAAAGCATTCGAATTCGCAAGAAAGGAATCAGCTGAACTCAAACACTCTAAGAGGATATGTTGACATGGTTCTCAGTGCTTTCTGAACAAACGGCTTAGAACAAACCCTTCATCTCGTCATCTCTGCCTAGTATAACAGGCGTTTCTTACTGACAACCCCTCCCACACACACACACATACTCACACACACACATACTCACCATCCATCTTTCACGCAGTTACACACACCCACACAAATGTACACTGCACAAACATAAACCCACATCCACAAACACAACTCACCTCTCCCAGTTGACACACACACAAACCCATGAGCTTGGAGCAATCCTTGGGTTCATTTCTTTTTTCTTTTTTCCTATTGCTCCTTTTTCTTGCCCTCCCTCTATGAGCTGTGCACTTCTTTTGATATTGGTCCGCAAGATTCTTAATATAGATATACTGTGTGTGTGTGTATGTGTTTGTGTAAAAGAAAATCCTCCAAGTTTTCCCCTCAGTGCTGCATATTTACTAAGTGGGTTGACAGCAGCAGCTTTTTAGACTGTACTACGTCATTTAAATTGTGGAATACAGAAAAAAAATAAATAATAATAACGGACTTTTGGCAGTATGTAATAGAGCCAGAGTATACAGACAAACACACTCACAGACTGTATATACTAAGAATATTTAGAGATTTATAGCAGTTCATCATAGTATTAAGCATTGAAAGTAACAGTGCTGCAAGAGCATAGAGGGGGTTTCTTTGCTTCATCCAGGAACAAAGAATGACACAGATCACATCTCCAGTAAATTGTATAATTGTATATACTGTATGTGTGTATATTCAATGCTGTTTAAATTCTGATCACATTCTGTTTATGTAGTGTGTTAACAATTCAAGGTTAAATAAGTTTTTTTATTGCAAAAATATTTTTGAAGGTGCAAAAAGCATGTCTGTATATACAGTATTCCCCTGTACTGTATATGCATACAGATAATTATAGAATAAGAAAATAAAGACATAAATGAAGCGTTTGTGATGACTATACAGCCATACAGTGGCTTGCAAAAGTATTCGGCCACCTTGAACTTTTCCACATTTTGTCACATTACAGCCACAAACATGAAACAATTTTATTGGAATTCCACGTGAAAGACCAATACAAAGTGGTGTACACGTGAGAAGTGGAACGAAAATCATACATGACTCCAAACTATTTTTACAAATAAATAACTGCAAAGTGGGGTGTGCGTAATTATTCAGCCCCCTGAGTCAATACTTTGTAGAACTTTTAGGGTATGTCTCTACCAGCTTTGCACATCTAGAGACTGAAATCCAATCAAAATGTGGAAAAGTTCAAGGGGGCTGAATACTTTTGCAAGCCACTGTAGTTGGACTGTTTTCGTTTTATTCCCTGCTGCCTTGTATTTAAATATTGAAATTTTGAAGGAATTTAATAATACTTTATAATGCGCCGATAATTATTGTATCCTTCATGATATTTGCAGTGATATTTTTATATGTTAGAATATATTTCTTGTGCAGGTTTTGCCTAAAATTCTGATGTAACATTTGCGGTGTTTAGTTGTTTATTGGATGAGCCTTACTTTATTGTGGACAACATAGAGATGATTTATAGAGAAAACAATGGCTAGCATGGATTTGTCCAATTAGGCTTAAAGTTTAAAACGCCTGTCAACACATTTTCATAATTAGCTTCTTGTTGTTACCTCTAGCTTCTATGGCAAATTTAGCACCAGCTTTGAAGGGAAAAGGGACGTTCTGTTTTATCTTTCACTGAAGAGATTAACCTGCCTGGTTCAGGTTAGGTGGGAATATATACAGCACAAAAACTCACTGGCACCTTTAATAGGAACATTTTTAGATTTGTGATTAATAGTCTCAAACTATTATGTTAAAATTATTTTGGTCATATCAGTGTGGTTTTTTTTTTGTTTTGTTTTGTTTTTTTGTTTGGATGATTTTGCAAAACACCATGAATACACCTCATGCATGAGGTGTTTTCCCACAATGTAGAAATCAGTCTGCAGTTTTGTTTGTGGCAATATTAATATGCTATGCAATTTAGTGTCAAGAATATGTCGGTAGAGTTTTAATTAAAAACTATAGCAAACTTATGTTTTGAATGTGTTTTTGAAGTCACCCATAGGAAATTAGATTACATTAGGTTAGACAAATTAGACAAGAAAAAAGTGTTATGTTGCACACAAATCATTTTCAATAAAACATTTTAAAGATTATGACACCACAAAAACTTTTAATCTCTATTCCTTCACCAACTTCAGCTTCATTTCGGTACTTGACCATGACTGGAGTGTCCATGAAGGGAGAGTTGTATTTGTATCATCTGAATGCAGTCTTAACAGAGAAAATTAATTTAGTTTTTTTAAGATTCTAAACGAATCTTTTTAAGAGACAAAAAATAGACATGCATGGTTTTATGCTAGAATGTTTGAGCCAAAATGTTTTAAATTTTTAAGCATGTAAGGTTTGGCTTTTAATACATTATTAATATTATGTTGAAATTAGACCCTATAAGAGCAACTCGCTGACGCACAGAATGAGAGAGGCGCTGTTCTCAGCAGAACTTCCAAGTGCAAAAAGATGTTTTTTCAAAAGGGGAATTTCACAATTCCTTGCTGTTTTTTTCTGACACAGTCCTCGTCTTTAAAATTTCTTTGGAATCTTCTGGTATGCTTAACCTCCTGACTACCGGCAGTTAAAATTTGTCCTCTCTAGAGGAGGATATGCTTTTGCATATCTGTACTGTATATATCAAATTTTTATTAACTTTTGATTTTCGTTTGATTGTTGACTGATGGTTTGATTTTGTTGTTTTGTAGTACTTTTCAATTAATTAAACGCAATACATTTTTGACCTTTAGAATAAAACAAATAGACAAAGAATGACGGGTATGATTAGAAAGATATGCTGATGGAAGAAAAGTTGCTGAAGCACATAAAAGGTTCAAAGCTGTGCACAAATTGTGCGTGCGTGTGTGTGCGTGCGTGTGCATGTGTGTGTGTGTGTGTGTGTGTGATTGCATTATATAGAGTCTGTAATTAGCTGGGAACAAGCTGCAAGAATTATGCTACATTAACTTAAAAATTTTTCAAGCTTTGTATGTTCGAGAGAAAAATGTTTCCATAAAAGCATGTGTTTTGGTTCTATACTTTACTGGAGTAACTCCAGCCCCCCCCCCCCCCCCCCCGGCGCATCATCAGAACGCGAGACCTTAATGCTTTTGTCGCCCCTCACGGTACTTTTACTTTTATACTTTAAGTAGTTTTGAAACCAGTACTTTTAAACTTTTACTTAAGTAAAAAGCTTGGGTTGATACTTCAACTTCTAAAGAAGTATTTTTGAACCCTAGTATCTATACTTCTACTCAAGTAATGAATGTGAATACTTTTGACACCACTGTATATATCAAAGGCTGGACTACTGCAACTCCCTCCTGGCAGGTCTGCCTCTGTTCACCATTTGTCCTCTACAGCTGATCCAGAATGCAGGTGCACATTTCGTTTTTCAACCTTCCCAAGTTCTTCCACACCACCTCACTTCTCTGCTAACTTCACTGGCTTCCTTTAGCTGCCCACATCAAATCAAAACTCCCATGCTTAAAATGGCCCAGCACCCATTTACCTCTCAGCTCTAATCATACCTCCACCACATGCACTGCACCACATTCCCTCCGATCCTCCAGCACTGCTTGGAAGACGTTCATCTAGACTCCTTTGTACTCTGGACGATTTTAGACGCATCTGTTTCTTCAGTACTTGGGCTTATCATACCAAGTCCCCCCACGCCATAAAAAAGTCCCAGCATTGTTTGACTGATGGTACTATAAGATAGTTCATGTCAGCATCTGCCAAATGCCTAAATGTACTATATATGTAAATATACTGTATACACTACCACACACCATTTTAGTTTAGTCATGTATTTTATACATTCTAAAACAAAACTGGGGATTTCACAACTATGAAATAACACATATGGAATTATGATAATAGGTAATTATGTAATGAGAACAACAACAAAAACAGTCAGTTGTTATTTTAAGACATGAAAGTCAGCTGTTCTGGAATAGTTCCTGCAAGAACAGTATTGTCAAGTGCTTCCCCATCAAGCACCATGATGAAACTGGCTTTCATGAAGACCTTCCCAGGAAAGCAAGACAAAACTTACCTCTGCTGCAGAGGAGAAGTTTATGTTTAGGATTTATGTTTAGTTTAGAATTAGAGCCATTTATAAAGTCTTTGCAGATAATGAGTAGCAGACACATCTCAAAATGAACCGTTTAAATAATTTTATTGGATATTTTGGAAGCCTTCAGCATTGCTTTACAATGTAGAAAGAATTAAAAATCAAGAAAAAAAATCAGGAGTTAGAAAGTTGTCCCAAACGTTTGAGTGGTTGTGTTAATTTAAAATTATTTTATTTTCGGCCAAATGCCAAAACAAACCTTATCACCGTTCTCAAATTCATAGACTTGATTGTATATGCTGATTGTATATTTATGCATATGTGTGTGTGTCTGGTAAGTTTCTGAGTAGGAAATTGAGATTGTTGGGCCATTTTCTTTGCCTTTTTCCTGTCACAGGTGAGAAATTGCAAGCCAATCAAAGGACGTATTAAAATTAGAGCAAGACAAACCGTAGTGTGCTGCTGAGGGTGAAACTATAGATGCTAGAACAAAATTGTATGTGACAGTAAGTGTTTAAGCTAACTGGGGTACTGCAGTGACTGAAACATCTTAGGAGTAGCTCTGTGACTAGGGCGTAGTGTACCATTAAAGTTTTCCATTTATATCCATGGACTGCCGCTGCCCTTGCCTGTGGCACAAGCACATCTGTTGAGTTTTCTACTATGTAGGTCACTTTACTGAAGGCTTGAAAATTATAGTAAGTGCTGACAGCATAGTGCAATGTCAGGGAATTTCTGGCGCCTCATTAAAATATTCCATCTCTTCTTCCCTTGAGAAACTACTGAGCTTGAAGGACACTGTACAAGTACTTATTTACATAGTCATAACACAAACACATAGAAAATATGAAATTTGAATAGTTATCAGTGCTGATCTACAGTATGTATACAACAACAACAATCTGAGCCAGTTGCTCTCCCTAATTACAAGATTGCAAACTGTACTTGGAGTATGAACTGACTTATTTTAGACCTCATCTACTTGAGTAATATCACAACCATTTACATAAGCTAGGAAATAACAAAAACATCTGGTGACGGTGAGTCAGTCATCTGTTGGCATTCCTGCCATAGACCCCATTTTTATTCCTCAATCTAAAAGCTTTTTGGGATTTCTCATAACATGGGATTTCTCATAACATTTGGGTCACCTCAAAAATGGCGAGAAAATGGAACACTGTACATCATGCGAGGCTGTTAATGTCTATTCAGGTGTGTACTCTGGTTTGAGCTATTCATATTACTTTAAAAGTGAAGCGTAAGTACTGTAATGTACAGTATGTGTTACAGCTTTTACACAAAAAACACAGCTGCTGGACTTTATACTGTACAAATAAACAGAGGTACTGAATGGTGTTTAGGAAAAGTGGCTTATTTGAAGTACTCAATGGACTAAAACTCATTGTGCCACCTAGGATAATTGTTGTTATAATAGTACTAATAATAGGAATGATGCATGTGCTTTGTTTTTAAAAGAACAGCCACATCTCTCATATTCCCTAAATCTCCCATATGTGGACATGTAGAGGATGTCCCAAAATCAATTTAAATCAGTCCATTTATGTATGAGTGTTTCTGTATTCCAGGGCCAGCACAGCACTCAGACTGACATTCGAAGTGTGTAAGGAGCTGAAGAATCACCTGGACATCCTGCCTAAAACTGGTTATATTCAGGCAAAGTCCAACTTTCGAGCCCAGCTCAAATTCCTGCCCAGGTAACCACAAAGCAGCAACAGATCAACAAAAAAAGATCCTGTATTATTGAATGTGAGACTCTCAGTGGTGAGAAGGTGGACTAGAAAAGTTACAAGGAACTGAAATATTAAAGTTAACAACAGAATAGTGTCTGTTGGACCATTGCAAACTGCTAGAACAGTTTCAGTTCACCTTGGCATAGATCCTGCAGATGTATTGTTCTGAAGGGATAAAGCATATTCTACCCTCAAATGGAGGTGGTGATGATGATGATGATGGTGGTGGAGATTGCTGCCTAACTCATCTATCCAGAACCTCCCATTTATAGATAGTTTAGTTTGAGATGCGGTGAATGTGAGGACAACAAGATCATTATATAATTTTTATACTCATCAAACCAATCAGTGAGTCTTCATGACATTGTTGTGTGCTTTTCACAACTAATCTTAATAGCACATTTGGTCAGATGTCAGCTTTAGACTTAATCAGAGGTTTTATTATACCATTTAGTAAACATATTACTAAAACATTTGACATTGACATTTGACAACTGAATATTACCACTGGGGAAGATTTCAGGTTAGCCTAATTCAAAACACTAATTCAAAATGATGAGTAAAAGACCCTGGAGAAAGCAGTTATTTCTACTGGAAAGCAGTAAAAAAAAATCTAAAAAAAAAAACATTAATTTGTTCCCCAAACACAAAACTCTTCATAATCTCTTTGTAAAGTGTGTTTTCAGTGATCCCCCAACTGCTCTCTAAACCCCTGAAACTCGGGTATGCACAGCTCCTTTCTCAAGAGAAAATACTCAGTATACAGTAGTGTAGCTGTAAGCAACTGTTCGTCTCATAGTTACATAGCATTAAATAATGTATCAGCAGAGAGTATACAAGATGTGTTTATCTTGAAACACAAGATGTTCCACTCCTCTTTTTGTTTTTAGCTAGTAGAAAACTCAATTTAATATTAATAAACTTTAAAGGACTGCTCTATGTATGTTCCCTCCTTGTGAGATGTGTCATGGACTGTAATTTAAAGATTTTTTTTAACATATAGGCATCATTTTCACTTCTCTTCATTTAACACGGTTTCATACACATTTCCTGAAAATGACCAAATATACAGTCGATGATTTAAATAGAGTCAATAGAAAAGTAATGAGCACTGAACTACATATAAGCCTTAACTCTGCCTTTTGAAGACTTGTCTTTAAACTGGTTCCAGGGACTGGGATTAGGCAGTATTTTTTTAAATAATGCAATAAAGGAAATGGAATTATACTGATCATTTGGAATTTAGCGTGGGGTGCTTTCATATCAGAAGCCAAAACTGTGCTACAAGCCTGTTTTCTTTCCGACAGATGGGCCATGTGACACCCCGCAAGGCTTTTCCGCAGCACCACGCCAAGCTAATTCAGGAGTGATGCTCCCACAGAGACTCCATTAACCGAGAACAAGCGATTCCTTAAATAAATCGGTGCTAGTGTGGGATTGATAACACCAGTGTCTCAGATGGTAGCATGGATGGGGTGAATGGCACATAGATCCTAGACTGGGGACACCTAAATTTAGTTTAGATCATTAAATCAGTTTAGCATAACGGAAAACATACTATGGTTTATAATACTGTACATTTATTGGATTTGATTTAGTCTTTATTTCGCCACTAATAAGATGGGCATTGGGTGTATTGTTGGTTTAATATCTATTTCATCTGTAAAATGGCTGTAAAGTTCATAGTGTTTTTTATTTATTTTTATTTTTTTTACTGTGGTATACATATATAATAAAGCGACTCTGTTTGAGCAGAAGGTTTTCAGCTCATTTGGTTTTATTTGGGAGGAGAGTCTCAAACATGAGAGCCCTAGTTTCCACTTAACGCTTTAGCTAAATGTGCAGGATTACACCAGGCTTTAATGCTTGGGTGTGTTTGGATAATACTGTACTGTTAAATGCTGGATTTAAAATGAGAAAAGAACTAAGTTTTATTAGCCTTGCTCATAGCCCTGCTCATTATAAATGAAGGTTTTGCATGATTAAAGAGGAATTCAGAACATTTAAAATCAGCTATTTAACGACCAGCAAAAAAGAAATAGAAAATTCCAAGGGAAAAACTGCGCAATTATTTCACAGAGCTCTGGCTACACAGAGAAAAGCAGTAATCTCCTGTTTATACGAAGCATTTAGAAGAGTAGCATGTATGAACAATACAATATCTTTACACTGTTTCTATATAAGGAATAGAGACTTGTATCTATTTTAACTATGTTGTCCAATATAGCTTATTGCTCACATGTTATACCTATGTTTCTATTTTTCACAAAAACAACAACAAAAAAATCTAATTAAGCATTTTAACCTGTTTTTATGTTTGGTCTTTACCAGCTTTTGTACTCCACAGGGTGTTTAATTTAGACATATTATCACTGAGCGGAGCTTATTGTATTACATAATCTGACATTTGACTGCGTGTCCCTCTCTGAATCCCACTTCGCTGCGCCTTACACCCACAATCACCATGGTTACCATGCTCTCACATGGTAGAGCCTTTGGACTACGTGGAACTACTAATGTATCTCTGGTCTTGCTCTATTTATTTCTCTCTCCCTCGCTCTCTGTACAGTCCTGTCTTTCACACTGTCTCTCTCTTTCTCTCTCTCTCTCTCTCTCTCCCTCCCGCTTAGCTTTGATATCTGCTACAGATCATCGTGTCCACTTTATAAAATTGGTTAATATTCCTGCATGGCTGGTGTTTAGCTGTTTTTGGTGAAAGCAGAAAGCAGAAAATCTCAAACATACATTAGTATTTTAGTATTTTTTTCACGAATAGAAATATACTGTAGCAAAAATGTACAGATATGAAGTTTAAAGAATGACTCTGTTGACTAGTCAAGTCTAACTTTAATTCTGGTCATATCAGCAGTACATTTACACAAGTTCTATGTTTATTTTTGTCCTGTCTTTCATGTCTCTTTGATAGATGTAGCCTGCCAGAGGACGCCAAGTCCTTCTTTGACCAGGACACGGGAGTCCTGGAGGTACCTCTGAATATACAGGTGGCTGATCAGGTAGGGGCAAATAGTCAAAAATAGATGATGGCTGCCTTCTCTCTCTTTCTTTCAAGATAGAGTTTACCTTGCTGTATTGCTTTAAGACAAGATGCTATAAATATTTCTGTATGCATTGCTTTTTATAGCACTGTTTATTTAATAGCTGTGTATTGAGTAATATAGCAGAATCAGTAAGAATGCAGGATTGGCTTCCATAATCCCTCGACCTGGATTCGGGTTAACTTTCCCTTTCCAAAAAAAGCCCCCCCCCTCCACCACACCATCCATGGCGAACAGGATCTAACATCATCCGCTTGTCCTATCACCCACTCAGATTCAGCTTCCAGGCCAGGACTCATGCTGTGCTCAAACCTGTGTTCCTGACCAAAACATTGGCCATGGCAAATCCTCAAAACCATACACACAGATACACACATGCTCTCTCTCTCTCTCTCTCTCTCTCTCTCTCTCACACACACACACACACAGATACACAGACACATACAGTACACACTTGGTGAGGATCTTCTAGGACAGGGGTGTCAAACTCATTTTAGGGTGAGGGCCGGATGAGAAGAAATGTGACCATGTGCGGGCCGAATTTGTTTTTTTAATCATAGTCCATCAAATTACAACAAATACACTATATTCTGTAAAACTGCATGTAACAAGTCCTCAGAAACTGTTCATTAACACTCTTATTCCTTTTTGGGGGAAAAACAATGCCAAGTAATGGCAAGCAAAATCCTTTCCTTTGAACATGAATATTACTTGTCAGATAAGAAATAAAAAATGCTGCAGACTCTGTGTACAGACAGTTACATTAAATATGAAGCTATAGGCTACAATATAATTTACAAACTAGAAAAACACTTCATAATTAAAAAAAACTGCCTTTAACAACTCAATAGTTTAGAAAGAATCATATACAAAAATAAATTCTTTATGGTTAATGCAAATGAAAAAAATATATCATTCACTTTGGATATGAACATTAACTCTACACTTCAAATGAGAACTTTCCTTTAACAAATAAAAAAAATTTTTTTAAGCGGATGCTAAAGCATTAACTTTTTCCATTTGGAGCTGTCCAGTGTATTTATCATATTTCTCTGCGTGTATGTCATAGTGCCGTTTAATGTTGTATTCTTTTTGCACAGCCACGGCTTGTGAGCGGATTAAACTTACCGGCTTGCCGTTAACCTCACAGAAGAAATACTTCTCTTTCCATTTCTCCTGAAACATCCGCCCTTCCAGATCAATTTTTATTTTTTTGGACATTTTTTTAAAATCGCGAGTGCTTGCCACACATCTTCAAATAGCCGAAGAAATTAGATTTAGGCGCCAATTTAGAATGCGCATGCGTGTTAGAGGTTTCGGCAGAAGCGCAAGAGAAGAGCAGTTAAATGATCAATGATAAAATAAAAAAATTAATAAAACCAAACACAATATTGCAGGGAATACCCGGACATAGACTTTATTTAATACTACTACTACTACTTATAATGATAATAAAAAATATTTGATATTTAATATTATTGTTCAAATCATCCCGCGGGCCGTACTGGACACCTTAGTGGGCCGTATTCGGCCCGCGGGCCGTATGTTTGACACCCCTGTTCTAGGACCTTATAAGGAGCCCCTTCTCTTTGTGAGCCAAATTCCTGGGTGATTCTCCGGACATTTGACACGATTCTATTCTATTCTATTCTATTCTATATGTTCCTATAAACTGGGTTGAGATCCAGTGGCTGTAAAAGCCATACCATATGATTACATCATCCTCTTCAAACGGTTCACTGAGAGCTCGTGCCCTGTGGACAGAGGCAGAATCATTCTGAAAGAGGACACGCCCGTCAGGATAGAACCATCGATTGCATAGAATGCAAATAGAACAACTTATTGATTTGCATTGATTCTTGATTTGTCACTCATATGTTTGTTACAATTCCTACCTTCTTGTCCTTCTGACTCGAGGTAACATCTAAAAAGTTCACACAAATGTAGTGATGCCACAGCACTTTGATGTTCAAAATCAACACAAATGTTAATCAGCACACAGCTTCTCACTCTCACACTCTCACCTTTCCTCCCTCCTTTTCTTTCAATCTATAAATAAGTGCCATTATGTAAACAAGGTAGGTAAAGCAGAAGCCAAAGAAAATGTACTTGTCACATCTGTTTTATCTGAGAATAATATATCACACTGAAATATTTACATGGGGCGTTCAAGTCAAACTGGGACTTTTGACTGTGCAGAATAAAAGAACAGTTGTGAGAAAGGAAAAAAAATATTTCTTATATATATATATATATATATACAGTGGTGTGAAAAACTATTTGCCCCCTTCCTGATTTCTTATTCTTTTGCATGTTTGTCACACTTAAATGTTTCTGCTCATCAAAAACCGTTAAGTATTAGTCAAAGATAACATAATTGAACACAAAATGCAGTTTTTAAATGAAGGTTTACGTTATTAAGGGAGAGAAAAAGTTCCAAATCTACATGGCCCTGTGTGAAAAAGTGATTGCCCCCCCTTGTTAAAAAAATAACTTAACTGTGGTTTATCACACCTGAGTTAAATTTCTGTAGTCACCCCCAGGCCTGATTACTGCCACACCTGTTTCAATCAAGAAATCACTTAAATAGGAGCTACCTACCACAGAGAAGTAGACCAAAAGCACCTCAAAAGCTAGACATCATGCCAAGATTCAAAGAAATTCAGGAACAAATGACAACAAAAGTAATTGAGATCTATCAGTCTGGTAAAGGTTATAAAGCCATTTCTAAAGCTTTGGGACTCCAGCGAACCACAGTGAGAGCCATTATCCACAAATGGCAAAAACATGGAACAGTGGTGAACCTTCCCAGGAGTGGCCGGCCGACCAAAATTACCCCAAGAGCGCAGAGACGACTCATCCGAGAGGCCACAAAAGACCCCAGGACAACATCTAAAGAACTGCAGGCCTCACTTGCCTCAATTAAGGTCAGTGTTCACGACTCCACCATAAGAAAGAGACTGGGCAAAAACGGCCTGCATGGCAGATTTCCAAGGCAGAAACCACTTTTAAGCAAAAAGAACATTAAGGCTCGTCTCAATTTTGCTAAAAAACATCTCAATGATTGCCAAGACTTTTGGGAAAATACCTTGTGGACCGACGAGACAAAAGTTTAACTTTTTGGAAGGTGCGTGTCCCGTTACATCTGGCGTAAAAGTAACACAGCATTTCAGAAAAAGAACATCATACTAACAGTAAAATATGGTGGTGGTAGTGTGATGGTCTGGGGTTGTTTTGCTGCTTCAGGACCTGGAAGGCTTGCTGTGATAGATCAAACCATGAATTCTACTGTCTACCAAAAAATCCTGAAGGAGAATGTCCGGCCATCTGTTCGTCAACTCAAGCTAAAGCGATCTTGGGTGCTGCAGCAGGACAATGACCCAAAACACACCAGCAAATCCACCTCTGAATGGCTGAAGAAAAACAAAATGAAGACTTTGGAGTGGCCTAGTCAAAGTCCTGACCTGAATCCTATTGAGATGTTGTGGCATGACCTTAAAAAGGCGGTTCATGCTAGAAAACCCTCAAATAAAACTGAATTACAACAATTCTGAAAAGATGAGTGGGCCAAAATTCCTCCAGAGCGTTGTAAAAGACTTGTTGCAAGTTATCGCAAACGCATGATTGCAGTTATTGCTGCTAAGGGTGGCCCAACCAGTTATTAGGTTCAGGGGGCAATTACTTTTTCACACAGGGCCATGTAGGTTTGGATTTTTTTTCTCCCTAAATAATAAAACCCCTCATTTAAAAACTGCATTTTGTGTTTACTTGTGTTATCTTTGACTAATAGTTAAATGTGTTTGATGATCAGAAACATTTTGTGTGACAAACATGCAAAAGAATAAGAAATCAGGAGGGGGGCAAATAGTTTTTCACACCACTGTATATATATATATATATGCCCCATTTTGCACTATTCAAATGTTTTACTGCGGCTTAGAGTCTCATCACCGTACTGTGCTGGAAGTCTTCTGCAAATATCAATCGGTTTTACTTGCAGGAAATTTCATCATACATCGCAGTTTGACTTGAACACCCTTCGTAGATTTAATTGTAAATATTAAATAATTCTGTATGTATTCAGTGCTGAATTAATCTATGGACATCTCCTACTTTTACTTTTCTAATGAGCAGTCTAATATTTGGAGCAATCTATAAAATAATAAGGCTAATATGATCAATTCCCAATAGGTAAAGCCTGTTCTCTTCACTGTCCATGCGATTGTGACCACTTCAGATTTGAAGTTTGACCATACCCAGGTGGATTTTGGCCACTGCACCGTTTTCGAGTCTGTTCAGACCACCGTATGTCTCACCAACCTCTCTTTATTGCCACAGGACTTTGGTTTTGTGGGCATTCCCAAGGTAATTATGGAGTACTAATCAAATATACCAGGATTTGTACTTGTATACAAAAATATATAATAAATAAAAGTCTGTAAACAAAAAAGACAATTATGATGATTATGATGGTTATGTGTACTGGTTCTCATATGCATCAAGTGTGCTGCTGTTTTATTAGAGCACACTGGAAATAGGGCTACACTCATTTTCACTGATAGACCAGCCTGAAGGCATTACTAATGTGAAGCGTTTTACACAGTCTCTATTTCTGGCTCTCTGAAATCACACACTGCAAACACTTTTTGAGGAAAGTGTCACATATCCATTTGTAAGCAACTGATGACATTTTACAACAAAAGGGACTTTTATTATATATAAAATATGTACCCTAGAGTAATAGAAATGTCCCACATATTGTGTCAATAGTATTCTGTATAATAGATATTTAGGGTCATATTAATAGTGGAGTTAGGCACAAGTACTGAGGAGATAATAAAGAAATCAACAATATTGCTATTCAGACCACAAACCAACTATAGACTTTTGTGATACTCAGGCAGCAATAGGTGTGTGCAGGTTGGTACAGCATTGGCAGATCCTCTTATACACATCAACGTAGGGAACAAACACATCTAGGCTAGTAAAATAGGTCATGATCTAAGAATACTTTAAATCACTAAATAAATACTTTATATATATTTATTTATTTTTATTTTTTATTTTTTTGCAAAAACTTGAATATCCAATCTTTATAACTATTGAATTACTTATTAATTAATTAATTAAATCAATTGACAAGGATGAGATTGCTAGAGATACTGCTCTCAAACATAAGCTTAGGAACTGCTCTTATTTAGTCAGCTGAAACTGTAGCAGATGTATGCTTAGTAAAATTATCCTTTAAACAGTGGGCACATTTTCTACTCTCGGGAGCACGGTGAATGAAACATCCTGCAGGCACATAATTTTGTACATAGTAGATTGGATCAAGTGCTATTTTATAAGCATCCAATGGAATGGAAGCTCTAACATATTTGCAGTCTATAATGTGATTACAGTTGAGACTATTCATATACCAACATTATACTAGACTCCTGTTGGATGATTATTTCAATCTTTTTTTAATTCATATTCTTTGTAGTCTTTTGTTTTGTAATTTGTCATTGATGGTTATAGTTTTTAGAAGTAGTTTAAGGGTTAAAGCTAAAACCTTCAGCTACAGCTACAGCAGAATTCTCTGCCTAACTCATTAATTCAAAGAAAAACATTTTTTGTAAGTTTAAGCTGTGTTTAATCTTGCGTCCTATTTATGTTAAGTTGTACTTCTCGTCACCAGCCAAATATGCTCCCTGTTCGTTAATCACAGAGTGAATTACAGATGAGAAATTGAAAAAGTACATCGGATGAGGATTAAGTTTTGCTAGCATGTTAAAATTTACTCATTTACACTTTAGCGCTGTTATTTTAGTGGTGAAAATATGAACAAATCCCAGTACAAATATTCAGCTAAGCTTTTCTAATCATTGATTGGTGCAGGTGTTTATATTGGTCAGCGGCCGGTTTCTCGATAACGCTCACTATTCGCGTGCTAAGAAGACACTTAAGATATATCTTACGTAAAGTGATAACTTTTCTAAGTGTATTTCTCGAACTGTCCCTTAGGAGTCTTCTTAAGTCACTGCCTCTTACGTCCGATGTTACAAGGCGCTGTCTACAGTGAAGGTCCTGAATTAGCTGACATCGGTTGCTCAGGAATCGTTTTTTCACTCCTTTTGCATGACAGCGTTAAGAAAGATGGCATGAACCGGGTATACAATCATAGTTGATTGACAAACAGCTGATAACACTCTTCACCAGCTTCAGAAACAATGCGAAGCATGTCAGTTGTTGGGGTTGTATAGCGCACTTATGAAATGAATACGATGAGTTGACAGAGTAGAGGTTTAATACCCCTATCTCACCTATGCGGTCTCACATAACCTTGCAGCTCGCGGACCTTGCAGATCTTCGTGGAATATCGGGCGGTCACTCGAGGCGGATCACAGTGCCTAATACCCCTATCTCATCTGTGCGGCTTGACTCACTGTGAGATGCGATGTTAAGCACCGTGAGCTGCCGCGATTGCCCGCCGACGTTCTGCTAACGTTCCGTTTGTTGAATTTGTAGCATTAGGAGGTTATAGTTACTGAAATCAAAAACTATTTCAATCAAAAACATCCTAACAGGGCATGTTACATCTTAACATAGGACACCTTCTTTGATATCACCTTCACAATTCTTGCGTCCACTGAACTTGTGAGTTTTTGGACAGTTTCTGCTTGAATTTCTTTGTGGGATGTCAGAATAGCCTCCCAGAGCTGCTGTTTTGAATCAAACTGCCTCCCATCCACATAGATCTTTTGAGGATTCTCCAAAGGTTCTCTGGGGTTGAGGTCAGGGGAGGATGGTGGCCACACCATGAGTTTCTCATTTTTTATTCCCATAGCAGCCAATGACACAGGGGTATTCTTTGCAGCATGATGATTTTGCTACGGAAGGCACAGTTCTTCTTTTTGTACCATGGAAGAAAGTGGTCAGTCAACATACTGTACTTTGCAGAGGTCATTTTCACACCTTCAGGGACCCTGGGGCCTACCAGCTCTCTCCCCATGATTCTGGCGCAAAACATGACTCCAGCACCTCCTTGTTGACATCGCAGCCTTGTTGGGACATGGTGGCCATCAACCAACCATCCATTACTCCATCTGGACCATCCAGGGTTGCACGACACTCATCAATAAACAATACTGTTTAAAAACTTGTCTTCATGTATTCCAGGGCCCACTGCAACCGTTTCTGCTTGTGAGCATTGGTTATGGGTGGCCAAATAGTAGGTTTATGCACAACTGCAAGCCTCTAAAGGATCCTACACCTTGAGGTTTGCGGGACTCCAGAGGCACCAGCAGCTTCAAATACCTGTTTGCTGCTTTGTAATGGCATTTTAGCAGCTGCTCTCTTAATCCAATGAATTTGTCTGGCAGAAACCTTCCTCATTCTGCCTTTATCTGCACGAACCTGTCTGTGCTCTGAATCAGCCACAAATGTCTTCCCAGTACGATGAGTTTCTGTGAAATATCTAATGTTTTCATACCTTGTCCAAGGCATTGCACTATTTTAGTGTAGCATGATGTAGCATGTTACATTTTATGTAACATGAATCTTACATTTTAATTTAACTTTTCTAAGCTCTAATTTGTTCTTGGACAAATCTGGCAACTTTAGATATTATTTTAATAATGTAGAAATAAATTAATTACAGTATATTGGTGAGATAATGATAATTAATATTACGGCCTGCATATGATAAAATGTTTATTGTCACAGTATGTCAGATTTCGGCCACAACATAACTCCTCCGAAAGTAATCAGAATCACTCCAGTTCCAGCTCCGCGCCGCCTCTTGTTTTTTGAAATGCCTATCACCTAGTGAGGATCCGAGAGGGGGACGAATGGAAGATGGCCTTCAATACACCTACGGGCCACTACGAATACCTCGTGGTTCCCTTCGGACTGACCAACACCCCAGCTGTCTTCCAGGCCCTTATTAATGATGTACTGAGAGACTTCCTTAATGTATTTGCATTTGTCTATCTTGATGACATTCTGATTTTTTCTCGCACCCTGAAGGAACACCAAGTTCATGTCCGACAAGTTCTACAAAGGCTCATGGAGAACAAGCTGTACGTCAAGGCCGAGAAATGCGAATTTCAGAGCGACTCCACTTCCTTCCTGGGTTCCTCATATCACCATCAGGTATTCGCATGGACCCAGCCAAAGTAAAGGCAGTCACTGATTGGCCGGTACCCCCCTCTAGACAGGAACTTCCAACGTTTTTTGGGCTTTGCCAATTTTTACAGGCATTTCATCCGGAAATATAGTTCCGTGGCAGCACCTCTCACTACTCTCACATCTACGAAATCACTGTTTCAATGGAGTTCACTGGCGGACAAGGCCTTTAAGGAACTCAAGTGCCGTTTCACCTCTGCCCCTATCCTCACCTTCCCTGACCCATCCCTCCAGTTCGTGGTCGAAGTGGACGCATCAGAAACGGGTGTTGGCACCTTTCTCTCCCAAAGGTCTCCCAAGGATAGTAAACTCCACCCCTGTTCCTTCCTCTCACGCCGACTCTCTTCGAACGCAATTATGGGATTGGAGACCGCGAGCTGTTGGCCATCAAGCTTGCACTGGAGGAGTGGAGACACTGGCTGGAGGGGGCAGAACATCCTTTCCTGGTGTGGACTGACCATCGAAATCTCGAATATTTAAAGTCAGCCAAGAGAGGTCTTCCTTCAGACATCGTCTTAGACAGGGGCCCACAGTTTTCCTCACAATTCTGGAAAGCCTTCTGTAAGCTTATTGGTCCACACCCAGCCTGTCCTCTGGCTTCCACCCCCAAAGCAACGGGCAGACGGAAAGGATCAACCAGGAACTAGAGAAGTCTCTTAGATGTATGTCATCACGGGACACTGTCTCATGGAATAGATTTCTCCCATGCATAGAATATGCCCACAACTCACTCCCCACGTCTTCCACCGGAATGTCACCCTTCCGATGCTGTCTGGGATACCAACCACCTCTGTTCCCTGCTCAAGAGGAGGAATTCGCGGTACCGTCAGCCCAAGCGTTTGTCCGGCACTGCAAGAGGACTTGGCAGCAGGCCCGCTCCCAATTGCGGCGCTCTGTGAACATTTTCCGATGTAAGGCCAACCGCCACCGCTCTGCATCCCCCAGGTATCGCGTAGGTCAAATGGTAATGTTATCCACACGAGACATACCCTTAAAAACCACGTCAAGAAAACTGTCTCCCAGGTATATTGGGCTCAGATTCGACGACTGGTCTCCTGTCCATTGTCCCCTTCACCTCAAACCCCCCCCCCCCCCCCCCGTCTCATCGAGAGAGGTGAAGCATTCACAGTCCGTAAGCTCCTCAGGTCCCGCAGACTACAATACCTAGTGGACTGGGAGGGTTATGGACCTGAAGAGAGAAGCTGGATACTTGCCAGGTTTATTCTCGACAAATCCCTTATAACAGAGTTCCATAGGCTCAACCCCGAGGCCCTGTCTAGAACGCCTGGTGGCGTCCGTAGGGGGAGGGTACTGTCACAGTACGTCAGATTTCGGCCACAACATAGCTCCTCCGAAAGTAATCAGAATCACTCCGGTTCCAGCTCCGCGCTGCCTCTTGTTTTTTGCCGCCTCAGTCACAGCGCGAGCTCACCTGTTGCCGATTAATCAGATCCGCTTATTTAAGACGCTGCAAGACACCCACCGCCAGATTATTGTGCCGTTCATGCCAATATTCCTGCATTTGTTTTGTCATTTGCTCACCCTGTTTTTGACCCTGTTTTGTTATCGACCTCGTCCTTGCCTAGCGATTTGGAATTACTGCACGTTTGGATTACCGGCCTTTTGACTTCCGTGTTGTACACTGGCCACGAGACTGCCTAGCGATTTGGATTGACTGCACTTTTGGATTACCGGCTTTTGACTTCCGCGTTGTATACTGACCACGAGACTGCCTAGCGTTTTGGATTTACTGCATGCTTGGATTACCGGCTTTTGACTTCCGCATTGTATACTGACCACGAGACTGCCTAGCGTTTTGGATTTACTACATGTGTGGAACTATTGCACGTCTGGGTTACAGACGTTCACTCTCAGAACCATCTGAAGTTCTTCTGCACGTTCACAGAGACTGTAAACTACTGTATCTTTATTTCTGCTCTTGGATCCTTCTTTTCACTTCTGCTGCTATACTTAGACGCGTGATAGTTTATATCATGAATAATGTAATTATGCAGAGAAATGTTTAAATCACTCCAGTTTTATTTCTCTGGTATAATTGTGAAAATATGAGTAACTCCATGGGACCTAGGATACAGCATAAGTTAGATGTTATTTTGCTTCAATGATTCATAGACCCTATGAATGTGGCTTAACAAACAAAAGTTATTTCTCTGAAACAAGTCAGGTACAGGGACTGGACTGAAAATGAGAGCCAAAAACTTCAGCCAAAAAATCTGAACCAAAAAAAGAAATTCAGGAAGCCTGGGAAACTATTCCTTAAGACTGGCTAAAAATACAAGAAAGTCTGGCTCTTTACAAGCAAAATATGAAGAAATGTGGGATGGCTCAAGAGATTTGCACAGGACTGTACAATTATAATACAGTAGAGGATTATGGAGTATAATGGCCCAGCTTGGTCATCTGGTCCAACCATAGTTTTCGGTCATAGAATGCTGCTATTTGGTTGCTATTATTACAATTTTATTACAAAACTGTTAGGAAACGGTTTTACAGCTGATATAATCCATTACATCACTGGGTCAACTCATATCTTAGGCAATAGTAAGGGCGATTGCAGCCCAGGGCTATTTTTTTCCCCATTCTTTTCTTACTGTCGATAGCTGCAGACCATATTAGTTTTAAGCTTCCTGAACCGAGGTTAGCTAAATATATCTGAGACATATATTTGACATCTACAGCCAAAAAGAGGACACATTGTAAATATCAAGGATATGGCACATGCCTGTGAGCTTTTTTCATAAACTGACCACCTCAGCATAAATATTTCCACTGTGGCCAGTGTCCCGGCACCCTGTGTAGAGGGGTTCACTAAGGGGAAGAATCCATCTGCCACTAAATTCCCTGTTTCCGGAAAGCTTTATAGGATAGGGGTAGAAGGCATATCTCTTTACACAAATGCTATGCCAAGTAGTGTTTTCCTGACCTCATATGTAGCCTTAAAATTCCTGCATCATCACTAACCATGCAATTTTGCAGATATACTCTTATATTTGTTCAAATAGAAAATATTTTCTATGTATATTTAGTCTGCATTTTATTAAACTTATTCAAGATGCAAAGGAATAACAAAAGTGGGTGACTGTGAATGACATGGTTTACATGGATTCATGATCTCCCACAAAGCCTGCAAGCAGAGGTGGAAAGTAACGAATTACATTTACTCGCATTACTGTAATTGAGTAGCTTTTTTGTGTATTTCTACTTTTTAAAGTAGTTTTAAAAATCTGTAATTTTACTTTTACTTAAGTACGTTTTGTTTGAAGTATTGTAATTCGCTACATTTTAAATCATATTCGCTACTGAGTAAAAAATAAATGAATGAAAATGATAAAATAATAAAAAATATTATGCTTTGTATAAATGCTCTGTTGCGCCGCGTGTGTGTATCATGTCCTGGTCGCGCGCCGCTCCAGACTCCACTCCAGGTTTTCTGACATCGGCATCTTCCTGACCTTCCACACGGTCGCTTCTGCCTTGAGAGTGACGTCATCGACTAGCGCGAACATATATAAACTGGAGAGAGACGCGGGAAAGATGAAAGAGGTTGTGATTTTGGTGTTTTGATATTTGGTTGTGTTTTCTGGTTTGACTTTTTGCCTCCAATTGACTTTGATTATTGCTTTGTCACTTTGGTTTGGTTGATCTTTGTATATATTTGTAGATAATTTCATTGATTTTGGTTTAGGGAGTCCGGGAAGGTACCTGTATTTTTGTTTGTGTTTTTTTTTTTTTTTTTTTTGCAGGTAATCTAGCTACTAAATATAAATACCATTTTGTTTATTATTTTGGCCTGGGTCCATCCTGAATCTGATCCTCCTCCTGGGGTGTGTGTGTGTGTGTGTGTGTGTGTGTGTGTGTGTGTGTGTGTGTGTATACAAACCTCATTATTTCATCAGTTAATGATTGGATCTAGTTCTTTCTGCCATATACCACCATTTCCATACAGTTATATATATTATAAATAGAACCCTGAACCATTCTTTTGCTGTATGGTCCTAGACTGGGACGTAACACAATATTTAAGTGACCACTTTGATTTTCAAGCACAAGAAAGACAACAGCTTTATTATGCAAAGGTGTTCCTTCAGTTAAAAACAACTAGTTTGAGATTTATATCTGCTCATCTTTTTTGAACTACGTAGAATGCCTCATCCCACCCCCGCTGTTAAAAAAATAAAAAAGTAACTCGGTAACTTTTACTCTGAGTAAATTTTTTAATGAGCTACTTTTTACTTTTACTTGAGTAGATTTTTATAATGGTAACTTTACTTGTACTTAAGTAAAATTTCACTGAAGTAACAGTACTTGTACTTGAGTACAAAATTTTATTACTCTTTCCACCTCTGCCTGCAAGAGTCTCTGATTGTCTGATCCGATTATTTCTTTTGTGTAGTTCATTGATATCCAGCCTAATGATGGTTTTGGCACGCTGCTCCCTCAGCAGACGTTGGAAATTGATCTGATCTTCAGCGCTCCCAAACCAGGCGATTACAACTTTCAAATCACCTGCAAGTCAGTAATTAACAGGTAGGTCAAGTTGAAATGTTTATTTATTCAGATGTTCAATACAAAATATGAGCCACCATTACATCCTTTTCCATGGATCAAAAAGGGTTTCTATATGTTTAAAAATACAAGGGTTGAACTGGAACTTAATTGAAGACTTCAAGCACAGTATGGTGATGGGACTTTTACCCGCAATAAAATATCTGGAAGGTGCAATTGTTTTAAATAAGGCCGTAGATTTGTGGCTTTGACCCCATGGCAGCCTGCTCCAAGACACACCAGTTTGTGAGAACTGTACTCACAATCATTCACAAACACCAGTTGCACATTACAGGAACTCTTGGCTAGGAGTTATCGCCACATCCCCCGTACAGTCTTGACCCCCCTCAAAGGCATTTCCACATGTTTTGTCCACTGAAGGAGTTCCTGGGACCTTTCATGGTCCTGGCATACTGAGAACACTTTCTACCTTGATGGTGTCCAAGCACTACTGAAACAACTGGGATAATTGCCTTAGTGTAGCAGGGGATTATATAGATAACTAAAGGTAGTCCTTATTCCTATAACTGTGTTCTATTATTCTGCACACTTGAAAGTCCCGGTTTGACTTCAACAACACTCATATAAATTAAATTGGCCCAAGATATTGATACATGCTTTCAAGAGACATCAGTGGTTGAATTTGGAAGCAATGCAGTATGAATTACATATAAAGATTCATCTTTGCATTGATAATATAATATAATATAATATAATATAATATAATATAATATAATATAATATAATATAATATAATATAATATAATATAATATTACTATGCAATATTACACAGAACTCAATTCATGCAGAACAGCATGACCTTGAGTGTGATAATGCTTTTATATGACAGTTCCACAAACTGATTTTATACGTGGCTGCTTTTGAATGCAGGATTTGGGATGAAACTGTTTTCTCCTCAGACTGTATCAAACTACTTTTACCTGTGCTGCGACACACAGTTAGTGTGATTAACGATTGTTCGAAAACCTGTGACGAGAAGTGATACGTATAGTTAAATGCCCCAATGGTGTTACCATCCACTATCACCATTAATGGAAACCTCTCGTCCAATCAGATTGCTCACTATTGTATGATATGATATGATATGATAGTTTAATTTATCTCATTATAAACTTAAACAAATCTTTATCCTTGTTTTTATTGATTGCTTCTAGTACTATAGTAGTATATATACAGTATGTATATATATATATATATATATATATATATATATATATATATATATATATATATATATATATATATATATATATATATATATAAAAAATAATACTGTATATAATTTCAACCAGATTTCCACCACCTTTAATGTATCTTCTTCTCCAACCTCTAACCTACGGTACACTAACCTATTATTTTTCACACAGCCAATTTTGTTATTACAGCCAATTTTGTCCATAAAATAGTTTATTCTCTTTTTCACATAGAGACTTTGTGTTGCCGTGCCATGCGATCGGGGTGCGCCCCGTACTGGAGCTCTCTAATTCACTGGTGCAGTTTGGAGCAACAGCAGTAGGAGATCGGTCCATAGCTGTGCTTCACATACTGAACTCTCACACTAGCCTCAATGATTTTTCAGGCCCAATGCCTCGAATTGGCAAGGGCCCTGTCTCTCCTGTGGGTGCCAGATTCTTCACATTCATTCCTCCAGAAAACTCTGAAATTACACTGACCCCCACTACAGGACGTGTTCTACCTGGAGAGGTACTGATCCTTCTGCTTAATCTCCTGCTCCTGTTGTAACCTCCTCTATTTTTTCAAGTCTGTCTTAAATTACAATTGAGTTGTATATACTGTAAGTACATTAAAATCATCTTGTTTGATAAGAAATTTCTGCTCTGTACACCAACCACGCAGTTTGTCTCCCAGAATGCGAGTACAAATAAGTAAGTGGAGCCAAATTTCACATCCCTCATTCTGTGTTGAAATGCATTCCAAAGTTCAGCTGAGACTCATTGGGCTCTCTGGGAGTCCAACTAGATCATGCTCCCACGGAGTCCTATCAGATTTTGGCAGTCATCTATTTTTCATTCATTTCTAGAAAATAAAATCTAAGCTGTTCATTTTTTCTAAACAGAGGTGTCTGGTTCAAGTTACGTTTAGCCCATTTCTGTCTGATGCCATCATCAAGGCCAAGGAAGCTCAGCTTCTATCTCAGAAGGAGGAGCTACAGGTAGTTAAGAAAGTTGAAGATGAGGACTTTAGCAAAAGCACAGATGCTGCAACATCTGTCCTGATACATTGGTTATCTGTCGTTTTTCTAAGCTTGATAGCTGTGATGGAATGTGTGTCTTTCTTTTTCCTTTATGGCAGAACAAAAATGAGATACAGGAGGAACCAAAGAAAGTCAAGAGTGCCCTAAATCATAACTCAAGCAAGCTAAATGAGAAGACCAAGAAAGGGTCTCTGTCTCCCAAAAGTGAGAGTCCTTTGCAGGCCCTGAACCCAGAGGATACAAAGAAAGAGTAAGTGTTAATTTTAAGTATATAGTCCTATTATATATACAGTGGAACCTTGAATTACAAGTATAATTCATTCCGGAAGCGGACTCGTATTCCAAAACACTCGTAAACCAAATTAAATTTTCCCATAAGAAACAATGGAAACTCAAATTAATCGTTCCACAGCCCCAAAAAATAAATACAGAAAAATGATTAACACAAAATATGAAGTAAAAATAAAACTAATTAACCTGCACTTTACCTTTAAAAAAAATTATATATATATATATATATATATATATATATATATATATACAGGTCCTTCTCAAAAAATTAGCATATTGTGATAAAGTTCATTATTTTCTGTAATGTACTGATAAACATTAGACTTTCATATATTTTAGATTCATTACACACAACTGAAGTAGTTCAAGCCTTTTATTGTTTTAATATTGATGATTGTGGCATATTGCTCATGAAAACCCAAAATCGTGGCTAATATATTCGTTGTTTGTCTAGCTTAAATGAGTATGCTGCCGCGAAGGCCTCTCTACTCCAAACTTTCACGGAGACATGCAACCGTTACATCATCCCATGCTTTATATCCAATGGAGACATTACACACCAAAAGGAGACAGGGGAACCCTTATACAGGTGAACTGACACACACACACACACACACACACACACACACACACATAGTCAGCCAAAAAATACACTTCAGGAAAAGAAAAATAGTATATGTTATATTAATTTATCAATATATAATATATAGCAGTAAATTTAGTATAAAAAAATCTTTACTTCCTGAAAAGATTTTTTACTGAAGTGTGTATAAATTTTTTTGGCTGACTCTGTATATATTTTGTAAATGTAATAAAATCACATAATAATGCAAATAATGGGTGTGACTGATGCATACCGTATATTGTTTACTGTAGCCAGTCACAATGAAATGTAGTTAGACATATTTCTATCTTACGGTGCTTGGAATGCACCTAAGCTAAAAATATTTTCTTCCAATGGCCTTGATGAGCCCTTAACAGGCATTTTTAAAATGTTCTAGATGACTGAAAGCATTCATAAACATATTGCCTCAGATTTTGAGAATTGTGCACCATAATAGTGTAGAGTGACTAGTAAAGGATTGCTCTAATATGTTCTTGTGTCAGTATGCTTGAGGCCAGGGCTGGATTAATATATAATCGAACCGTTTTCACAGCCCGTATAACACACTGTACCTGGAGCTGCAATGCCCAGCTGTTCGACCCATGTTGATGGTCATATCTGACAGCGGTGAAACAACTATCAACTTCAGCCAGGTGGCATTAGGTAAGATATGTCTGGCTGTACAAATACTAGTTTTACCGTGTATGGAGAGATTTTGATCTATTTATTTATTTATTTTGTTTATTTTTTTTTGTTTTAGGTCAGAAGGTTTTGAAAAAAGTGACAGTACAGAACATTTGTTCAGAGTTTGTGAAGGTATCCTTCTGAAGCAGACTTCAAGACTTTTTTTACTTCATTATTATTATCAGTAGTAGTAGTATTACAAGCATTGTAGTTGCAACGGTTTTATAATTCATTTGTTCATAGTAAACATCTTAGACAAAATACAGTTAAGTACAACATACAAATAAGTTACGAGAGCTTATTCGTAAGTCCAATTTGTTTGTAAGTTCAACAAACATTGTCTAAGTACTAGGATACTAACACAATTGGCTATACACAGTGTACAACTAACATGTTCTATGATCTTATACCTCTTCTTAGAATCATGCCAATGGTTAAACGATTTATGTTAGAAGAATGAGCAAGGTCTGCTATCTTTTCACCTCGCTCCATCTTTTTTATATTTTCACTTTTGTCTCCATTGCTTGTCTCCTCGTTACTGCTTTTACACTTGCCTCCGGACATACTTGGATACACACTACATGCAGCTGACAATGTAACCCGGACAGGTCATCTAACTTCCATGATTGAACATGCGCAAATGCATGTTCTTATCATCCAAGGCTTGTAACTCAAATGTTTGTATGTAGGGGACTTACTGTTCTTCTTCTTTTAAAATCCTTAAATCCAGTACCTGGTATGTTGTTATTATCAATTAGGTGGTCCTTATGCAGTCCAACACATTGCAAAATTATTGTCACCACCCATGAAGTTGATTCTTTGCCTGACGAGAAACATTCCACAAGTTGTGATACCATGCATACCAGCATGGGGACACCTAATTATATGTATAAATCCACATCATCAGTATGTCATCAGTGGATCGCCCTCATGTCTATGACCACATCACATGTGATATTGCTTAAGTTCAAATCTGCAGCCCACAATTGTGATAGCAACTGACTGTGATTTATTACGTTTGTGGGCTGTTATTCCATTGGCAATATTACAGCTTGTACCACAAGTTAAAATATTTTATTCATTAAAGCACATCATGCCATATTTTGATTAGTTTATAGTTGATAGCGTACATTAAATCTTGTGACACTTCAGTAAGACAAGTTAGTATCACTAATGTTGTAGATGCTAGAAGCAGTCACTACCTCAAAAGCCTCTTTTGTTCTCTCTCTACGTTTATTAGACTCCTTATAAGGCCTCTAATATTTCAGAAGACTCTGAATAAATATTAAATAAATGTTTAATCTCTGAATGTTTCACTCTGTCAAAGACTTTTTTTTTTTTATCTTATTGTGCATTGATTTGTATTCAAGCTGTTCTAGGAGGTTTACATTTTAGAATTAAACAGTGCTGTTGTGTATTTTTGGAATGAATTGTTGATTATGCAAATTGTTCCATTATAATTCAACTCGATAACAAGTTTACGTTTTCGTTGTGTGTCCTGTCTGACAACAAGCCGTGATTTTGGTTGCTGGTGAGCTTGATTTGTACACTGCTTTAAAATAATTATTTGAGCCTCATCTTACTGTGCCAGCAACATGTCTTTCTTAACATAAGCTGCAGCTGACGTCTTCACTGCTGGACATAAACGGACCATTTGCTGTGTTGAATGCGATGAGAGGAGTCAGGCCTGGAGAGACACACACACTTGTGCTGGCTTTTACACCAGCTTTAAGCAAAAAGGTAAACAGCACTGACCTCTAGTGGTGTGTAGGGTAGTAAGAGATTCAGTACGAATTGTTCTATCAAACTACTCCTGTGAAAAATAGCTTGGGATTTGGGATTTGGTTTCAATAACAAATGCATGTTGCAGTATTTAATGTAGGGCATCCACTTTTCACTTAAGTTAGTCTAATAAGTAAGACTTGACAAAATTGTGATTAAGTGTAAAAATTATTAATTATTGCTTTTGCCTTAAGGTAGAAAACAATTAACCTTACAGTTGACATAGTGTTTATAAATAACTGTACGTTGCAAATATTAAATCACAAGGTAACTTGATAATACTAGATTCTTTTAATAAGAGGATTTTTTTGTTTGTTTGTTTGTTTAAATTGCGACTAACACCCAGGTGACATTATCTATACTGGTTTATAAGTTACTAACATGTACATTTGAAATAAACAGCTTCTGATGGGAAGTGGAAGTGAAAGTACGTCACCATGAGTGTTACATGTTGTCCAACATGTTTGTAAATATACTGATGTGATTTGATGTTTGTTGGATCAGTATCGTGAAATACTGGAGGTGAGCTGCAGTACAATGACTCTGGAATTCACGCTTTGTGGAGAAGGCATCCAGCCTCTCGTCACTTGCACACATGAGGGACCAGTACTGGACTTTGGATATGTGCTGAAAAATCTGAGCTCTAGCCAAGTGCTTACGGTAAAATTAGAATTACTTTTTACTTTTTAACATCTAAAGGTAAAAAAAATAATGATTCTGAGGTCATCTCCTGTTATTTTTGTGTACTCTTTTTGGTGGTGGTGGTAGTGGGGTTAACGAATTTAAATTTGCCATGCCTTTAAACCTTACCAGTTAATTGCTGTGAGTGAACATGTGTATTTCAATACCATTTCATTAGAATATATGATAATTGATTTTGAAATCAATTGTGTGCATCAAGATGTGTTTGAGAATACTATTGATCAGAATGTAATGAGGCATAATGCTCTTGTTTCTCTTTCTTTTTTTCTCACAGCTTCAGAACTCTTCCGATCTGCTTGTACAGTTCAGAGTGTTGTTGGACAGCCTCAGTCTCTCCAAAGACAAAGACACACCCTTGTTTCCATCATTTCTTTCTGAGTATTCCACACCATGCACAACTCTGGGTAAATGCACAATGACAGATACACTTTCACTCTGGACACTATAGTATAATACGGTATTTATGTCTTTAGGATAGCTGATGCAGTTGGCTGGATTTTAAATTCATTCATTCCTGTTAACAATTAAATTTATTTGAACTTTAATGAACATTTCTATGCTTATTGTTGTGAATAACATTTATTTTATTGGCAAAGCAAGCATGCTATCATGTTGTTTTTTCTCATGTGACCAGCACTGATTGTCTGACTCTCTAACATGTTCTATAGTTGTTTTTTTTTTGTTTATTTTGTTTTTGTCTGCTGTTCCTCACAGGCACTCAGAATTACAGCGGTCAGAGTGTGTTCAGTGTGTCACCCACAGAGGGCATTATCGCCCCCGGTAAAGTTCAGGACATTGCTGTAAAGTTTCAACCTGATCATGAGAGTCTACATTACCGAGACGCACTCCGTATACAACTTATGAACCATGTGAGAGAGTTTCACTCAATTAATCGCTGCAGCAAACTGATAATAATAATAATAATATGATTAAAGCATGTATAGTTTTACTCTACATCCAGGTTCAACTGTCTAAGTCGAAAAGCAAACACAAAATATTATTGAATTTAAATTTATGATTGAAGTAGAAATTATTTGATGGTTTTGGCTGATTAAGTGCACGGCTTAATCATATATAACAATATAGCACGGCTGTGATGCAGTTATAGATATGAGTGTGGAGTTACAGCTTTTTAATAATAATAATAATAATAATAATTATAATGCTTTTCTGGTCACCCAAGGATGCCTTCCAGATCAAACCAAGGTTAAAGTAAACAATAAAACAAGATAACATTGATAACAAAGATAATATCTTTTTAAGAATCACATAAAAATTCAGTTATATCAACCAAACAATTTTGACAAAATATTTTGACTTTTGTGACTCTAAGATAATATACACAAAGTATTCTCTATAATTTTGTAATACTTCTTGATTCATTTGGGGATAAAAATGGATTTATCAAATTTTGTTGTTCAGTTGTTTACATTCTTGTTTTGGTTTATTATTGTATCTACAGTAACACCTCATTCACAGGGAGTTGTATGGCAGCGACTCCATATAATCTAAGCCTAATATATAAATGGCTTTTTTTAACAGATAAACATACTGTTCAGTGGTTATAAAAAGTCTAGATACTCCTGTTAAGACTACAGGTTTTTGTGATATAAATATTGAAACGAGGATAAATCCTATGAGATCTTTGTCCACCTTTAAAGTGCTATCTAACAGAGACATGCAGGTTTAATATAGAATATAGAGCTGAAGTGAAGCAGTACCATAACATGTTGCTGCCACCACCATGCTTCACCACGCTCTTTGGGTGATAAGCATATGGTATCTATTAGTATCTTATGCCGAAAAAGTAAAAAAGTTCTACCACAGGTTCATCAGACCGTAACACATTTTATCCACAGGGTTTTGGGTCGACCCAAATGTTGTATTTATTTATTTGTTTGTTTATTTATATAACGGGCATATCTGCCTGGCCAACATGACCAGGTCTCTCAACAGCTAAGATTGACTTTTTGCCTTACAGTAAAAGGAATCGTATGTTTTGTAAATATCGGATTGCTTAGGATGTTTTGGAATCGTATCCTATTCTTGGCAGTTTCACAGTTGTTCCCCATTTTTTCCATTTGCAGTTGATGATTTTAACTTTTTTGGAAAAAAGATCTGATGTAAAAATTAATGATGCGAAGATAAATCACATCCCAAAAACCTGCAATCTTACTAGTGCCATTTCGACACAGTACAGTTCCTGTGGTGAAGAGTTTTATTAGCAAACCTTTATAAAACATTTATTAAATGACTCTTAGTATAAAGGTGTCTGTAATTTGTAATAGTCACAGTAATTTTAAAGTTTCAGGACAGAGGACTTAACGTTTCTTCGTGTTTTCAGTAAAATGACAAGCTGCCTATTTTTGTTATCTTAACTTTAGAAGAATGGAATGATATGGTAAGTTTGTAGGGGAGTGAGTTATTCCTTACCTGAACCACATATAGGATGAAATATCAGAATTTTACCATATGAAGGTTTTTCCCATGCTGCCAGACACAATTGTTTACACATTTATGTTTTAGGTACATCTGTGACTCACTGCTGATATTATCATATTTGTAGTGTTTTAATAATTTTAATACTGTGTGTGTGACAGCAAACAGTGTGCGATGTGGAGTTGTGCGGTGCAGCACGGTGCCACAATATGTTTGTGTGTGGTAGTGATCCATTAGACCTGTGCTCTGAATCACTCATCCATCCAAATATATACAGTGCAGACAAAACTGAACCCGCAGGTACAAAACATAGCTTGTGTGATATTCCTGAGAAATATCTTTTTCCCCTATTTATCTTAAACATTCTTCATAAAGTACTTTTGTCTAGTCTTGTTATAGCTGCAATTGTAGATGTTTTTATAGTGAACAAATGCGCACACCCTTTTCTTAATACAGTACAATGAAGTTTATCTAATAAGAAATAAGCTTAGTTAGTCCCTAAATATGTGTTTGTATGCTAGTGCTCTTGTATTCTTGGCCTGGAAACTATTAGTAAAGAAACATGAGCTTATATGTTGTCTCCTTGTTTGGTTGGCACTCACACACAGAGAGGGAGAAGTTGCCCACACCCCTGTTGTTGACTCTGAGGAGTGTGTATCATGAGGGCCAGGTGACAGCCGCAGTACGGGAGTTAGAGGTGGGCTGTATCCACAGCTCACAACCACAAAATAAGAAGGTACACTTGTAATTGTATATTCTAGAACTAAAGACACGCTCATATTTTACACTTTGTCATAAGTAATTATGTTGAAAACACTTTCCTCATATATATTCTTCCTGCTTTCCTGTCTTCTCTTTTTTCCGCTTCCCTGCAATGTTTGTCTCATCCCATCTCCCTTATCTTTTACCACTTGTAGAATGGAGAGTTTTTGTGGGAGAACCTAACTGGTCTTCAGCAGCATGGGTTCAGTGTGGACCCCACTAAAGGAAGTGTAGATGCAGGTCACAGACGCATCATCACTGTCACTTGGACACCTCCTATTGGACACATGGTACGGAATGATTGCATGTCAATTACTGGTGTAGTGCATTGGCAAATGGCCAAATGTTCCTTATCTTAACGAAATCTTAATCAAAAGGTGTTTTTGGTTTGGCATTGAAGTTGGAGGGGTTGGGGTGTCTGGTACTAGAACAGTAGCAGTGGGTCCTTTGGGTGCTGCGGGTTGCAGGGTGGGGCCTCCATTGATTGGGCTTGTTTATCCAGCACATCCCATGTGTAAGGAAATTTGAAGGCAGCATCAACAACCTTGAACTCTTTGTCTGCTAAGCCTGATATACAGCAGACCGTGATGCCTGTCCTGATGCATTTCTGTCATGGCCATCATTGACTTTTATCGTCATGTATTTGTATTCTACCCCCAAATTGTCAATTGTCTTTAGAAGTCACCTAATTAGTAAAAAAAAAAAAAAAAAAAAGGTCCACATACATGTAATTTAATCTCAGTATAAATACAACTGTTCTGTGAAGCCCTCAGAGATCTGTTGGAGAACACTAAAGAACAAACAGCTTCATGAAGCCCAAAAAACACACCGGACAGGTCAAGGATATAGTTGTGGAGAACTTTAAAGCAGGGTTAGGTTATAAAAAAGTACCCCAAGCAGTGAACATCTCACGTAGCACTGTTCAATCCATCATCTGAAAATGGAAAGAGTATGGCATAACTGCAAACCTATGAAGACATGACTGTCCACCTACACTGACAAGTAGAGCATTAATAGTAGGAGCCAAGAGGCCTATGGTAACTCTGAAGGAGCTGCAGTGATCCACAGCTCAGGTGGGAAAATCGCGACCGGCACTAGGACCCGGAAGTAAGTCGCTCGCAAAGACTGAAAGCATAAAAGGAAACAAGATAACTCATTGAGTTCGCCCATGTTGTCTAGAAATCGTTCATCTAATCGTGAGTACTCACTTTCTTGGGTTAACTTTCAGGCTGAGTGTATGTTTATAGGACGCGAGTTAGATTGTGTCTTTCTCTTGCTCCGTATTTGTGAGAGTTCTTAGATCAAAGTGCGTGATTTACCTGCCCGCTCGTGTTTATCCGCGTTTGGGTTTACCATTCACGCTACAAGGGCTAATCGCTAAGCTAAGTCTTTCTGGTCTCCTCTGGTCCACCTCCTACCGGAGCCGGGGAACCCATGCAACTAGGGCGCTCCTCCCTGACCGTGGCGGAACGTGAGATGTTACCGTGAGGGTTTGTGTGCCTATTGTGGGTCAGCGGCACGCCCGGGAAACGCCCAGCCCTGGTGAGCGAGAGGAGAGACTCACCGGGTACCATCCACCTCTCCTCTACAACTGACACCACTAATTCTCGCATTATGGTCCAGGTAATCCTCCACATTGGTCACAAACGGGTCTGAAGTACCGCGTTCATCGTTTTCGGTACCGCTGGTAACTTCATTGACTCTACTTATGCCAAAGAGTTGGGGGTAAAGATTGAGGCGTTATCCCAGCCTATTAAAATCACTTCCGTCGACGGCCGGCCCCTTTCGCCCAGCCCCCTCACCCAACAGACCCAACCCATCATTCTCCACCTCGGTCAACACCAAGAACGAATCCAGTTTCACCTCACCCCCATCGCCTCTCCTCCTCTCATACTGGGATACCCCTGGCTGCTCCAGCACGACCCCTTAATCTCCTGGACACAGAGTTGGATACTCCAGTGGGAGCCGACCTGCACCGAACTCTGACTACGGGCTCAGGCTGGGACGTGTTCCACGGAGTCCGAGGCACCCGACGTCGACATCCACGCCATTCCGCTACCTTATCGGGACCTGGCTGAGGTCTTCTGTAAGCGATGCGCCAGCCACCTACCACTACCACCGTCCTTACGACCTGGCCATTGACCTCCATCCCCCCCCCCCCACGGCCATCTCAACACTCTATCAAACGATGACACAAAGGTCATGGAGGATTACGTCGCCAATGCCCTCCGAAACGTTACCATCAGACCATCCTCATCGCAGGGTTCAGGGTTCTTCTTTGTAAAGAAAAAAGGGGGCGAACTTCATCCGTGTGTCGACTATCGGGGGCTAAATAAAGTCACCATCAGAAACCGTCACCCCCTGCCACTTACCAACTCTGCCCTGGACGCCCTCTCTGGTGCCACCATGTTTACTAAGTTGGACCTCCGGAGCGCCTACAACTTGGTGCGCATCAGGGAGGGTAATGAGTGGAAGAAGGCCTTCATCACACCTACCGGACATTATGAGAGCCTGGTCATACTGTTTGGACTCTGCAACGCACCCCCGGCCTTGCAACACTTCATTAACGATGTCCTGAGAGACATGCTAGGCCGATGGGTGTTTGCTTATTTAGACGACATCCTGATCTACTTTCGCACCACCGAAGAGCATGGTCAACACGTCCGAGCCATGTTAAAGAGATTGCTCGCCCACCAGCTGTACTGTAAGCTGGAAAAGTGTGCTTTCCAGAAGCACTCCACCACGTTCCTGGGTTTTGTTATCTCGCCCCAGGGTGTGGCCATGGACCCGCAGAAGCTGGAGGCTGTACGTCACTGGACCCTACCCAGGACACTGAAGCAGCTTCAACGGTTTCTCTGGTTTGCGAATTTTTATCGTCGCTTTATCCGGGGCTACAGTACAGTTGCAGCACCACTTACCACACTGACCAGGCCCTCAACTCACCCATTCCAACTCAACTCAGTCGCAGTTGGTACCTGCACCCAGATGTCGAGAAATCATTCGTTGTGGAGGTGGATGTGTCGGACGTGGGCGTCGGCGCCATCCTCTCCCAACGCGGTCCAGACCAAAAGCTACATCATTGTGGCTTCTTCTCCAAAAAATTAAATCCCACTCAGCAGCGATACGGAGTAGGGGACCGTGAACTGTTGGGCATAAAGTGGGCTTTGGAGGAATGGCGTCACTGGCTCCAGGGTACCAGTGAACCATTCATCGTCTGGACAGACCACCAAAATCTCCTCACGATCAAGAACCTGCGACAGCTCAACCCGCGACAGGCACGGTGGGCTCTGTTTTTCGAGCAGTTTTTACCTCTCCTACCGCCCGGGGTCTAAGAACACCAAGGCCGACACCCTTTCTCGCCAACATGAGATGGAGACACCCTGGGGGGACCGTGTGCCTGTCATTCCCCCCACACAGATCACTGCACCAATCAGTTGGGACATCGAAACGACGGTCCACCAGGCTCTGACTGCGGAGACCTGGACGGCTCTACGTCCCACCACAACTTAGACCCGAAGTCCTACAATGGGGCCACGCCTCCCTCGTCGCCGGACACCCTGGGACCCAGAGGACAACTTCCTTCATAGGACGAGCGTTCTGGTGGCCCACGATGAGGAGGGACGTCATCGAGTTCGTCCAGGCGTGCCCAGTGTGTGCCAGAGCTAAGGACAGAAACCAACCGACACGCGGAGAGCTCCAACCCCTTCCCGTTCCTCTGCGGCCCTGGACACACATCGCCGTAGATTTCATCACGGGCCTGCCGGTTTCCGAAGACAAAGACACCATCTTGACCATCGTCGACCGGTTCTCCAAGTACACCTGGTGTCCCTCGCCGGACTCCCATCAGCAAAGAATACCGCCGAGCTGATATTGGAACATGTAGACCGATTGCATGGGTTCCCTAGGGACATCGTCTCGGACAGAGGCCCCCAGTTCACCGCCCGGTTCTGGCGGGATTTCTGCTGTCTGATCGGCTCAACGTGTAGTCTCTCTTCTGGCTATCACCCCCAGATGAACGGTCAGACGGAACGGAGCGTTACCTGAGATGCTTTGTTTCGGATCGTCAACGCTCCTGGGCCCGCTACCTCAAATGGGCCGAGTTGTCCCATAACCTCCACATCTCCTCGGCCACCAACCTAAGCCCATTTGAGGTGTGCTATGGTTTCCAACCTCCGATGTTCGACCACCAAGAACCGGAGGTTGATGTACCATCGGCCCAACAGTTGGTCCGCCGGTGTCGACGGCTATGGCACTAAGCCAACCTCGCCATCCGTCGTGCCAACTCCAACTACGTCGCCCAACATTGCCATGTTGTACCATGTGGGTGACAAGGTATGGCTATCAATTAAGAACCTACACCTACACACCGAATCCCGAAAGCTATCACCACGTTTTATCGGACCATACCGCATCACCCTGAGGATCAACCCTGTCACCTACCGGCTCCAGCTGCCTGCGGCGCTCGGGATCCACCCAGTCTTCCATACCTCATAGTTGAAACCATTCATCACCTCACCAATGATTCCACCCGCCCCCCCTGCTCCCCCTCCCTGTATCACCATGCGGCAGATCCTCGACTCGCGGCCTCGGGGCAGGGGCCCCCAGTATCTGGTCGACTGGGAGGGCTACGGCCCTGAGGAGCGGTCTTGTGTCCCAGCATGCTTCATCCTCGACCCCGAGCTCATCCGGGACTACCGTCACCGGGTATGCTCCACCCCGGGGCCCAAGGGTTCGCCCATGTTGTCTAGGAATCGTTCGTCTAATCGTGAGTACTCACTTTCTTGGGTTTACTTTCAGGCTGAGTGTTTGCTTAAAGGACGCGAGTTAGATTGTGTCTTTCTCTTGCTCCGTATTTGTGAGAGTCCTTAGATCAAAGTGCGTGATTATCCTGCCCGCTCATGTTTATCCGCGTTTGGGTTTACCATTCACGCTACAAGGGCTAACCGCTAAGCTAAGCCTTTCTGGTCTCCTCTGGTTAGTTCGTGACACAGGGAAGCTCATCAGAGTTGAGAAGATGGATGGTGCCAAATACAGGGCAATCTTAGAAGAAAACCTGTTACTGATACTGATACTCTATATGTAACAATACATAATGAATACTTTTGCATGGCACTACAGTATATGACCATATATGCACCATATATGGCACATATTACAAATTCATGTACCTCAATATATTACAGTAATACAGTGTATTGAAAATTCATATATGTCCATATATTACATTTACATATGGGGTTGTTCATTCTGATTATTCATATTCACTATGTATTGTTAGATATGCAGTATGTCAAAGTTTGGACATTTTTTCATAATTTTCAATATTTTTTCTTTATTTTTATTGTTTTTAACATTGTATTTGTAATACATTGTATTGTATTAATACTGAAGACACTGAAATCATGACAGAGCAAATATGGATTTATGTAGTCAAGAAATATGTATTAAATAACGCATAATATATTTTCTATTTAAAAATGTTCTCAAAGTAGCCACCTTTAGTTTTTATGACAGATTTGCACACTCTTGGCATTCTCTCAGTCATCCTCATGAGGTAGTCAACTGGAATTGTGTCTCTATAATCTTGAAGGAGTTCCCAAAGGTATTAAGTACATGTCGGCTGCTTTTCTTTCACCCTCGGGTCCAGCTCATCCCAAACCATCTCGATTGGATTTAGATCAGGTTATTTTGGTTGCCATGTCATCTGATGCAGCACTCTATTACCCACCTACCTGAACAAATAGCCCTTACATAACCTAGAGGTGTGTTGTCATTGTCAAAATGACCCTAACAAAAGATGTCCCCACAACAAAAGCAGGGCTTAAAGTATTCTGGCACTGTGCCAGGTCTCCGGCGTGCGGCCGTAAGGGAAAAAATTATAATATTTTAGAGTCTGCGCATGCGGTTTAATATTTTCGAGCAAATTTATTTCACCTACCAATCATATGAGAGGAACGCAGCTTTAACTAACGTTACAAGACAAGCCTATCAGAAGCAGAGAAGGGCGGGTCCTTGCAACACGGTATGATTGACACCCATACGTCAATGTCACGTTAGCGTTGTCGGAGAAAAAAAAATGGAGCGCAAGTTTATGAAGCCTGGGGATGATGTCCTAGAAATAGATAAAGGACTCAAAAATAAATGGCGCTGGGCGTGGATTGAAGAAAGTAGAGATGGCGAGCCTTTGGGCAGTTGGTGCAAGAAACTGAGAGAACCCGGGGCTTGTTTCTGCATTATTTGCTCAAGGAAGCTACTGTATTGCCAGCAGCGGTAAGAAAGTGCTTGTTCGTCATGATTTATACTCCGGTCATAGAGTCGCTGCCCGTGCACTCAAACTTACCACTACGTTGCCGGGAGCAACTGTTACAGCTGCCACACCGTTGTCGATGACTGACCATGTCTGCGATTTAAAAATACGTTTGTGCACATTTATAGCAGAACATGATTTGTCATGAATTTCGCATCCACTGGTCACCCTGTGTAAAAAACTGGCAGAAGACAAAAAAGTGTTGATTAGCCTGTCGGTTTCAAATCAACATGCGAGTTACATGAACACTCATGGAATTGCATTACAGTTCAAAAAATGTTTGTCTGTTCACTTTTACTCTTCAGTTTAGCAGTTCAGTTCTTTAGCACTTCGAGCACTTGTTATTTAAGCACTTTAAGCACTTGCTATTGTTTAGCAGTTTTTTAAGCACTTTAAGCTCTCGTTACTTTATTTTTGTTATTATTGTCAATATTTGAAGTAAGTCCTTCAAATTAAAAAGTCCCCCCCCAAAAAAGGTCAGGCTCAGGGTTTTTTTTTTAACTTTAACCCCTGCAAAAGATGTTCCCACTAAGTGCAAACCAGAAGGAATGGCATGTCACTGAAAATTCCTATGGTAGCCATGCTGGTTAAGTGTGTCCTCTATTTTGACTAAGTCACCAACAGTGTCCCCAGCAAAGCAACCCCAGAACATCACACCTCCTACTCCATACTTTACAGTGGGAACCACACATTCAGGAAGGCCTGACTCATGCAGTCTCCTCTGAACAGTTGATGTTGAAATGTCTACCACTTGAACTCTGAGAAGAATTTATGTGTGCTGCTTAACTTAGTGTTTCTTGCCATAATATGAATTTGTACAGTAGTTGTAATAGCACATAGGGCTATGCACTGTGTACCCACCCTTCCTCTACACAAGAAAACTGATGGTCTAAAGCACATTAAGAAGGCAAGAAATGTCACAGATTAATGTCTGACAAGGCACACCTTTGAATTGAAAACCAATCCAGGTGACTACCTCATGAATCTGATGGAAGAATGCCGTGCATGTGCCAGAGTGTCATCAAAGATAAATATACTTTGGACATTCTAAAATCTAAAACATTTTCTTATGTTTTTAACACTTTGTTTATTACATATTCTAAGTGTGTATTTTCATAGTTCGGATGTCTTGAGCATTTATGTACAATGTTGAAAATTATATTTGGACATTGTGTGTCCAAAGTTTTGACTGGTAGTGCACATCCCAAATGCATGTTGTCATATTTAAATTGTCCTATTTAAAAGGATTGTTGGAATTTTTACGTCTCCAAAATTAAGTTCAAATTTCGGTGATTTTGTAGCTTTACATAGAAAAAGGGTTTGTTTTAACATCCTGTATTAATCTTTCCAATAAGGAAGGTGACTAGGTTGACCTGGACAAAAAAAAAATGCTGCCAGTCAGCCACAAATACACAGCATTTTGTTGAATGAGGATAATATATAGGTTTATAATGTTTTAAGATAATCTAAACATTTTGATTTGATTTTACAAATTAACCTCTAGATAGTTTAGGAAATGCTTAAATGTCTTAGTGTACAATTAACCTCAATTTTAATCCACTTGATAAGATGTAGAAAGTTTCTACATGATTTAGGCCTCAATAACTTGCGTTGGGTCAAATTTGCATTTAAAATAAGCAAAACCTCTTAGCCAAATAACATTTTCATCCGACACTCTACAAGTGATATATAGATACAGGGTTTGGACAATGAAACTGAAACACTGGCCAATTTAGTGTTGAAGGTTTCATGGCTAAATTTGATAGGCCTGGTGGCCAATCTTCACTGATTGCACATTCCACCAGTAAGAGCAGAGTGTGAAGGGTTAATTAACAGAGTAATAGCACAGTTTTGCTTAAAATATTGCAATGCACTCAACATTATGGGTGGCATATCATATGGCATATGGCCAGGGGTAGCTCAGTTGTTAAGGCCACTGGAGTGGACTACGGTTCGGAAGATCCCAGGTTCAAACCACACAACCACCAAGTTGCCACTGTTGGGCCCTTGAGCAAGGCCCTTAATCCTCAACTGCTCAGATGTATAATGAGATAAAAATGTAAGTCGCTCTGGATAAGAGCGTCTGCCAAATGCCTAAATGTAAATGTAAATATCAAAAGAGGACAAATTGTTGCCGCGCATCTTGCTGTCGCATCTGTGACCTAGACTTCAAGTCCAGATAAATGTCAACATACCACCGAGAAGCATGAAATACATCCAACAGGAGTAACTGTGGACACAAAAGGAAGCTGTCTGAAAGGGATGTCCAGATGCTATTCTGGATTGTATCCAAAAAACACATCCAATGCCCATCTCACTGCAGAATTAAGTGTGCACCTTAACTCTCCTGTTTTCATCAAAACTGTTCGTCAGGAGCTCCACAGTGTCAATGTACATGGCGGGGCTGCTATAGCCAAACCTTTGGTCACTCGTGCCAGTGGTAAACATTGGTGTCAATGGCAGCGAAAATCTTGGGCTGTGGATAATGTGAAATATGTATTGTTCTCTGATGAGTTCACCTTCACTGTCTTTCCCACATCCGGGAGAGTTATGGTATGGAGAAGACCCAAAGAAGCGTACCACCCATGGCATTCCCTAGACCCAATACTTGTGCTAGATGGGCACGTCACTGCAAAGGACTACCAAACCATTCTGGAGGACCATGTGCACCCAATGGTTCAAACATTGTATCCTGAAGGTAGTCCCGTGTATCAGGATGATAATGCACCAATACACGCAGTAAGACTGGGTGACAGAGTGGTTTGATGAACATGAATGTGAAGTTGAACATCTCCTATGGCCTGCACAGTCACCAGATCTAAATATTATTGAGACACTTTTGGATGTTTTGGAGGAGCGAGTAAGGAAAGTTTTCCTCCACCAGCATCACGTAGTGACCTTCTGCATGAAGAATGGCTCAAAATCCCACTGGCCACTGTGCAGGATTTGTATCGGTCATTCCCAAGAGGAATTGATGCTGTATTGGCACAGCGGTAAAAATAGAGTAAGGATCAATGTCACCATACATTGTCTCTGTGAGAATTTGGACTGAAAGTCCACTCTGCAGTGACCAAACCTCATTAAAGTATCAAAAGGCTAGACTATTCTCTGCTGAGGAGCATGTTGGGTAGACAGAGAACTGGTCCAAGGTTCACTTTAGTAATGAAGCATGTTCAATTTATTTGGATTCGATGAGAAAATGTCATCGTCAAACTGGGGAAAGAATGAACCCAAAGTATGTAAAGAAGTCAGTGAAAGGTGGAGGGGGTGGCATGGTTTTGGGGATTTTTTTGCAGCAGGAGTTGGGCCTTTTATACAGTTACATGTACACAGCAGAATGAATGCAAATGTTTCAGACCCTTCAACAACATGCGGTTCCTTCCCTGCATTCACCTAATCAGCCAGAAATTTTCATGCATGACAATGCCCCATGTCACACAGCGAAATGGGTAAAGCAGTTCCTTAAAGCTGAAAACATCGAAATAATGAAATGGCCAGTCTAGAGTCCTGATCTAAACCCAATATAAAATCTCTGGAAAATCCTTGGGGACAAAGTTATGGCCAAGAGACCCACTACAGTCACAGAACTATGGAAGAGACTGGAAGAAAAGTGGACCAAAAATCACACCAGAGCAGGATAAGAGATTAGTGATCTCCATGGCTCAGAGTCAAAAAGCACTACTTTTTACTGTTTGTTGGAACCTTCAGAAATTTTTGTAGTACTCTTTCAGTCTTTGCTGTTCCCTAATTTTGATTATTGTGGGTTTTTTTTGTTGAAGTGCCTTGATTAATTTGTACAACACTGTTCTATTAGCATGGTATAGCCACAACAAAAATCTGTCAAATGTTGAGCAATGATTACATTATTTACAAAAATTATATATGTAATTATTTAACAAAAAAAAACAAAAAAAAAAAAAGTTACTGTATATAAAACCTGGCTTATATAAAATTGGTTAAAATTGTCACATTCTGCTTGGACTGTGGGCAAGGAGGTGAGGCATAGGCGCAAAAGGGGGATGAGGTGTAAAATAGTCTTTAATAATAATAAACCAAAAACAAAACATGAATAAAGGAAGTTGGCTTAAATTTGGAGCATACTATAAACAAAAACAATCAACTAATACACAGACAAGGGATTACACAAATCTAATACAATACAGACATGGGATAAAACCAGACGACACACTAAACAGACTAGAGGACTAAACACAAGGGATTATACATGCAGGGGATAAACACACACAAGACAGGCTTGGCTAGGCCTACTAGCTGTTCTGCACATTAGCTGCTAAGCTAGCTAGTAGCTCATCAGACTAATAGCCTGAAACCCAAGGGATGAACAGACAAGGTACACAAGGTTTATTATTAAAGACTATTTGTGACTTCCGGTTAGCAGCCACATGGAGTAGGACGTGTTGGTTAGGTGCTCCGACAGTTTCGAATTTCTTCACTCCCTTATTCGTCTCTAAATGTTAAATTAAAATCTTAGTTGACAATAACTTTATACTCTACCCCACGGTTATATGTTTTTTCATTTGCGATGGCTACCAGGAGTGTTAAAGCCGTGAAAAAGGACGACACTGCGACCCCTCTAACAGTCGAGGCTATCTCAGCGCTGTTAGAGCAACACCGTGATGCGTTAGCGGCTGAGTTTAAATCCTCGTTTAGTTTACTAGAAATTAAACTGGATCAGATTCAGGCCCAAGTAGCGGACCATGGACAGCGCTTACCGTCATTAGAACTCGCTACAGACGACCTGAGTCAGCGTGTGACGGAGCTGGAGAACATCTGCTCCGGACTTCGGGAAAACAACATAAAGTTAACGTCCAAGGTTGTAGACTTAGAAGGCCGGAGCAGGAGACAAAACCTGCGTGTCCTGGGTTTTACATCTCCAAAGCCAGTATTGTGTTAGTTCTTTGTATACTGTGTATTTTTAACACGTTGTTCTGTGTTTTACACTTTAAGGCTGACGTTAGGCATCTTATTCATGTTTATCTACCTGCATTTTCTCTCAGGGAGAATGAATAGTTCTTTAAACTTTGTGAGCTGGAATGTTAAGGGTTTAAACCATCCGGTGAAGAGAAGGAAGGTGCTCTCACACCTTAAACAACTTAACACTGCAATCGCATTTTTACAAGAAACTCACATTCGCAGTTCTGATAATTCTCGCCTTATGTCACGTTGGGGTGGGCAGCACTACCACTCAACCTTTCAGGCCAAAGCTAGGGGTGTCTCGATTCTCATTAACCCAAACATCTCTTTTGAGCATCATAATGTTATTACGGATATACAAGGTCGTTATATCATTGTTTCAGGGAAGTTATTTAATACTAATGTAGTGTTGGCTAATTTATATGCCCCTAATTATGACGATGTCTCCTTCTTTGAACATTTTTTCTCTCTTCTACCTGATCTGAGCTCATACTCTCTTATATTAGGGGGAGACTTTAACTGCTGTTTAGATCCATCACTTGACAGGTCATCTCCCAATCCTATACCTCTGAGTAAATCCGCCACGCTACTTCAGTCCTATCTCTGCAGCTTTGGTATCTCTGACATATGGCGCTTCCTTAATTCAAAAAAGAGAGAATACTCCTTTTTCTCACATGTTCATCATACTTTCTCCAGGATTGATTATTTCTTTATAGATAATCAACTGATCCCAATGGTTACTTCTTGTGCTTATCAGAGTATTGTGATATCAGATCATGCTCCAGTAGTTATGTCTATAAAACTCCCCGATCTCCCTCAAGTTACTAAGCATTGGCGCTTTAATTCATCGTTGCTGATGGAGGACGATTTTGTAAAATTTATGGAAGACCAGATCGTTTTTTTCTTCACCACAAATGAAACACCTGAAGTGTCACGTTTGGTTGTTTGGGATGCTCTGAAAGCCTACCTCAGGGGACAGATAATTTCATACACTGCAAATATGAAAAGGAAGGCATATAAAGAACGAAAAGATTTGACCAACCAAATTAAAGAAATTGATCAGCAGTATGCTCTATTTAAAAACCCCGATCTCTATAAAAAACGCGTAGAAGTGCAAACTAAGTTTGAACTTATTTCAACGCATGTAATTGAACGGCAATTATTAAAGAGTAGGAGCCAATTTTACATTCATGGTGACAAATCTGGGAAACTTTTAGCGAATCAGTTAAAAGGATTTAGAGCACAGCAACAAATTACGAAAATTCGGATGGAGGATGGTACCATCACTACGGACCATTCTAAAATTAATGATGCATTCAGGAATTTTTATTCTCGATTATATACTTCTGAGTTCCCAAGGGACCATAGTGCAGTTGAGAATTTCTTGACTCAACTAAATATCCCAACACTGTCCCCTGATTCTAGATTAAGATTAGAAGACCCCATATCACAAGAGGAAATCAGTTCAGCTATCTCCTCATTGCAATCTGGTAAGTCCCCGGGTCCTGACGGGTTCCCTGCAGAGTTTTTTAAATCATTCTCCTCATACCTTGCACCACAACTAGCTTTGGTTCTATCTGAATCTTTCAAGCAAGGTAAGATGCCTGCGTCATTTAATGAGGCTCGCATCACCCTCATAGCAAAGAAGGATAAGGACCCAACAGAGTGCTCCTCATATAGACCAATCTCTCTTCTTAATGTGGATGTTAAAATCCTTGCTAAAGTCTTGGCTCGTAGATTAGAGAATGTTCTACCCTCAATTATATCTGAGGACCAGACCGGTTTTGTTAAAAATCGTTATTCTTACTTTAACATTCGACGCCTTATGGATATCTTGTACACACCATCAGAGGAGACCCCTGAGTGTGTCCTTTCTTTGGATGCTGAAAAGGCTTTTGATCGTGTGGAATGGGAGTATTTATTCAGGGCTTTAGAAAAATTCAATTTTGGTCCAAGTTTTATCACTTGGGTTAAATTATTATATTCAAGCCCTACTGCCTCAGTTCTGACAAATGCTCAACAGTCTCAACCATTCAGTCTTCAGCGGGGAACTCGTCAGGGATGTCCCCTTAGCCCATTGCTCTTTAACCTCGCCATTGAGCCACTAGCAATTGCATTCCGAAGCTGTAGAGATATATCTGGGATTTGGAGGCAGGGAGAAGAACATAAAGTTTCCCTTTATGCAGATGATCTTCTACTTTTTTTATCGAATCCAGTCTCCTCTCTGCCACATGTGCTGTCATTGCTCAGGGAATTTAGCTATTTTTCAGGATATAAATTAAATTTGCACAAAAGTGAACTTTTTCTGCTAGATAATACAGCAGTAACAACTGGTATGCACAATTTTCCATTCAACATAGTGAAAAATCAGTTTACCTATCTTGGTATTACAATCACAAGGAAACATAAACACCTCTTTAAAGAAAATTTTATTAGGTTGTTGAACCAAACAAGAAAGGACTTGGGACGATGGTCACCACTGTCCATGTCCCTGGTGGGCCGCATTAATGCAATTAAAATGAGTATTCTCCCTAAATTTTTATATCTCTTTCAGTCTGTACCTGTTTTTATTCCCAAATCTTACTTTGGCGCGTTAGACTCAATTATATCTTCTTACCTTTGGAAAGGTAAACATCCACGATTGAATAAGTCCCTACTTCAAAGATCTAAAAGAGACGGTGGCATGGCTCTACCTAACTTTCAGCTCTACTACTGGGCAGCAAACATTCGATCTGTCATCTTTTGGTCATATTTTCATAACCAACCTAATCGGCCTGCCTGGGTGGAAATGGAGATAAAGTCTGTCAAAAATCTCTCTGTCTCTGCACTCCTTGGATCTGCTCTCCCCATCCCCTCAATTAAATTAATCAATAACTCAGTAGTGGTGCATACCTTGAGAGTATGGGCTCAGTTCAGAAAGCACAGCGGCCTTCTGGGCTTTTCTCTGTCCAGTCCTATCGTCTCTAACCATCTCTTCCAACCTTCTTTACATGACTCAGTGTTTCAGGAATGGCACAATAAGGGCATCAAGCTTTGCAAAGACCTGTTCGTTGACCATAAGTTTGCATCATTTGAACAGCTTTCCGAAAGGTTTAACTTACCCAATTCTCATTTTTTCAGATATCTGCAAGTAAGACACTTCATTCGCTCTTTAATACCAAATTTCCCTGAGGCTCCTGCTGCAAACATTCTAGATAATCTCCTCTGTTTGTCCCCGCTGCGTAAAGGCCTAATATCCACTATTTATGGTGGATTGATGGCTTCGAGTCACACCCCTCTGTGTAAAATTAAAACTGCTTGGGAGAACGATTTAAATCTGTCACTATCAGATGATACTTGGAATTCAATTCTTAAACTTATCAACTCAACCTCCTTATGTGCCCGCCACTCTTTATTACAGTTTAAGGTTGTACACAGGGCTCATTTCTCCAAACTTAAACTTTCCCGTTTCTACCCAGACATTGATCCTTGCTGTAATAAATGTAAAAGTGGAGAGGCGTCTCTTATTCATATGTACTGGACATGCCCGAATTTGGAAAAATTCTGGAGGGATGTTTTTAAGACCCTGTCCTTCATATTGAATTGCAATCTTGAACCAGACCCTCTGATTGCTCTTTTTGGTGTCACTGGAGAAGAGGGTAAGAGTCTAAGTCCAGCCAAAAAGAGATTGTTATCTTTTGCGACACTCCTGGCCAGGCGTTCTCTTTTATTCAAGTGGAAGGACGCCACGTCACCCACTCATGCCCAGTGGCTCAGAGATATCATGTCCTGTCTGTCCCTGGAGAAGATTCACTACTCAATTCATTACTCAGACTTTAAATTTCAACAGGTGTGGGGGCCCTTCCTTCACTTTTTTCATATACATTTATAGTTTGATTCCTGTCTTATTTAATTACTTGTTTGTTTGCTTTCTTTCCCCTTTTTATTCCTCTTTATTTATTTTTTTTTTGCACGTAGAACCAAAAAACTTCCAGCTCCATATTCTTTTTTCTTTTTTGGTTTCTCTCAATGCCTGGCGTTTAGCCTTTCTTATGCTTGTAAAACTGGCTTGGAGTCGGGGAGGGACGGGGTGGGTGCTATAGGGTTTATAAGGGGATTATAAAACCTGTATTAAAATATTACATGTTTACCCTGTTTTATCCCTGTTAAAATCAATAAAAATATTGTTGAAGAAAAGACTATTTGTTACACCTCATCCCCCTCTGCGCCTATGCCTCACCTCCTTGCCCACAGTCCAAGCAGAATGTGACAATTTTAACCAATTTTATATAAGCCAGGTTTTATATACAGTAACTTTTTTTCTTCATTCATTCATTTTCTATACCGCTTAATCCTGTGTTCAGGGTCGCGGGGGACCTGGAGCCTATCCCAGGAGACTTCGGGCACTAGGCGGGGTACACCCTGGACAGGGTGCCAATCCATCGCAGGGCAGCTTTTTTTTTTTTGTTAAATAATTACATATATAATTTTTGTAAATAATGTAATCATTGCTCAACATTTGACAGATTTTGTTGTGACTAGGTATGAAACAGACTATGAGACTAGACAGACTAAGATCTAATCAGGTTAGTGGTGCCCTGATTAGTATTTATACAGACTAACTACACATGCAAAGGAAGTTACTCACACATGAGGGTAAACACAAAAGGTTAATTCTCCTAGAGGCTAATCCTGCTAGGAGACACAGAGACAAACTAAACAAGTGCAAACATAACTTAAATAGCTCCAGATGCAAACATAACTACAATCTCCAGAAACCAAAAGGCCAACTATAATTAAACCAAACTAAAACATAACCAAACATAACAAAGACCCACTTAACAGAACTCACATTAATGCTCGACCCAGTTTCCCAGAACAAACAGGTATTTATAACAATTCTAATGAGCATCCTCAGTTCAGGTGAGCATCCGTGTCACCTGACTGAGGTGCCTTCTGGGAAACTGAGTCTATGAACCAAAACTACAAACTAAACTCTGCCCTCTAGTGGGCAACCCTCACAAAAATGGACATTTTGTCATAACAGCATGTTAACACTTTGACAATACAGTAGTAACAGACAACTGGATGAAAATTATTTATGCACATATTTATACAAAAGTAAATGTCATCTTTTGTCTTTTAATTGATTGTGTGTGTGTGTGTGTGTGTGTGTGTTTGTGTGTGTGTGTGTGTGTGTGTGTGTTCTAGCCCAACAAGGTGGTACAGATGTGTGTTCCACTGATATTGAAAGGAGATGAAACTGAGGTGTACAGTGTCACTCTCCTGGCCTACACATCCAAGCACACTCATTCTGGATAAGACATCAGTCAAATATAAATCATAAACCTTCCTTGTTTTAACATTATATATTGTTATTTTTGGTTATTGTTATATATCATTAAAAATGTACAGTTTGTTTTATATATATATATATATATATATATATATATATATATATATATATATATATATATATAAACTGGCCAACCAAAAAAAAGAAGTTACACACTCCAAGGTGGCCAAATGATTCCTCAGGCTCCCAAAACCACACTTTCACATTTTGAGACTTGGAAAATGCCCGTGCCATCAGGAAAGAAAAGGTTCATTGATGTGATAACCTGGTCATTCAGTATATTCAGGTCATCAGCTGACTTTGTTTTATTGCCACATGGCTTCATGTGTTCCCTTCTTACCCTGATACACTCATCATTCTGGAATATGGTCAGTCTGGACCCATCAGACCACATGACCTTTTGGTCCAAAATTCAATCTTTATGCTCCTGAGGAAATTTGTGTTTTAATATTCAATGGTTTTGTATGTAATAACGCTGACATGATAAAAAATATATAACAAAATGTGACTTTTTAATAACACAGTACTGCGCACACACACACACACCACACACAGGTGCATCTCAATAAATTGGAATATCATCGAAAAGCTGATTCCAGTAACACTTATTATATAGATTTATTGCCAGTCAGAGAAGATGAGTTATTTCAAGGGATCATGCAGGAGCCGCTGCCCACGCGGGCCCATTCTGCCATTCTGCCTGTCACCATCACTCACCAGCCTCGTGCCCGCATTCCTGCAGGGCACTGCCTCTAGACCCGCACATGCACACCATCACCTTTTTTCGGTCCTCCGTCCTTAAAGCCTTTACAACCTTTACTTCCTCATTTATTTAGAAATAAAATTCGGACCCTTTTCCGTGAGACCTCACCTCATGTCTGTGGTTTCGCCCATGCATCAAACAAGGGACAACCGCAGCCTGGAGGTGATTCTGAAATGAGCTGGAGGCAGTGCTTTATGAGCCACCACGCACAGACGTATCCCGGCCATGGGCTACAACTGTCGCATTGCTTGTGTCAAGCCACTGTTGAACCAGAGACAATGTCAGAGGCATCTTCCCTGGGGTAATGACTAAAAGGACTGAACTGTTTCTCAGTGGACCAATGTTCTCTTTTTAGATTAAAGTAAATTTTGTATTTAATTTGGAAATTAGGGTCCCAAAATCTGGAAGAAGAGAGGAGAGGCACAGAACCTTGTTGCTTAAGGTCCAGTGTAAAGTTTGCACAGTCAGTGGTGTTTTGGAGAGCCATGTCATCTGCTGATGTTGGTCCACTGTGTTTTATCAGCTCCAAGGTCAGCACAGTTGTCTACCAGGACCTTTTAGAGTACTTCTTGCTTCTCTATGCTGACCAGCTTTATGGAGATGCTGATTTAATTTTCCAGCAGTACCTGGTTTAAGAATCATGGTATCCCTGTGAATTGTTGGTCAGCAAACTCGCTCGTCCTAATCTATATTGAGAATCTATGGGGTACTGTGAAGAGGAAGATGTGAGACCTAACAACACAGAAGAGCTGAAGGCCACTATCAGAGTAACCTGGGTTTCTAGTATGGCTTACAGGTTTTTCATTATCTGTAAAAAATACTCATCAAAATAAAAAAAAAATAAACACTTGAAATATATTAGTGTTATAATATATTAGTCATTTATATACAGTGGATAAATGAATCTACATAACAAGAATTTCACGTTTTGAATAGACTTTTTAAAATGTTCATGTGTGTGCATGTGAGATTAATTTTAGACAGCCTTTCTTGAATCCATGAGAAGCATACATTATGTTTGATACTGTAGGCAGACAGAAGAGGGAGTCTGAGAGCACTCCGTCTGAGCGAAGCCAGAAGTTATTTTCTTGTTACCTTTAACAACAGGGGAAATGTTATTCAGGTATGTAATGGTGGCCATTTCCCTGCAACTACTTAGTGCAGTACATATAATTCAGAAGTCCTCTAGCAATAATTTTTCATAAAGGCATAATGCACATGGCCATAATGCACATGGGTTTACAAGAACACAAAGACAAACATGTTAGAAACCGAAAAAATATAAAGCAAAGTATACGTTGCTACATGCCATTTATTTATGTGACTTTACAGCCAGGTACAATCAACAGGGTGTTACCCTGAAGATAATGTATAAATAATACCTTCTGGTCAGCAGTTTTACTGTATATAATAAGGTTAAGTTAATTATTTGAAAACCTTTTCGTAGGGTAGATAGCAAATCATAATATCATTATGTTTACCTTTCTAGTGACAAGGGTATTTATGTGAAGTTTTTATTCAATCAAGCCACCATTTGGAAAGAATAACATTGTTTATCGCTACATTATGCATCAAGATTCTGCATCAGCGGCTCATAGTGGTATGGTGTGCTGTTTAAGAGCTTTAGGCATCTTCCACAAGGACATAAGAAAACAATCAGGTGCATCCCAGACAACTTCAGCATGCATTTATAGAACAGTAGCACTCAAGATAATGATGGCCTAGTGTAGCTTTTACATATTGATAACATAAAATGATTACTTAATTCTATTAAGTTTAAAATAAAACTATTTTATTTGTATTATTTACCATTATTTCTTTTTGTTCAATTTTGAGTTAATTTTGAGTTTTAGTTGTTTTTCTTCAAGTGTTTTTATTATTAAGCGGAAATAAGATTCTTGTATCAACGTACTTAAATTTTTATTTGAGTATATATATATATACTCAAATAAAAATTTAAGTACGTTGATACAAGAATCATATATATATATATAATGTGCAAAAATAAATGTTGAATAATGTTAAAATAATGTTTAAAATTGGTATTTTCTATATAACTTAATGTATAGAATTAAGAACATTTGCAAATGTAAATTACTTTAATTATAATAATCCAATATCAATATGTATAAAATTACTAATTAGGATGATACTGTATATTACTGTAATTAGGTATTTAGTTTAAATGGTTAGTACTGTAATATTTGTTGAAAGATCTAGCACTGCTTTGCCTTTTGTTTAAAATCAATAGAATAGTACAAATCTCCATTACAAAGCTTGATTTCATGCTGATTTTAGGACAGAGCTATTTTAACATTAATATTTTATAAGTTAATTTTACTGCAAGATAAATATGGTGAACAAATTAATTCTACACTCCTGGTTTTGATCATTATTTTACTTAATGTTACTTAACGTAGAATACTGTATGAGCCATTGCATTCGTATAGTTGGAATTTCATCAGTAAAATCAGCTGAAGAATCAGAAAACAAATGTGTATTTCTAATTATTTAAATGAATTAAAAAAATATTTCTCTTTTTTTAAATTAGATTTCATCCATTTGGCCCTTAGGTGTATTCTTTAAGCTCTTCATGTAAATATAGTGACCATACTAACATACTGTACCATTATTATATATTATATATTATTATTGGTAGAACTTTAGACTTTAGCCTTAACATCAAGTCCAAGAATATATACACTGTGTTGAATGGTGACTTACTGAATGTCAATATGACATGCTCTGGGTTGACAGTATATATATATATCAGTAAAGCTGAGGCTCAGATAATGGGAGTGACCCATTTGCGAGAGAGAGGCGTGCGGTCAGCATTTATGCCAGATTGGAGCAGATTACTCCAAATCAGATTACTGCATCTTGACCCCATATAAAAAGCAAGGTTATTACAAGATTATCATCATGCAGTATCCGTCTTTCTAAGCACTGCATTGCTTCATTACGTGACATTTGCGTGTTTTTAAAAAACTAATTTCATTTTGTCTTTAATTGTATATAGTGTCTGACAGCTCTACATTGTCCCACGAGGTGGATTGTTTATTCATTCAGTTTAATGTCTCTGAATTCTTTTATACATAGTAAAATGGGATATTTATGGGTCTAGACATTAAACATTTCTTCCTAAATGCCCATTTAAGCATTAGATTTGTGAGAAACAGTGTCATGTCATTCTCTAGATAAAAACTTGTCATGTTGAAGGCCCTTAAGTTTAATTTCCCTGGACCTCAGGAAGAGCACTCAAGCATGTGAGTACACTACCCACATTAGGATTACCAGGACCCACCTGTGGGAGCCAATCATGATCCTGATGATCACTTTTGTAGTCTATCAAAGTAAAATATTTCTTTCAATTTCTTTCTAATTTTATTTATTCTACTGTACATATTTCAAATTATTCATCCATTAAATTTCAATATGACGTATCCTGTACAGGGTCGCAGGAAGCTTAGAGCCTTTCCCAGGAAACTTCGAGCACAAGGCAGGGTACATCCTGAATAGGGTGCCAATCCATTGCAGGGCACACAATCACACACACACACTACAGGAACTAGGGAACACTAATTAGCTTAATCTGTCTTTGGACTGTGGGAGGAACCAGGAGTACCCGGAGGAAACCCATAAAGCAATGCAGACTCCTTAAACCCTTAACCCTAGAGGTCTAAGACCACAGTGCTAACCACTACACCACCATGTAGCATATAGAAAGCCTGTGTGCATGGAGTTTGCATGTTCTCCCCATGCACGGTTGGTTTCCTCCTGGTAATCCGGGTTTCGTCCACAGTCCAAAGACATGCTGGTTAGACTTAATGGCATTTTCAAATTGCCCTGCAATAGATTGGCAACCCAAAGCTATAAAGAAAAGAGTGGTGGCTCAAGGCTTTTGCATTTAAAACACTTCCCATAGAAAATATAAATGCAGAATAGCTGAATGTACAGTGTATTGTAGAGCTAAAACAGTAAACACATACAGTGGTGTGAAAAACTATTTGCCCCCCTCCTGATTTCTTATTCTTTTGCATGTTTGTCACACAAAATGTTTCTGATCATCAAACACATTTAACTATTAGTCAAAGATAACACAAGTAAACACAAAATGCAGTTTTTAAATGAGGGGTTTTATTATTTAGGGAGAAAAAAAATCCAAACCTACATGGCCCTGTGTGAAAAAGTAATTGCCCCCTGAACCTAATAACTGGTTGGGCCACCCTTAGCAACAATAACTGCAATCAAGCGTTTGCGATAACTTGCAACGAGTCTTTTACAGCGCTCTGGAGGAATTTTGGCCCACTCATCTTTGCAGAATTGTTGTAATTCAGCTTTATTTGAGGGTTTTCTAGCATGAACCGCCTTTTTAAGGTCATGCCACAACATCTCAATAGGATTCAGGACAGGACTTTGACTAGGCCACTCCAAAGTCTTCATTTTGTTTTTCTTCAGCCATTCAGAGGTGGATTTGCTGGTGTGTTTTGGGTCATTGTCCTGCTGCAGCACCCAAGATCGCTTCAGCTTGAGTTGACGAACAGATGGCCGGACATTCTCCTTCAGGATTTTTTGGTAGACAGTAGAATTCATGGTTCCATCTATCACAGCAAGCCTTCCAGGTCCTGAAGCAGCAAAACAACCCCAGACCATCACACTACCACCACCATATTTTACTGTTGGTATGATGTTCTTTTTCTGAAATGCTGTGTTACTTTTACGCCAGATGTAACGGGACACGCACCTTCCAAAAAGTTCAACTTTTGTCTCGTCGGTCCACAAGGTATTTTCCTAAAAGTCTTGGCAATCATTGAGATGTTTTTTAGCAAAATTGAGACGAGCCTTAATGTTCTTTTTGCTTAAAAGTGGTTTGCGCCTTGGAAATCTGCCATGCAGGCCGTTTTTGCCCAGTCTCTTTCTTATGGTGGAGTCGTGAACACTGACCTTAATTGAGGCAAGTGAGGCCTGCAGTTCTTTAGATGTTGTCCTGGGGTCTTTTGTGGCCTCTCGGATGAGTTGTCTCTGCGCTCTTGGGGTAATTTTGGTCGGCCGGCCACTCCTGGGAAGGTTCACCACTGTTCCATGTTTTTACCATTTGTGGATAATGGCTCTCACTGTGGTTCACTGGAGTCCCAGAGCTTTAGAAATGGCTTTATAACCTTTACCAGACTGATAGATCTCAATTACTTTTGTTCTCATTTGTTCCTGAATTTCTTTGGATCTTGGCATGATGTCTAGCTTTTGAGGTGCTTTTGGTCTACTTCTCTGTGTCAGGTAGCTCCTATTTAAGTGATTTCTTGATTGAAACAGTTGTGGCAGTAATCAGGCCTGGGGGTGACTACAGAAATTGAACTCAGGTGTGATAAACCACAGTTAAGTTATTTTTTAACAAGGGGGGCAATCACTTTTTCACACAGGGCCATGTAGATTTGGAGTTTTTTTTCTCCCTTAATAACGTAAACCTTCATTTAAAAACTGCATTTTGTCTTCAATTATGTTATCTTTGACTAATAGTTAACGGTTTTTGATGAGCAGAAACATTTTGTGTGACAAACATGCAGAAGAATAAGAAATCAGGAAGGGGGCAAATAGTTTTTCACACCACTGTACATGCAGTTTTAAAATTAACATTTTTAGTATTAAAGGAAAACCAAATCCAAAACTACATAGCCATCTCTGAAAAAGTGTTTACCCCCCCTGTTAAAACTTACAGTACATAAAGTACTCTTGGCAAAGACACTTCTTGGTAAAAATACAGAACAGAACAAAACAGAACATACTGTACGTGGATATAAATTTTATTAATGATGATGACTAATACTCAAGGAGAGTTTAATTTGTTTCATTTGCTACCTTGTTTTGTTTGTTTTAGACACCTGTGTTTCTTGACGAAAACTATTTTGGTGCTTGTTCAAAAATTCCAGATTTTTTGTGCTAAGAAGAATTAATGCTGCATGTCCTTTTGGACTACGTTGGTGGACAATCAAGCTGCAATAATCTGGAGTATGTGTATATTTTTATAAATGACGTCTTCATTCACTGGACCATAAATGTGTTGCAGCCTACATGTGTTTTGCAGTATCACACATCCTTGCTAACGGGATCCCAAGGGATGCTTTGTGAGGTGGCCCAACGTACCCATTGCATTTACAGAAAGTATCCCAGGCAACTAAATTTCACCATGATTATCCTTTCGTGTTTTAGAACACAGCGCTCTCTCCAGCTGAGTCCTAGTCAGATCTGTAGTGCAGCAATTTTATCAGAATAGTATATGAGTATGCAATATGTGGAAGAAATTATGCTGGCATGGTTTGGGTCCACTTGGTCCCTTAGGTATTCTGACGAATCACCTTTATCCTGCAAAAGTTCCAAAAAATTAAAAAAAAAAAAAAATTCCACAATGTCAACTTTTATTTAAAATAACTTACATCTATATTGGGTGACGGCGGCACGGTGGTGTAGTGGTTAGCACTGTCGCCTTGCACCTCCAGGGTCCGGATTTGATTCCTGGCCAGGCTCGATTCCCGTCTCTGTGTGCATGGAGTTTGCATGTTCTCCCCGTGCTTGGTGGGTTTCCTCCGGGTACTCCGGTTTCCTCTCACAGTCCAAAGACATGTAGGTTAGGTTAATTGGCGTTCCTAAATTGACCATAGTGTGTGAATGAGTGTGTGTGTGTGTGCTCTGCGATGGATTGGCACGCTGTCCAGGGTGTACCCTGCCTCGTGCCCTGAGTCTCCTGGGATGGGCTCCAGGTCCCTGCGACCCTAAATACAGAATAAAGCGGTATAGAAGATGAATGAATGAATGAATATTGGGTGACTTCAATAGGAGAACCCTTTTATTATTTTTACGTTGTTTTTTTTTTCATTTAGTGATTAAACACAGTAATTGATGTCTGTGAAAAACGTACATTACCAGATGCTGTGTATCTTCCCTGCTGATTCAATATAAAGCATGTAATGCTGCAATTTTACTGCTTTTTTTTTCAACAAGGCTTTTTTTACGCTTTCAATAAGCAATCTGGAGCACAGCACTTATGATACTCAGTTCACCCTTTTGAAATGATAAATAAAGTACTGGGGTTCAGGTCAGGTCAAGAACATTCCAGTACTTTTCAGGACACAATGCTTCGAGATGAAGTGCCATGCAGTGTGTTTGGAGACATTACAGTAGGTCGGTTCAGAGCAACTCACATGGTTCTATAAACTTCCAGCTTATAAAAAACGCTGCAATCGGTCACATTTGAATCACTTGCACCACAAGCCATATAAAAAATATATTTAATGGGTAAACAACTAATTTCCCTGTTTATACAGTCCAAATGTCCTAGGAAGCATACCCAACTCTCAAGATCACACAATGGCTAATTCCAACTAGTCCAACTTCTACCTGGACATTTGTCTTTATCTTTGTTGTTACAGTTATTATTGTGGGTGGTATATTTGCATACAATAGTGTAGTAACTGTTATTACCAGAAATATAGCCCAGGGTGAATGCCAGTCCTCTAATGTTATGTCAATATCCATCCATTCATTATCTATGCAGACCTGAAGCCTATCCAAGGACACAAGGTGGGATACAGAAGTCACATGTATTGGGACTGTAGGAGAAAGCCTGAGTAGCTGGAGGTAACCCACCAACCAATCTTTTTGCACAAAGACTAGAGTTGAGCTTTGAACCCCCAACCCTAGAGGTGTGAGTTGACGGTGCCAACTACTTAGCCAGCATGCTTCCTAGTATGTCAATATGACATTAACAAATTGAAATGAACAGACATTTCCTCTCAAAAAATGAAAGCATAGCCCACACATCTTTCGCAAGTGTTTTTGTTTTGAAGGAAGATTCTGGTGTGTTCTCTCATGTCATACTCAAGGGCCCTTCCACTTGAGGCGGCTGCCCCACCCTAACCTGTGAAGAATTCCTCGAGGAGGTCCTCTGTCCTTGGCAAAATGTTTGTATGTGGGACGATAGCAGGTCTCTGGACCCACTGGGTAATGAATCAGGGTATATTGTGTACCAGTCTCTAAGTAACGATGCTACCCAACTCACTTCATCATCTCTGTGGAGTAATATCTCACTCATGCTGCTGGTGATAATTAGCTATGGGTTGGAGACCGACTCCCTCCCCTGCCTCCCTCAGATCTGCCAGTGGTCCCTTGACTGCATGCCTTTCACTTTGTTCCTTTTGTTTTTCTCATAGAGGTACAGTGGCTCTTGAATGCAGCCCTGCAGAACACCTCCACTGAGGGTTGGTCTCAGTGAGGATTGTCTGGAACTAAATGAGTGTGAGAGGCAAGCACAATTATGGACTTTGAAAGCTGGGTACATGATGCAACTAACATGTTAGATGATGAGTATCTTTTACTGTTTTCTGAACCATTGTCTGGTCTTTGATTAACGCAAAGCATTGGATTTGGAAGTAAATGGTGCCCTGTCATACTGTATGAGTCATATGAGTCATCTAAAAATGCTTAGGTGCTTAAATGTCATACAATAATCATCAAATTAAGCAACTAACCGAATACAATTTTTAATACTCAACCTTAAAAGGTTTTTTTTTCTTTTTTTTTTTATCTCACATTGCTTTTGACTACTCAACCCTGATTGGTCAGAACATTCTAATTCATCTTCTATAACATCAGCTGACAATACTTGTGGTTGTGAGGTTTACATTAACATGCTTGTTGTAACAAGTTATAGTTTCAATAGTAACAAATTATGGTTGCTATTGTGAGCTTTTTCATTCCTTCAGCATTTTTGGAAGAAGTCTGGAGTGTCAGCACTTTGTAATGATTAGCGGTAAAAGCTGTAACTTTGCTCTGACAGAGGAAACTCGTCAGGGTGCTAAGATTTAAAGTTCTAACATAATCTAACATAATTTGTTGCTTACTGAAAATGTCATTATTTGGCAATTTTTTTGCATGGCATGGTATGGTATTCATAAAACTTTTTTATATAATTGTTCTCATTTCATTATTTTACTATAACAGCATATAACAGCTCACCTGTGATGGAACCACTCAGCATTCAGCACCACCAGTAAACTAAGCACCCATCTGAACATCTGTCATCATCTGCACCTTTTTCTCACTGGTTCATGCCTAAAGTTTGATGGGTTGTTGTTGTTTGTTTGTTTTTTGCACTTGAATGATTCATACAGTAGGTCACTATGCGGCTTAACAAACAAAAACATTCCCCAGAAACTGGTCAGGTAGAGGAACTGGATTGTAAATGAGAGCCAAAAAAAGTCCTTCAGGAGGCTTGGAGTTCTAAATCTGACTCTTTGGAAGCAAAATATGAAGACATGAGCAGTAGTTCAAGACTTTTGCACAGTACTGTATATGAAACATTCAAATCTCTATTTTACTTCCATTTATTCCACCTCTACCTAGCACTGGATGAAATCATACATCCTTTATTTTGCAATTTACAAATGTTATCATTAGATCTAGTTTCCCATACCTGATCCTGTTTGGGAGATTTTACTCTCTTTCCTGTCCACAACTATCCAAATGATTTAGTTATCCAAATAATAACAACTGCCCTGCGATGGATTGGCACCCTGTCCAGGGTGTACCCCGCCTAGTGCCCAAAGTCTCCTGGGATAGGCTCCAGGTCCCCCGCGACCCTGAACAGAGGATTAAGCGGCATAGAGAATGAATGAATGAATAATAACAACTCCTTTCCAGGTGAAATGGGTGTGTTAAAGCAGAGAAATCTCCAGAATGAGAGGCATTCCAGTACTAGCGTTAAGAACCAGTATTGTAGAACAAATACTGTACGACTGTAGGTAATATGCACAGCATTCGTGTTTTGCTTAAATGTAATCAACCAATTAATGCTATGTTCCTGCAACATCTCAGAAACCTTTGAGCTATATGGGCTTTCCCATGATTCTGATTATTCCATAAGTTTGCAAGTCAAATTGCATGTGGAAAAATAGAAGCTACAGGGCACTCTTAGTCACACCATGTTACTATGCTGTTCAGTTTTATGATGTGCACTTTATATTTACATACTTATGGCTATGGGTATTCGGCATATTTGTATAATGGTTATACATCACATTATACAAATATCAATGCTAATTAAAATATACCCATTTCATAAAAATAAATTAGGTTTCTTTAGATAGCAAAGCTGTATTTATCAGTGTAGCCATCTATGTAAAAACAATTTATTATTATTGTGAAAAAGGCCACATACAAAATGAGTAAATAGTAAAAATAAGAGCCAAATGTCCATCAAATAGGAAATTACATTAATGGCCAGCTTATAAATGAGTTTGACTACAATAAAAAAAACTTTTATTTAAATATTTCAATAGCGAACTGGATTCAATTTTAACTTAAACACATCTCCTGTTATACTGAACTTCCAGCCTCACACTGTGTGATGCAGATCAATCCCTGCTATCCATTTCACCCAGATGAGGATGGGTTCCCTGTTGAGTCAGGTTCCTCGCAAGGTTTCTTCCTATTACCATCTCAGGGAGTTTTTCCTTGCCATTGTCGCTGTCGTCCTTGGCTTGCTCATCAGGGACAATCTTATCACTTTGATTCACACACATTCGTGTTTCATAAATAATTCTTTTGATTGTGTAAAGCTGCTTTGCGACAATGTCAATTGTTAAAAATGCTATACAAATAAAAATAACTGAAATTTAATAATCCTTTCCAGATTGATGTACAGCAACAATTGCTTCTCTGAGACCATTGTTTATGTCTTTCCCTCTTGGCATTGTGTTAAATGCTCTAAACTGCCAAAATTTCTGCTTTTATATAGTTCTACACCCCTGCTGTCAGTTAATCAAAAGCTGAAGATTTTCTTAGCAACTTACCCCTTTAAATCTTGTGGAAGCAGTAAGGGGGTACATAGTTATTGCCTGCATGTTTTTTTTCCTTTTTGGTTTCATTTTTGCTGAATAAATACACCGCGTTCCAAATTATTATGCAAATTGGATGTAAATGTCATAAACATTAAATGTTTAGTTTTTAAATTAAACTCATGGATGGTGTTGTGTCTCTGGGCTCTTTGGATCATTGAAATGAATCTCAGACACGTGTGATAATTAGTTTGCCAGATAATCCCAATTAAAGGAAAAGTACTGAAGAAGGTTGTTCCACATTATTAAGCAGGCCACAGGTTTCAAGCAATATGGGAAAGAGAAAGGATCTCTCTGCTGCCGAAAAGCGTCAAATATTGCAATGCCTTGGACAATGGCAGAAACGGTTGCAATGGGCCCAGGCATACATGAAGACAAGTTTTTAAACAGTCTTGTTTACTGATGACTGTCGTGCAAGCCTGGATGGTCCAGGTGGATGGAGTAGTGGATGGTTGGTTGATGGCCACCATGTCCCAACAAGGCTGCGATGTCAACAAGGAGGTGCCGGAGTCATGATTTGGGCCAGAATTATGGGGAGAGAGCTGGTAGGCCCCTGTAGGGTCCCTGAAGGTGTGAAAATGACCTCTGCAAAGTATATTGACTGACCATTTTCTTCCATGGTACAGAAAGAAGAACTGTGGCTTCCGTAGCAAAATCATCTTCATGCACGACAATGCACCATCTCATGCTGCAAAGAATACCTCTGTGTCATTGGCTGCTATGGGCATAAAAGATGAGAAACTCATGGTGTGGCCACCATCCTCCCCTGACCTCAACCCCATTGAGAACCTATGAGGGTGGGAGGCAATTTGATTCAAAACAGCAGCTCTGGGAGGCTATTCTGACATCCTGCAAAGAAATTCAGAAGCAGAAACTGTCCACAAACTCACAAGTTCAATGGATGCAAGAATTGTGAAGGTGATATCAAAGGAGGGGTCCTATGTTAGGATGTAACATGCCCTGTTAGGATGTTTTTGATTGAAATAGTTTAGATAGATTTCTTTAAATATGACCCCCTAAGGTGTACATCTAAAGAACAAGTTATAAATAATGTCAACCACAATGTGTGCAGTTTTTCCTTTAATATGATTTTTATTATTATTATTATTATTATTATTATTATTTTGACTAATTATCCTTGCCAAGGTCATGGGCATCTAGAGCCTTTCCCAAGAATACTTACAGTAGCATGGTAGACATAAACCTTTGTTAACTGCAGGGCACCACACATACAGTACACACATGCATATTCAACAATTTGGTGTAACAAACCCACTTACCTGCAACATTATTAGAAGGTGGGGAGAATTCACGGAACCTGAAAATAACCCAGACAGACATGGGGAGAACACATACAGTAAAAGACAATAACTCAAGCTCAGGATGATACAGCAGTGTGCCAACCGACAATGTTACCATATGATTTTAAATAAATAAATAAACCACACAAAAAAATCTAATATTTATGTTAACACAGAGTTTGTGTGGTAATTACAGGGATAAAAGCTGACATGGTTCCAATAAGTAAAATGGTGCATATTTACCTAATGTCCCACATATTTGAATACCTGGATAAGGAAATACTTGAAAATTATTCATGGGTGCCAGGGTGGTGCGGCAGGTCGCATTCCTGCCTCAAACCTCCAGGGCAGTAGATAATTATGGGGCTGCCTGAGAAACCCTGCAACAGACAACAAATAGTTTACGTACATGGAGATTAGATTAGATTAGATTCAATTTTATTGCCATTGTGCAAAGTACATGTACAAAGCCAAAGAGTGCATTTGTAACCAGAAGTGCATTTGTAAATTACAAATGAATAAAAAACAAACAAATAAATAAATAAGCACACACACACACACACACACACACACACACACCAAAGAAGTACTATACAGGGGTAATAAAGTCTCATGTGCAGGATGTGCAGCAGCAGCAGGTATTATTAATAGGGTATGTGTTGTATATTGCATTCAGCTATATCATTACGATGCAAAAAAAATATGTCTAATATTGTGTAGGTTCCCCTTGCACTGCTTGGGCAGCCCTGGCTCCACAAGACCTCTTGGGAGTGGGCTGTGGTGTCTGGCAGTTGGCAGTAAATCTTTTGGGTGTTGTGGGATGGGGCCTCCATGGATCAGATTTGTGCAACTTGTGCATCCTATGGTTGTCCGATCAGATTGGGACCTGAGCAGATTTGAGCCCGGAAGGTGGCCTTGGGCTCTTTGCCTGATATGTGTGCATCGGGCTGCAGAGCACTGGATGTTCTGGTGCCTTTCTCTCATGGCCGACATTGAATTATTCTTCAGCAATTTGTGCTGTGTTCAGTTTGAGCCTTGGCTGCCCATGATCCTATCCTGTTTGTATGTTGTGGCTCTGTGGTGCAATGGGTAGCTAATTAGACTTCTAAGAGACACAGGGTGAAGTGATTCAAAGGTTGTGTGTTTGAGTCCCACCAGAGTCAGTTTTCATTGACTTTGCATGTAATTTGCATTGTACATATAATTTGCATTATGACAATACAGTTAAATCTAATCTAATAATTAATGTTATGGCTGATCAGTGTATTCAAAGCACTATATAAATAAAAAAAAAATACTTATCTTAACTGGATTTAATTAAGGAGACTCATTGCAATATATTAACTTGTCAGTTGTTCCACACCTAGTGAAAATTACTATATTTCTTAGAAAGGTTTTTTTAATGGACTAAATTGATGAAATATTTTAAAGGTTATATCTTTAAAATATTTATGTCTGTGTTGTAGCATTGCTGCTAGGTGGCATATATGTAGATAGAGTACAAGCTTAACCAGCTAAGCCTGTGCTTTAGCAGCTGTACAATATGATTTTGTCTAAACATTATATCTGGTACATTGGGTAAGAATCTTAAGTAAAACCTAGCCTATATTGTATCAAGGGTCTGTTTAGAGTTAAGTAAGACATGAGGAAAGCTAACACTGTGGTAATAAGTGGTTAGCATTTTGAGTTTGTAGCATTAGCATTTACGAGCTACGTCCCCGGTTGGGTTGCGCGCGTTACGTGGTGACGCAGGCGAGCGCGTGGGGTTTCCCAAAGCGAGGCGCAGGGTTACCGCGCCCATCTCTGCCGTTTGATGGCCGGAGGAAGCGCCTGAGAGACCGCGGTGAGGAGAAAGAAAGGAAGAAAGAGAGCAGGCGAGAGAACGACAGCGGGACAGAAAGGGAGGCGACGTTTGGAAAGGGGACTGGAGTGAACAACTTTGCTTTGAGTCAACGTAAAAAAAAACCCCAAAAAGACGCGTTGTTTGCAGCAGATTTTTTTTTTTGCGTTTGTGTGCGTGAGTGAGTGCGTGTGAGAGAGTGAGTGTGTGTATGTGTGTGTGAGAGGGAGAAAGAGAAAGAAACGTGCCGCTGTCTTCGCGCCCGTGGTGTGCCGGTGTGTGTCCCCCCGTTTGGCGAATCGAAAGCTGGGTGCGGGGAGTGGCGCTCCTCGGTAACGCTCGTTAGCTCGACGGAGAGAAAGGGGGAACTCGGTATCTCTGCTGTTTCCAGTCAATGCGATATAAACCACGGATTCCCACGACTGAAAACGGGTAAGAGCTTAATTCTAAACACTTGAATTTCAACCGAATCTTTTTTATGAATCATTTCTTACGGCTAAGTCGCAGCTGCAGAGAGCTAGCTAAGTCGGCTAATTGGGCTGATTGACTTCCCTGCTTGTGTGACGGGGGAGGGGTGGGGGGCTGCTGGTGGTAGTAAACTAAAGTAAACACATCGTTTGCTGATTAGCCGGATTAAATGTAATAGTGCACAAGTAGTTACAGTTATTTCGACATATCCGAGTACATGTCTTTCTTCCATTTTGTATTCGTATAAGACAAGCCTGGAAAATGGCAGCGCTTTTTTTAAAAATAAAAATCACGGTCATGTGCCAGAGAATGTTGCTCGGGTTCACGGCACCTCTCCTGTTAGCTAGGAAGCTAATACCCTCACTGTTCATTCAGAAATTGCCCTGTGGTGTAAAGGTTAATTTAGCACTGGGGCAGTTTATTTGTTAATGTTTGAGAGACACATTCGCCGTTGTGTGCGTTTTTGGTGAACCCTCGGCGTCCACCATTTGAAGGGTTCCGGTGCGGTTGAGAGATCCATCTTGGAAACAAGTTGCTCGCGCTAAACCAGCTACATTCTGAGCCCCCCCCCCCCCTTCCACCACATACATACACGGAGAAGCGTTTTATTATTATTTTTTTTGTCAGCTAATGTATGAGGATTATACCAAAGATAAATGAAGGATTTCGTGTAAATGCAGTGGTGAGTGTAGTTCTATGGAAATGGCTCGCGCGCGCGCGCGCCCTGTTCATGTGTGTGCTGGTTATTTCCAGTTATGGAGCCTCGATCGAAAAAGGTTGAAATCAGGGCGGTTGTGGCAATCGTGTTGTTAACCCTTCGCGTTTTGAAATCTTGCGTCTCTCATCTGGGCTCATCCTGACCTGAATAGAAGCAAGTTTTGCGATCATATAACGTTAAACAGCTCACACGCACCGTTTAAGGGTGTCTCGGAGGGTGCAGTAGGGAGTTATTGCACGGGTTAGCGCCCGCCATCATGTTTGTGCGACAGATGCTTCTAGCACTCCTGGATTATGATCAGTTTTTAGTGGGTAAATAAATAAATAAACCGCTGCGTGTTCGTTGGATGATGCCCGCAGCAGCCTGGTGGTGAGTGACAGCTCAGGGCTTTAACTCATTGTGCGGTGGTTGTTTTTGCTCAGATCTTCAACCTGATCATCCACTTTGAACGAGATGGCAATGAGTAAATTGACTTTTGGGTGAGCGAGAGAGAGAGAGATCCGGCTGCAAGTCTCGGCCCTGGTGGTGGTGGTGGAGAGGAAACAGGGCGGCTTTCTTTTCTTTGCAACAAGGAAGCCGTCGATTGTAGCGAGCCGAAAAACGCTAAAGATATTCAAAGGATTTTTTTCAGTCGGATTGAGACACATACATGTTAGTTTGTTCGTCTCTCTCTGTCTCTCTGCGGTATCTCTAGCGCGTGCGCTACCGACGCGCTCCTCTCTCTCTCTCTCTCTCTCTCTCACACACACACACACACACACTGCTATTCTTCGATTATAGAACGGCAGTCTTTAAAAAAAGAGTTTTATCCCCACACATGTCGATCTCTTTCTAAATCTGGGTGTCGTGTCGGTTCCCGGTGCTGGTCTGATCCTCCCCGGACACTGAATGGCTCCCTGTATTCTCAACCTGAAGCAGCTGCAACCAACAAGATGGCGTTTGCAGCGAATACCCCCCCCCTCCTCCTCCTTCTTTTCCCTTCTCCTGCCTCCGACCAAGCAGCACATTAACCCTGGGCATTGTGGTTACGTGGAAAAGCCATATTCCGATAATGTTTCTCTAGATAAGCTTCCGATGCGGTGGGAAATTGCACCCCCCCCCAACCCCACCGTTTTTAAGCCCAAAACGAGCGAGTCTGTGTTTAATGGCAGCAGGTTGAGGACAACATGGAGGAGTGGAGTAACTATTGGGGCTTTCACTTTTATCCATGCACTCAGTGAATTGTTCTCTTATGTATATAAAACTGTGTGTGCACAGTCAAAAGTCAGATCAGACATTTCTGATCCCTGTTAGGAGTTTTTTTTTATTTTTTTATCCTGATTTACACTAGCTAATGTCATCATTAATGTGGCCCTTACATTTTGCACTGTCTTGTAATTAGTGGTGCTTGCGAAGCTAAGTTATCTCTCAGGCTTATTATTCTTTTTTTTTTTTCTGTTTTATTTTTATTCTTCTTCTGTACAAAAGTTTGGTGCCTATGACTTTTCTAAGGGGTGGGTGGTCAATTGCCCCAAAAAGTCCCATAGACATTGCGATCAACTTTGACGGGTTGTTGCGCAGAGCAAGAATTTTGTAGAAAGATAAGATTCACCACATTCGTACAAGTTTGCAAGCTGTGTCAGAACATACCCCGTAAGAGGGTATAAATTGTACCCCTGTGCCACAAGAGGTGCCCAAATTTGTTTCATTGACATATAGTGGGGACACATAATCCCGTAGACTTAACATCGAGACCAAATTTGATGGATTGTAGTGCAGAACAAGAAGTTTGTAGAAGTCTCAAATTTACCACATTTAAAGAGGTTTGCAAACTGTCAGAACAGACCCCGCAGGAGGGTATTAGTTTTACCCCCAGGGCGCAAGAGGTGCAATAGATTTAATATATTATTATTATTAAATAGATTTAATAATGAGCAAAATTTTGACGGATTCTAGCACAGAGCGAGAAGTTTGCAGAAAGATCAAATTCGCCACATTTTAAGAGACTTGCAACATGTCAGAACATATCCCGCACAAGGGTATTAGTTTTACTCCCAGGGCGCAAGCGGTGCCTAAATTTGCCCCATTGAATTATAATTCGGGATTTTGGGTTTATAACTATTCCCGTACCGATTGTCGTAGACCTAAGATAGAGATGGCAAATTGTGCGGCTCATTTGGGAATGGGGTTCTTTACGTGACTTTTCTAAGGGGTGGCTCGGCAATTAACATATAATGGTAACTTCTATAGAAACTTTGAAACTGAACCTAACTGTCAATCCCACTGTTGTAGAGACACGGAGGCTCATTTAACTCAGGCAACCAATCAGTCTTTCGCATTTATCATGATGCTCATAAGCCACGCCCCCTAGCAATATAATTAGCATGATAACACGATTAGCATGTTGCTGGCATTATGCTAACTATATTAGCATTTCACCAATAATATAATTAGCATGTTGCTAGCATGACGTTTAGCTGATTAGCAAATTAGCATATTGCTAGCAACATCATTAGAATTGTGCTAACATGATGCTAGAGTGTTTATGCATGTTGTTAGCATGACTCCACTGTTTTGCCACGGCAAGCACCAGTCACATTTATTCAGAAAATGTACCCCTCTATTTTTTTTTTTTTATTATTATTGCCTCCTTTGACCTGTGACACACATGTACAGGCTATGCGCGCACATCTCAGGTTGTGCACACCTTTAGACAAGACCTTGTTTGCTCAATAGCCGTGCTCAGTCACACACATCTGTATTGAGAATTTGCAGTGCCCTGGCATCCGTTGTTAACATCCATGCCTTAAAGTCACAATTCGGTGCTGCAATACACCTTAAGCTTGCAATATAAATATTTCTGCTAAACACCTGCTATTAACGTATCATGATTAATAGGTCTTAATATATTTTCAATCTGTCTCTTCCTCTGTCGTGCTTCCAGATGTTAAATTAGTTTTAAGCGAGAAACATATGACCGGCTCAGAATTATCTGCCCCATGTAACACAGTGGAGGTTAGTGTTTAATATTTCTCCCTTTTTGTGACTCATTGATTGTCTGTTTATCCCCCTCCATTTTCAGCTTGCAGTCCTATATAGGATTAAATTCCTGCTGTCTTTGGACCTTAGCTTTTAGGATTATGGACTCGGTCATTGATACAGCTGATTTGAGTCGTTTGAGGTCTTTTTTTTTTTTTTTTTTTTTTTTTTTCCCCTCCCCCTTTCCCGGATATTCTTCCGTCCTATAAACAACTTTCGCTCTAGATTACAATCCTATTTAGTAGCTTTTGTAATTTGAGACGAATTCTGAATGAAATTGTGTGCCGCTCTTACCGAGCCCTGTATGACATTTCAACAAGGAACTCGATCCAAGTAGAAGTATCCAGCTCATATTATGGTTTGTCGGAAATATGTGATGTTCTAATTAAAGCCCAGTTGAGACTGTGCGTTCAGTAGTCTTTTAAGATGACGGTCACCTTGCATGCAAAATGTTCTCGAACAGTGCTATTATAGACTGTTAAGACACCTTCAGTGTGATCTTGAGTTAAGGACAATATAAGTTCTGTGCATTTAAATATTTCATTCGGTTGCGCCATGTTTCCTCTACAATTTGTAGCTGTGTTGGTATCATGCCTTTCTCTTATTTATGACTTTTTAGACAGACCAAGATCTGAATGAAAAGATTTGACACTTGGGTAACGCTTGGTTGTAGTTGCTGGCAGTGGTGCTAAATCGGATGCTGGTGAACGTGTAATAATACGCACTGATTTCAGCTTGAGACCGAAATGTATTATGGTGCGAGATCTTTGTAGATGAGAGATTTGCTGGCACAACTAAACATATCTGGTACATACACACACATGTAGGTACACACGTTTTCTTTGTGTTGCTTTGAGTGGCTGTTTCTGTTGTCGGGTTCATCGTTACAGGTTGCGACTGGAATCCTGTACAGATGATTTCTCCTGTTCTGGTAAGTTGATCCTGATGTCTTTTGAGTAAGGAAGTCACCCCAAACTAAGACTGGACTTGTTTGGATGCTTACGTGCCCCTTTCATTGTCAAAATCCAGTTTGAAGACGTAACATTTTATTTATTTTTAAATGTTTTTTTTTTATTTATTAATTTTTTTAGGAAAGATGCAGAATCAATTAAATTAATCAATTAAAATATTTTACTCTCTATTTTGGCTTGTGCAGGAAAATGACCTGTTCCTAAACATAGAAACCAGCCCCAGTAGACCTTTCTTACAACGCCCAGTAAAAATCCTGTAGCAGGAAGTTCTTTTTTTTTCTTTTTTTTTTTTTGTTGCTTGTGCATGTGTTTCCTGTTAACTATTTGTCAAGCAGTTGCTTCCATGTTCTCTCTCTCTCTGTGTCTCGTCCCCAGTGTTCCATATGTATCAGTGTATTAGGCATGTAGCCAGGTGTTTAAGCTAACAAGCGAAGGTTGTGATGGGTTGTCAGGTTCTAAAAATAACATTTGGATACCAGATAAAAAAAATTTATTCAGGGGGTTAAAACAGCTGTAGTTAGTTGAACATCTTTTCGAGGTTAAAGTCGTATGGCGTTAATGTGGGACAGTTGTGAATTGTAGTAAGCCTAATTCGGCCACACGTCCACCCTGACGTCAAACAGTCTTTCGACACCAAGCGCAGTTTTAGTTCATTTTGTATTACTTGGTAGTTTTTGGATTGATTTTAATCCCAGTGCTCTGGATGTTTATCACCACTGATGAATGTAGATAGTTTCTGCTAGTGTCTCATTTCTGCAGCTGAATGGTGGAGTAATGTCCTGGAGAAACCTTTCAAAGTAAGGAGCTGACTCTGCGACCAGGTTTTTAGAAGTTGAAAATTACTGGAAAATCTGCTTTGATTCTTAAGTGAGAGATTTTTTTTTGATTGTTTGGAGATTAAGGGGAAAATCATGTCGCGTGAATAAATGCATTTAAAACAAGGGACTGAAAGATTTCAAAGCACCTCATATTCAACACTAAACCACATCTGATCATTTTGTGCTTTAATTGCATCGCTAGTATGGAGTAGCTGGTCTTGGTTTTCTACAGTCCATGTACTCTTCCACACTGTATTAGTTTAGCTTGTGAAGATGGGTCTTTTAGCTCAGTTAGGGTAGATAGCACTAGTCCTCACTGACAGCTGATATGAAAAGTTGTCCATACAAACAGTAAAATTCTAATTGTATTGGTTGAGCTGACTAGTTTGACTTGTTTAGTAGAAACCAATAGTTTTCTTTGACCTTTCCAGTTACATTTGCTGATTTGACTGAAGCTTTTACACTGTTAGGACATGATGCAATTGAGCAGTTGAGAGTCTCGGCATAGGCATCCAACAATGCAGTTGTGTGGTTCTGGGATCTAAGCTCACAACCTTCTAGTTTGTAGACCAAAGCCCACCCCGAGTCCAAAAAGCTGCTGATGGTGCAACTGTTCAAGACAGCCTAATTGTAACTTAAAAACAAACTATGTTCAAAACACAAAAGAAAACCGCATGATCAGTAAAATAATATAAACATCAAGACAGTAAGCAGTGTATTGTTTGTTGTTTCAGGGTCAGTGCCTAACCAGAATGAGAAAATGAAGCAATTTCATATGGTTGGTCATCCGTTCCTGTTTCTTCCGTTTGATAATAAGATCTGAACAAAGTCGAGGTGTGTACAGTTCTTGGACTTTATACAATGTGACTCTTCAGTCTACACCTTCAGTAGTACTATCCTTTCCCTTTCACTGAGTGGTTTGCATAAAACTGTCCTCACTTTTCCTGAGTTACTAGTCACCGTGTAAACTATACGGTGCGGTTTTGAATATCCAAACTTTATGGCAGTGACAGAGGACTTTGCATACCGTGAGGTAAACCTGTTGCAATTTTTGCATGCCCTGTCACAGGAGTTTTTTTAACTAAAGGCTTGGCTTTCTGTTTACGTTCCTAGGCCTGAGTGACAGGAAGATAAATACACATGCTTGTTGCCAAGACCCCCCCCCCCCTGTAATTTTACGTTCTTTAGTTGAGAAGCAGAAGCACTAATTCCAAAACCAGGACGTTTCTTGTGTGGGAATAAAATGATTAGCTTTGAGTCATGTGAACTTTTGCTCAGTAGCACCTCTAAAACGTTTAGCTGTGTGTGTGTGTAAACTTGTCATGTTTTCTTTAATAATTACTTTAAACTTAAAGAAGCTAAACGTGGGATTCAAGGACCAACTATATGTATAATTTTTTTTCTGTTGTGTCAAAAAGGTTCTGTTAGCATTCTGTAATTATTTTCTGTTAAACATGATCTACACTACAGTGGTAGAGGTGCTGCGTGCGGAAGAGTCTTTAACATTTTTAATCTTTGGCGGTGTTGGCATTTTAAGTGAGTCTCTCAGGGCCAGAGTACAGACAACACGAGCGTTATCCAGAGGAACCAGTTTAGCTGGAGGCATCAACACACGGGCAGTGGAATGACTAGTGAGTTCACCCCCCCCCCCCTCTTTTTACGCTTGAGCACTTGTTTAGCAGCAAGGCAAACATACCTATAGGCAGCCTGAGCAAACTTTCTCCAAGAGATACCAGGTAATGCAGTGTGTTCATAATTAAGTGTAGCGAAGACGAACCTTACACAAGAACAGGACTTTCCATTATATTTCGTGCAAATTATTTTTTTTGTTTTCAACACAAAGCCAAAATATTCTTCCTTATTAATCGTACAATCCATTGGTTCTTTTAAAATCTTTATCAGCGATTAGGCTGAAGCTGCTTGTGTCGTATTGCTGCCATCTCTTCCTGCGCTTAGTGTGACCTAAATATACTCTCCGTGGCACTTGTTCCAACTTACTCCTTAGATATTAAAGTCTATTAATAATTTCCATGTCAAAAGTTCACTTGGTAAATGAAGTCTTAAACTTATAAACGACCCTGTTTATATTTGGAGGAGGATGCATTGCGGTAGCCAAACCTCTCTCCCTTTCTTCCCAAGGTCTTTTGATTGTTAGCCCACAGTATGAATTACTGGATGTGAGCTTGAAAGGGAGGGGCACAAACAGATGAATACGTTTTTATTTATCGTAGATTTTGAAGGTATTGATGTTATTGAGAACAAGTTAAAAAGGTTGGAACAGAGGAATCATTGTTGGGTAGCAGACACAAGACTGATCAGGCACACTAAAGGAAGGTCACATGAACATGTATGTACACACAAACCATACATATACCATGTATATACATGCACACGTTTACAGACACTGGCCATTTCATTAGGTGCTGCTGAGCCTATTTGCCTTCAGAATTGCCTTAATTCTTTGTGCCATAGATTTAACAAGGTGCTAGGAAAGAGATTTTGGTCCATATTGGCATGATGGCATTATACTGCTGATTATAATTGGCTGTAAACGCGTGATTTAAATTTCCCATTCCACCACGTCACAAAGGTGTGCAGTCTGGTGACTGTCGAGGCCTTTTGAGTACAGTGAACTCATTGTCATACTCAGAAAACCAGTTTGAGATTATTAAAGCTTTGACATTCGTTATCCTGTCGTCAAGGAATTGATGCGATCTGCAAGTGTGCCAAGAAAATATCCCCACACCATTACACCACCAGCCTGAAACATTGAAGGCATGATGGATGGATCCATGCTCTTGTGTTCATGCCAAATTTTGACCCTACCATCTGAATGTTGCAGCAGAAATCAGGACTCATGGCAACGTTTTCTCTTGTCCAATATTGGTGAGCCCATGCCAATTGTATCGTTAGTTTCCAGTCCTTAGCTGACTGGAGCGTCATTCAGTGTGGTCGTCTCGTGCTGTCGCCCATCTACTTCAAGACTCGACATGTTTGTTCTGAGATGCTTTACAGCATACCTCCGTTGTAACAAGATGTTATTTGAGTTACTGTTTCCTTTCTATCAGCTCAAACCAGTCTGGCCATTCTCCTCTGACCTTTGGCATTAACAAGGCATTTTTGCCCAAAGAACTGGCGATCCCTGGATATTTTCTCTTTTTCTTACTATTATCTATAAAACCTAGAGATGGTTAATGGTGGAAATCCCAGTAGATCAACAGTTTCAGAAATACTTGGACCAGCTCGCCTGGGACCAACAATCGTGCCATGTTCAAAGTCCCTTAAATCACCTTTCTTCCCCATTCTTATGCTCCATTTGAATTTCAGCAGTTTGGGTTGTTCATGTATACATGCCTACATGAGTTTCTTCTGTGTTATTGGTTGATTTAGATGTTTGTTTTAACGATCAATTGTACTGGTGTAGCTAGTGAGGTGTTTGTTAGGGGTCTCTGTACGTGTAAGGTTCAGGTGGTGGTACTGGGTTTCCATTGCCCAAATAACCTTCACAAAATGTCTACGTCTTTCAACAATGCACCAGTTCTGTAAATCCCCATTTAATTTGGAGGAAATAGATGAAGATGAATAGCTGGTCAGTCTTGTGGCCACAGGATGCAGGACATTTTTGTTTTTCCTTTTCTTCCTTTCCTTTCCAGATACTACCCATTGTGTTATTTGCTCCTGTTTTAGCAATTCAAGGCACACATCTTGTATGTATTGGTATGGTGTGTAGTGATGCGCGGGTCGTCTGGTAACCCGCGGACCCCGCAGGTCGGGTTGGGGCGGATAAAGAAATTGTCACTTTATTTGCGGGGCTGGTTGGGCGGGTCATTAAAAACTAAATTAAATAAAAAATCCATGTATGTTGCGTGCAATTCCCTATAGCCTATATTAAATATTTGGGAATATCTATTTATATATTTTATTAAGTTCTTTGATAAGGTTACACCACGTGACAAGTCACAAAAGCGCCAAGCAACTACCTCTCCCAGTCACAACAAAAACTAAGAAATAAAAGTGAAGATGGAAGACGAGGTGCGGGGAGAAATTGAGGTCGGGAATTTACACCATTAAAAGAAAAAAAGGTCAGGCTGCTACATCTAATGTTTGGGAGTCCAAAGCATGTCTATTTAACGGTCGCGGGTGCGGGGCGGGTTGTAAAAATAGATACAGTGGTGCGGGGTGGGCCAAATAATTTCATAAAAGCGGGACCCATCTACATCACTAATGGTGTGGTAAGTTTCTTCATCTCAATTACGAGCATCGTGAAGTCTACACACACCCACACACAAACACACACACTGTCCATTTTTGGTTTGCTCCAATAGCCCACTTAGCACTGAGCTGTCCTGGTTACTCAAAATTGGACACCGAGCTATTAATTTGTGTGAGCTTAGTCTTTTAGTGTTAGGCACAAGGACTAGGGTCAGATTCAGTATTGAGTTCAGTACTGTTCGATACTAAACAAGATTTCGGCAATGAATGACACAAAAACACACACTTGATAGATATCCATGAGATACCCGTATTATCATCATGACAGTTGTTTCAAGTTCATGAGACTGAACACTGACTATGAAATAGCACAGATTCATTGAATGTCCTCTCAAGTCATGTGTTAGCAGGTTGTGTTGATCGGGCGAGACTAACCAGCTTTTTGTCTGATCATAAATGTTTTCCCATTATTAACTCAAACGTAATACTTAAATGACTGTATAGCACTTCCATTTATAGCCCATTACTATGTGACCCCAAGCTGTGCTGTTATGAAGCTAAAAATAGTGTTCCAAGCACGGAGTAAAATTGTGGTTCGCAGAGGGGGGATACCTCGCACCACATGGACTGTTAAACAGCATCCGTTCATCATTTAAGGAAATGTTTTTCTCCATGTTTTAAACCACTGTTGGTGTTGAACACTGATATTGTATCTCTCATAAAGAAATAATCTGACTCTTTATAACTCATCAATATAAAAATAAAGTTTGTTTATGTAATTGGAGAGAGCTCTTCACCATAGAGCCAAGTCACGGTCCAGTAGAGGTCAGAAATTGTCACTCTGAAGCTTGGACAAATTGCTGATATGTATTTTGTATTGGAATAGTTTTCTTTTTGAATTTCTCCTTACAGGTTTTCTCCCCACTTGTCTGATTACTGCTCATCAGCAACGTAAGCAGATTGTTGACTTCTTGCACTCATCTTTTCCACTTGCCACTTTTGTGCCTATTGGCAATCCTGTAATGCACCATGGCATTGGGCAGAATTCAAGATTGACAGATAACCTTAGCTTTATGTACCTTTAGTTGTTTACTTTGTAGTATTGCCACTTTCAGTACACTTTGTGAAACTTTACTGAGTACGGTTGCCTATCCGTGGATATAAAGCTTTGCCCATGCACAGGGCGGTGGTGTTAACCACTACGTCTCTGAAAGAGGAAGTAGAGAGAATGTAAATGGTAAAAAGTAAAGTTGTCCCAGTGCTCTACTAGTGTTAAACATAATCTTGGCTCCTGTAAAAAGACGAGCTCAGATTGATTCTAGGAATGGCCAAAAGTTCAGTTTGGAAAAGCACAAGCAATGCAGTGTGACCTCAAATTCTTAGCCCTCTTAAGTCTTCCATCATATTTCTGACAGGACAACATATTGGCATTGCCTGCTGCAGGTCTAAGAAATTGTAAAAGAAAAAAAAGGTGACAGTTTTTCATAGGGCTTAGAATATTTATGATGTGTTGATTTTAAAAGGCAGCAGTTGAAATAAATCAGTTATTCTTGGTTATAAAGGGCACATGACTGGTATAATTACGATAGGAATCCACAGAGATCACAACATGTACACGGTATCGTTAAATCTGTATCTATTCAATTAGTATTGTGATTCAGTAAGTATTATGTTTTTGTAATTGTCCAAATATTCAATATTCTTTTTCCTTCAGATTTTGTTACGATTCTAAACAAACTTGCAAATAATTTGCTCCTTTCACACAGGATGCTGTGCACCCAGCTGATGTATGATGAACGGTTTACAAAAAACGGTCTGTAGGATTATATAACACCGCCAAACTTTTAACTCCTCAAATGCAAACACATAACGTATTAATTAAATAAAAAATAAAATAAAACCCAAATCTTTCTTTTCTTTTTTTTGTGCCACAAAAAAGAATTGGGATACGCAAGTGAATCGGTTCCCCAACATCTCTACTGGCACAGTTGGTACAGTATATCTTTAAATCGGTGTATAGATTGGTTTATAAGCTCGTCCGGTGATTTGGCTCATAGCTGGTACTTAACAGTACTTCTTTTCATCGTTCTTAAATTAACGGTACGTCTACCCTGAATTCTGAAGTTGGTTGCATATCAACTGGAGGCTATTAAATTACACTTGTCATATTTTGTCGAGGCCTAAGGTTTACATGAGTAGGTTTTACATGAAAATTTGATTGCTTTGTTTTTCGTTTTGTGAACCCGCTTGCCTGGCCCTCTCTGCTTATTCAATTCAGGCATTTTTGAAAACACCTCCGGCTATATGAATGTGTGAAATTTTTTGGGAAGTAGACAAATGAGCACACCATGACACGAGTGAATAATAATAGAGCAAAATGAACTTAAACTCCAGTCATATTATCAAATACGAAATTACAGACTGCACTGTCTACCTGGTCAGCAACAATGATAACTGGAATCCTAACATGTTCATAGCAAATGCAAAACCGTAGTAGACATACTTTACATGTTTCAGGTTTATTGATGGTAGGAGGCCATCATTCGGTACAGTTCCAGATCCTCTCAGTGTGGTTAATAATACCTGGTAGAAATTGCTGTGCTGCTTCCTGGACTACATGGAATGATGATGCGTAGGAAAAACAAAAGTCTTCTCTAGAGTGACTGCTGTGTTGAAGATGTCGAGTGATGTCGAGACTCTCCTGTGCCAGGAAAGGGTCAAAAATGTCCAAGGAACAGCAGTCGGAACCACGAATGAAATTTGTTTTCCGTATCTTGACCTCAATGAGTGCTTATGGCCAGGGCTGAGCTTAAGAACGATGCTGTTTGAGTAAATGGTTGTAGGATGGCAGATTTTCAGTAGATGGCAGTATACAAAACAGGGTGCTTTTTCGTGTTGTCGATGATTCAGCCAGTGGGTGGGAATTTGCTTTCCCACTGGTTTTTATAAAAGGTTAATGCACAAGCAATACAGCTGCTCTAAAATGTTTTCACATGTGGATATGCTTAGCGTAAAAGAAAAAGGGCTGAAAAGAGAGGAACGATAAGGGAAAAGATCAGCAAAACAGCAAGGCTTTTTAAGGAGTGGCCTCTAGCAACCATTGCATCCTCCATCAGCCATCTCCAGACTTGTGGTCCCCTCACTCTTTCTGACCCCTTGTGTTTCAATTATATTTACATGCATGAGCTCCTTTAAGCCCCTGGAGAAACAGGCCACACTGAGCTGGTCCTGCTGTCTGCCTCCTACGTCATAGAGAGAGAGATGGAGGGAGTCTAAGAATGAAGGAGCGAGTCCTGCGTGGTCCGAACCCATTTTTAAATCAAGTATGGTTTGAGGGAAATGGGGGGGGGGGGGGGTGTTAAGCTGGCAGAGTGCTGTTAAATATTGCATGGTCTGTCTTGAGCGCATGTTCTGGCTAAACACACATGCTCACTGCTCATTTAGAGCATCTCGTGCAACCGGAATGTTCACTGCACGCACTTATTCAACAGACGCACTAAATCCTTTCTAAGTGCGTTATTACCTTGGGCTATATCCAGCAAAGAGCAGCGAAGAACGTTGTGCTTTGGGGGTTATGTGGATTAGCCATTGCAGTATTGTCCACCCATTCAGAATGATACTGAATGTTAAAAGAAAGTGAGAATGTTAAAAGACGTGTGATGTTTTTAAGGAGTTGCTTTCAGCCCTGAAAGGTGTGGCGCTGTTTCCCGGCTCTCAAACAGTCAGACTTGAAGAGCACCATTTCCCAGCCAAAGGCTATTCTGGTGTTACAAAGAACAGAGCACAAGCAGGACTGAAGAGTTTCACTTTTTTTTTTTTTTTCCTTTTTCTGGTATCTGAGCCATTGAACACTGCCCAGCTCCGATATAAAGTTTCATCCCAAACAAAATGGATGTCTTCTCATTTCATAAACTTATTTCTCCCCCCCTCAACTCTGTACGGGGTGTATAACGTTTCTGTTTTGGTTCAGAACATAAACACGAGTCGTATGTGTACTGTAGTCCTGTGGCTCACTCCACCCTCCACTTCCTGTTTGTAGCTCTCACACTTTCAGCTGACATTGTGGTGGTGTGATGTCACTAGGTTGAAGTGTACAAGTACAAGGAGCACCAAATTCAAAATGTAGAGTTTTTCTAAACTAAAAACAAACACTTTCAGAGAAAGCTATTTCATATGATCACAAAATTTTAAGTCCTTTTTTTAAGTGCTTAACTGACTGTTTTTGTGACGTGAAAAAGTGGCTTGCTGTCATGTCATTTTTCCTCCTCCACCCCCCCCCCCTTTTTTTTTATTTTTTTTTGTCATCTTCCAAAAACAGTAACTTTGCCTCAGGAAGAACGAACACCATGGTTAGATTTTCCCCCGCTATTAATGGCCAAGGCTTTTAGCAGGGTGCAGCATTTCTACTTCCTGCTCTGCAGTTGCAACACAAAAGCCCTCACAGGCCTCACATCACTGTAAACGCCCTGCATGATGCATTTAAGCAGACTTCCTACTGTTGATCACAGTTGAATATTTATCCACCCTTCAGGATTTCATCCTTGCTCTTTTGCTTTGTAGATATTCGGACATGTCTGGACTTTATCATGTCTACAGGAAGACTAAAAAAAAAAAAAAAACTACACGAAGGACCGATTGTTCACTTCACCTCGATTGCCTCAAAAAAAAAGAGAGAGACAGAGGCTTGTCTTTGCAGCTTGTGATCAGGTCGTTTTGGATGATAAGGAGTTAATCCCTTGGAGCCACCCATAAGCCTGTAGGGTAGAGAGAGAGGAGTGGGAGCATCTTAAATTATTAAGCCCCAGAAGCAGAATCGGGGCAGCATGTTTAATAGATGGCTCGGTGTGAGAAATGCTATCCTATAAACTTTGAACTGGTCACAGAGTCTTCATGAATTAGCTTTTCATTTCATTTGGGCTTCTGATTTCAGAAGCATATGAATACAGTAATATCTTATTGTTTTAGTAATTATTAAATAAAGCCATCGCTGAGTAAAACTTTCTGAAATCATCAACTCACTTATTTTGAGGCATGATGTAAGACTGATGTTGGGTAAGAAAAAGTACTTTATCACCTTAAGCAAGCAGCTCTGGTTGAGGTGATGGATCCGTGAATGCGTGCGTCTCTGAAAGTGACCACACCCCAGTCTCCTTCAGCAATAGTCCTCATTAGAAAATCTGTGCTCCGTCTCATCCTCTTGTGTATGTGGTCCCATTAGGCTAATCTCTCGGTTAGAGGTGAATGATGTGTTAAAATAGCACACTACGCGCTGTGATTTTTCTGAAACTGATTTTTTTTCTTTTTCTTCTTTCTTTTTTTTACAGTTTCTTAGCATTTGATATATTTGTAGATACAGTTCTGGAGAACTACCACATTTAATGTTCTGAAATTGATTTATTGGACATGCAAATGCTTTTGAGGATATCTGTTCTCCCGTGAGAAATCCAGCGCACCAGAGCTTTTAAGACATTATCTTGCCACACGAAGAAACCGAATGTCCGCCCAAAGACATGCAAAAGATGCACAAATCTGTTTGTGCCAAACTTGCGAAGTTGTTGAAGTGGCGCTTAGTCTTAAAATTTTTATGGTTTCGTTATCATATTTTATTAATTACCATTCATTTAAAAAACACAAGATGGTTGTTGATCATTCTAGTGTGTGTGTGTGTGTGTATATGTGTGTGTATGTGTGTGTGTATGTGTGTGTGTATGTGTGTGTGTATGTGTGTGTGTGTGTGTGTATGTGTGTGTGTATGTGTGTGTGTATGTGTGTGTGTATGTGTGTGTGTATGTGTGTGTGTATGTGTGTGTGTATATGTGTGTGTGTGTGTGTGTGTGTGTGTGTGTATGTATGTGTGTTTTGGGGTGTTACAGGTGGATACAGAAGGGATGATATGCACTGGAGTAAGGAACTTGGCCTTTTAAAATGCTTGGTGTAATGGAGGGACTTTCTGATTATGTAACATGACCCTATTATGCGAATGTCATTCTGAAAGCGTGTTCATTTGAAAAACAGTAGAAAATTTCTTACAGAACTGACCCACTGTACACGAAGTCCAGATCTGACATTGATTTTATACAGTGTGTTTGGCTGGAAATTAGTAGCTCATGGAAGTACATTGTTCATTTATACTAATGGAAATGTCCATGTCCTTTAGCTGAACAGGTACATTTGAGATGATTCTTCTTTTCCGCTCCTGTGAAATTCCCCCCTCACCTCGTTTGACTTGTAGAAATATACTTGCAGTATGTAATAAAAAAAACTGGATTTTATGTAACATTCAAAAGGGCCATCTTGGTATCAATAGTGAATGGATTTTTTATTTATATATATATATATATATATATATATTCTTTTCAGTCAGCCAGCTCTGTTAAGGCATCACCCACCTCTATGACCAGAAGGAAGTCTTTTATGGACCCGTTTCTTTCCTTCCTGCCTACGACAGAACTTGATGGAAAATAAAAATCTCTCCAGAAGTCGCTAATTTAATCAGAGCTTTTTTGGAGAAATAAATGAGTTTGACTCAGGTCTGGATGTCTTATGTTGAGTGTGTGTGTGTGTGTTGGATGGGCATCATTATGCTGAGATGACTGAGCCGATAGGCCTTGCTGGAAAATGTGAGGACCGCTTCCACCCTCTCAGCCGAGCGCATCCACCACCTGACTAAAAATAGTGCAGAGAAAAAGAGGAAGGAGAGAGAGAGGAGGGAGGCAGAGCTGAAGAGCTAGCTGCGGCGCTCCTCCCTCCCCCCCACACTCGCTTGTCTCTTCTTCTCTCTTTCTCTAGTCTCGGCTCTTTCCTTACTGCTGTCGTTTTTCCTCTTCTCACTCTCATTTCTCTTTATTCCTGTACAAACAATGAACAAACTGGTTCATCATGAGGACTGCCTAACAGTTGTCGACGCTCCATTTTTAGTCCTTCACTTGTTCTAGACTGCTGCAATGCGTGACAAGAAAATGAACAGGAGGGATCTTTAGTGAAATGTCCTTTTTAACCCTTCAACAGTCTGGAAAACCTCCAAAACGAGATTCCATGCCAGTCCATGCTACCCATAATTTTTTTTGCTACTTAACGACATGGAAAGACCGACAAGCTTGAGGAGTGTTTAATTATGTTTGTTGATTTATTTGATATTTGGAATATTTGTCTATCAGAGTATGCTACTCCAATGTTCTAATACATGGATAATACATTTTATAATGCAAAATATTCTCCACTTACTGTTGTTGATAATTTTATCCCGTTAGCATTTGTCAATCGGGTAGCTTGAATCGATAGACTCTGCTCAGACTCAGTTTGCGCTACTGTTGCATTATTGGACAAGGTATCAGCAGAAATGAACAGAAAACAATAATTTCTTTGATGGGCTTCAGGTAACGATGCAGAGGAAGGCCATATTCAGGTCATGGAGACCTGCACGGGAAAGTGCTAACTAGTGCTAAACCATATACTGTGTATTAGTGATGGAGGCCTGACACACTTTTATCACCTGGATTTCATCAGGTTTAAGTTGCATTGGTGAAACGAGAATGCGTTTAGTCTCTCTGGCCAATCAGCGCACAGGATTGGTAGTGTAATGAGGTTGGCTGTTTATTGGATACAGCGTCCATTCAGAAGGTTGTTGGCCACCAGACATACAGGATCTGTGGCTAAGCGTAAAAGGGGCGAGGTAAGGTCTGGTTATGCAAGATTTATTTATTGTATTTATAGTCTGTGTAGTGATGGGAATTTATTATCTGGGGTGTTAAGTGTAACCAAAACCACTGCCAACAGACAGAATAGTTTAGTGCATGCAGCCAGTATCTTTTGATTTCCACCTAGTCTTTTGAAAAACTTTTTTTTTTTTTTTTTTTTTACCAAACCACCTAAATTATATCTTAAGCTCCAGTCTAACACACTTTCAAGGAGGTCATGTTCATGTATTTATCATTTTGTCTTTTCTGTTACCACTGTGAAAGTAAAAGTGTTGGCATTAAGTGTGTTTGCACTTGGAATTGGGTCAGCAGAAGAGTCAGTCCATTTAGGATCATCAGCAGATTCTGTGTTAACCGGATTTGCGTAGACGAGCTGAATTAAGTGTCCCTGGATTACTAGTGTGACTTTGGAGAGAAGGGAAGGAGGACAGAGGCCAGAGCGTTGAAGAGCTTTCTCGTCCTGTCATTGTTGTGCACTTTCTTTTTTTTCTTTTTTTTCGACTGTCCATTCACTGGTCTTTACCAGTTGATTTTATTTTATTTTTTTTATGTTTATTTTGTTAAACCATTGGGCCCCTTTTTTCCTTTATCTTAAGGGTATGTTATGACATCAGTTAATTACCTTGCCAGACAATTAGAATGGATCAAGGCTGATTTTGTCCCCGGGGTGGTGGTGAGGGGATGTAATGGTCTCCAGGATACTGTTATTTGCAAAATGGGACATTTCCCACACACGTTCTTGTAGCAGCAGCAGATCACTTTTAAAATGAATAAGAACCAGGCTTTGCCCTTCATGGCGCCGTATGCTGGAGAATTTCCCGACGGCGGCTACATGTAGCTTAAGACCACAGTTGAATTAGGCACATTTCAGCACGCTGAAGCTGTGAAGCCGGCTGAATTTGCTTTGGGATCTGTCGGTCTCGATTTGTAAATAGCTTTCTCTCTGCACCAGCGCCGAAATGGTGATCTTTAGCATGGGCTGCTGCAGAACCCTGTTGCTTAGTAACAGCTTCATGGGTTGGCAAGGACACACGCCAGGATAGAGAGAGGGAGAGAGCGTGCAAACGCGTGCGCGCACACACACACACACACACACACACACACACACACACACACACAGAGAGAAAAGTGTGCCATCCGTGGATCAGTTTTTTTAATCATTATTATTATTATTATGGCACATTTTATTGCCTTTCCTTGTCCTGATGTCAGAGTTTAAAGCTGTGTGTTGGACTGCTGGTCCTCACCATGGACCTGTAAAACGTTACGTGCTCTTCACACAGCTCTGTTACATTTCTCCTGGTTGAATAGCTTGCTGAGATTTGCTTTGCGTTGCTGGATGTTGGTTCGGGGCTTTGTATTAATCTTTTTACTGCGTTTCTGAGAATTGTCGACATGTGCTCCATGTCTAGGGAGTCAGAATTCTTCCACAAACTGGTAAAACGGCTCACCTTGCTTAAACTAATTGAAATGTCAAAGGATAGATTATGTTAAAAGGATTTGACTGGCTGTTCTCACTGACCACTGTATCTCTTGAAGCTTATGCTACAGGCTTAACCTCACCCTTTTGCCCTCTCTCTCTCTCTCTCTCTCTCTCTCTCTCTCTCTCTCTCTCTCTCCTGTCATTCTCAGATCAGTAAGTGACCCAGTGCGAGGCAGGAGTGAAACGTACCATTTAGAAGAGGAAAATGAGCGAACTCGACCAGCTACGTCAGGAGGCTGAGCAGCTGAAGAACCAGATCAGAGTGAGTTCTCACACATGTCTGGGTTGCCATTAGAAATTTCTACAAAAGTATAGTCTGCACATATAAATATACGTATAGGAAACCGGCCTGCTCACTTTGTGTGCGCGCTTTATAAAGTACAAATGAAACATGTCTAAGGCTAAATTTAAATAGTTGTCATATTTAAGAATATCATACTTTATATAGTTTCACTACGTAGGTCCTGTAGTTATTATTGTATGTATTATTGTGTTTCTTTAGCATTATTTCATTATATCTGATGTTGCCAGTATTTCACAAGATATGGTTGTGAATATAAGACTTAATTAGAGAAGGAAATGCTCCATGTTGTAAATTTACTCTTATTGTTGATGGTTGTTGTTTGCATGACATTATCCGCTAAACATTTGAGCGATTGTTATAGAAAACCTTAGTGTAAATAAGAGTGGCATGTTAAATTTCCTATGATTACTTGTTTTCCTTTTTTAGGATGCGAGGAAAGCATGTGCAGATGCCACCCTGTCTCAGGTGAGCCTTAAATCCCATAGCGTTGAAGCAGGACTGTTTAAGAAGATAACAGTTTATGATTAAAATGCTATCATGCCGTATTTGTGTCATGACCTGCATGTATTTGTGTATTCCCGTAGATCACAGCCAACATCGACCCGGTTGGCCGAATTCAGATGCGCACCAGGCGGACACTGAGGGGTCACCTGGCTAAAATCTACGCCATGCACTGGGGCACCGACTCACGGTAAACTCGCTCGAGCTGCGCGCCGAACGGCAGACTCATTTCATCGGACCGCAGATCTAGAATGTGGTTTATTTTCAGTAATAGTCGCTGAGACTATGTAAACTAAATAAGACACAGTAAGGCGTGGAGTAAAGCAAGGCTAACCTGAGTATGAAAAGAACTGAAGAAGGTTCTGGACAAACACAGGTGTAGAGATAATGGTGAAGTGTGTGCTCGCACTAGGGATCTTGTTGTACACACATGCACCCTGGTCTCCAGGAGGTTAATTGGGAGGCTGCAGGTGAAGTTGGACTCCAGAGACTCTCAGTGTCTTCTTTGTCACGCTCCTTTGTTAAAGTCGTTGTGTGTGTTTGGATAAAATGGCCATCCACTGACACGCAAGCGTTAATTTTGACTCGTGTTTATGTGCATTCAGTTCTGAATATACTTCACACTGATCGAGATGAAAATACTGCTCTGACAGAGTAACAGTTTAGCTAGGCGTGTATTTAGACGTAACCGAACATTAGTAATCTACTGCTGGAGAAGGCTCTCTAAATCCACTCCTGGGTTCATTGGGTTTGGCTCGGGCAGCAGGATGATGCCACACAATCTCAGCTAAGCATCTTATTCTCCAACATTAATTGTAGCCTTACCACTGTACACAAAGACGTAGCAAGTTGCCAATTCTCATTGTATTTACATCTTTATCTTGTCTGCAAAGGTATTTATATTAGTATGTTTTGTTGTTTTGCCTAGCCTGCCTCATCCCTTCCTCCTGTTTTGTACTGGTTTTCCCTTGGGTAGGTGGAGTTCATCCAGTATCATCGTGGTGAATCATTGTGGAAAATTTGTCTCGACTCCCCCGATAGCCAAACGTCGTCATGGATATCATCCCCACCTCTCCCATGTGGAAAATAAATTCCTGGATGTTTTGTTTATTCAAATAACTCAGAAGGAATTATGTATACTGACTATGTGGTAGTGTTGTCTCCGGAGGTGGGGTTCGATAATCATAGGAGGATGTAGTTAAACCGTACGGTGTTCAGGGAACGGCTAACTTCTGTATGCACACGAAAGGTTCAGAGACCCCGGACACGTATGCAAATACGTGTAGGTAGGAATTCCTGGCATGTGAATAATTTCAGTTCTTTTGAATTCAGTAGACCTCGTGTCAGTATTACCACGCATGCTTATATTTAGAATGCCTGCACACACACAAAAAAAAAAGAAAAAAATCGTCACTTCTTCATGTTTGTTTTTTACTCTGTAGGCTCCTTGTCAGTGCTTCCCAGGATGGTAAACTTATCATTTGGGACAGCTATACCACAAACAAGGTGAGCCTGATTTCCCCAAAGCCTGTTCCCATCTACTGTTTATTACTGACAAGCGTGTGTGTGGGGTGGGGGCCCTTTCAACTTTTATTCTGATTTTATGCCAAACATGACTGACCTGTTATCATGTTATCAAACTATTTTTGTTGATTATTTGTGAGGCAACTATATAATAAATAGGTAGCTTGTGACTTGATGCACCAATGTTAGATTTATTTGCAGAGTAAATGCAAACGAATCTAACATTTATTCAATAGTTTCTCCAATATTTCAGCCTTCGATGTTTGTGTAAATAAGAGCTAGGAATCCTTGTCATGTCCTCGATGTGATTGATGAATCGTACAGCAGCATGAATGACATGAGCAATGTCCTATTACAGGTGCATGCCATCCCACTGCGCTCCTCATGGGTTATGACGTGCGCATACGCACCATCCGGTAACTATGTGGCTTGCGGTGGCCTGGACAACATCTGCTCCATCTACAACCTGAAGACACGTGAGGGCAATGTCCGTGTGAGCCGTGAGCTGGCTGGCCATACAGGTGAGTGTGTGTGTGTGTATTTGTTGGGTTTCTAAGGTGGCAGTGATGTAGGTTTGAATTTTGTAAAAAAAAAAAAAAAAAAAGATTTCATTCAGAGGGCTTCTCTGGCACTGGAGAAGTCCTGAGGTTTTATAATTCTTAACTCCGGTAGAGATGGTGGAATGATTATGTATTGTGGGTCTTTAAGACAGCATTGTGGCGCAGCATACAGCATTATGTGTCAGTGCTCCCTTGTCCACTTGTCTAATTTTCCTGCCTTGTGTTTTTATACAGGTTACCTCTCCTGCTGTCGTTTCCTGGACGACAACCAGATTGTCACTAGTTCAGGTGACACCACCTGGTGAGTTTGGGGTAGTGCACCAGCGTATCTGTTTTAGCCATTTGCATCAGACGCAGACACTTGCATAGACTCACATGATGCTCAGACTGGGCGGACTGATGTATGATGATGATTTCAACCCTAATATCTGATTATTTTATATATATTCACCCTTTTATTCCCCTGCTTAGTCATTTACTAGAGAAAATGGTGCATCGTTGAGCAGTTCTGTAGAATTAACACAGCCCCATGGCATGCTTGACTTCAGGATCAGGAGTAAATTGTCAAGTGACTGCGAAATAGTTTTTAGATCTAGGACTATTTATCTGTTAAACAAATGCTGTATTCCCTTCTCTTTTTGTTGCGTGTTACTCATCCCTTTTTATGTTCGCAGTGCTCTCTGGGACATTGAGACGGGACAGCAGACGACTACATTTGCAGGTCACACCGGGGATGTGATGTCTCTCTCTCTGGCTCCGGATGCACGCTTGTTTGTCTCTGGTGCTTGCGACGCCTCTGCTAAGCTTTGGGACATTAGAGAGGGCATGTGCAGACAGACCTTCACTGGCCATGAGTCCGACATCAACGCCATCTGTGTATGTATCACAAACATGCGCACATGCAGGGTCCAAAATGTCTCCCTGTCCATTATGGCTTACACTGAAAGCTCATGAATGTGGTGTAGGAAACATTTATGATTCCATTTGAAACAGGGTTTGCACATGTTAAAGGTCCTTGTGGGTTTCTGTCGGGTGCGTTTAGTTAAGGTCTTAAATCCAACCAGACGTCTGTCCAAAAAGATGTAAGAGAATCAGCTTTTATGAGGAATGTATTGGTCCACTTTCGATGGAGTTACATTCAGGGGGATGTAGCATGGAGTACAGCAGTGACCTCGTGACAGAATGAAGTTTGAGAGGTGCATGTCCAGGGCCATCTTTTACACTCTTTTACACTTAAGCAGACGGCTATGTAATATCTTATTTTCCATTGAGATAATGTATCTTGGCTTTTTTTTTTCCAGATGAATCTCAATGAACCTAGAATTTTTCTTGCCCATTAATAATAATAATAATCTATAAAAATTCCAGTCTTCAACTGGAATTTGCTGACATGCTGCAAACTAGACAGTGAATGATGAAGTCATTGCATTGCTTCAGGAACAGTGCTGCTAATGACTGTCCTGACATCTATTCCTAGCATACCACTCTCTGACGCAGTGAAAAAGACTAAGTGATGTTAAATAAATATTTTTATATTATATAGTTTTGTTATGCACACCACCAAACTGCTGCCAATGAGCAAGTTATCAAAATGATCTGAAATGTGAGCAGTCTGTATGTATTGATGGAACAGAACGAGCTTCAGATTATGATCTGGTTCTACTCTTCACCTTTTACAGTCTAAAGTCAAATGATCAGATCATGGTTTATACTCCTTTTTCTTTTTATAGCAGGGAATTGAAAAGGGGGCAAAAAAAGTCAGCGCCACCTACTGTATATATAATTGTAATATACCTTTATAAAATATGGAACTGGTCAGGATATTTTTCAGCATAGTGTTTGAAAATACGTTCAGCGGCATTATGCCTGTTTGTGCTCAAGCCACTGGTAGAGACCAGGTACATACTTGCCGAGCACACTTTGCTTTTTGCCTCCTGATGATGACTGTACACAATCTGCTTGTGTTATTAGCTCCCCCTGGTGGTGTCAAGCAGTTGTTACATATTTTATCTAGTCAGTGGTGTTCAGTACCGATCTAAGTTTTGCCATCACTGGTCACACCCAGTTCTGTGTGTGTTGTGAGACATTGTTTGATTTTGACCGTTTTGCCTCGAGTATTAAATAACAGGGTCCCAAAATCATGGTCTCTACTAATCAGGGTGCCATTTTATCAACATCTTGAGCAAGAAAATGCAGAAACATACCCTGTATTTGTTTTCTTTCTTTTTTTTCCTTCTCCAGTTCTTCCCCAATGGGCATGCATTTGCCACAGGCTCGGACGACGCCACCTGCAGGCTATTCGATCTGCGTGCCGACCAGGAGCTGATGGTGTACTCTCACGACAACATCATCTGCGGCATTACCTCGGTGGCCTTCTCCAAAAGCGGCCGTTTGCTGCTCGCTGGCTATGACGACTTCAACTGCAATGTGTGGGACACCCTCAAAGCCGATCGCGCAGGTCAGTGCAAGGAGAGCGTGGTTCGGAGTAGGCCCGTTAGGCCGCACAAGGGGATTCTCAAGGATGCGCAGGGAATGAAGGACGAGCAGGGAGTTTTATTTTCAGAAAGGATTTTAGACCCATTAGAAACCTTAATGGAGCTAATATTACAGGATTGAATCGAGATAAACAGAACATCGGGTTGTAATAAAGGGTATACATGACATTCAGTACTTTAATGGGATTATGGTTGTATTCAGACCACAATCAATGTTGGAAATGGATGGAAATGCATTTACCGATGCTTATTAGATGCTGTCTATTGTATCACACACATTATTCCAATTTTTTAACGTACCATCTTCAGTGTTTCTTCTGCTGGTAAAATAAAGTGCTAAACTGCAGAATTAACCAACACCCTTAATCTTTCTCACCACATAGGAGCTATCAAACGTATAACTCGCTGTATTAATTAACGCACTAAGGCGCCAGCAGTGTTCTGAAGCCATCGGCGCATCCTCTTTGTTTATTACGAGAGATTTTTATAGTTGTCTCCAAACCCTCCAGGACACTTTCCTAGCTGTAAGTTGTATGTCACCCACACCCATCCTTTTGTCTCCCCACTCAAGCAGCACATGAATAGTTTATTGCATTTGCATTGAGGGGCACAGCACCACATCACCATCACCATGAATTATGTACAACATCAGAAAGCATGAAATGGAGATACTGTAGAAGCGCTTCCTCATACCCGCTGACCAAGGCTGAGTACCGATGCTGATGCGATCAGCTAATGTATGTTTTATGATCGTTTATGATCAAAGCTAAGAGCTATGTCTTGCAATGATCTCTGCTCTTCAATTACACATGGAGAACATGGAGTGTTTAGTGCAGTGACATGGTTGGGAACGCAAGCATCGTTTGCAGCGAAACTCTGCATGTCAGCGCAAATGTTGTCTAACCGACATGGGTTTTCAACACACTTCTTATCTGAACTGTCCTTGATTTCTAATTGGCACATAGACTCTGTTCTGAATATAACTACATTTGTGCAGGTGTCCTGGCGGGCCATGATAACCGTGTTAGCTGCTTGGGTGTTACTGATGATGGAATGGCAGTGGCCACAGGGTCTTGGGACAGTTTCCTCAAGATCTGGAATTAAAGCCGCGAGGTAAGCGCTTATTTTCTCTCTATATATAATTTTTTTTTTTTTTTTACTTTTTTCCCCCCATATTTGACTCTTTCTTTGAGAATGCAGCACCACATCTCCAGAGTTCTCCAAAGTGTCTGCTAATGCTCCATCTGAAATTGTCAGATGTGTGTTTATACCTCAAATTTCTTCAGTTTCACTCCTCCTCCAAACACAGTCAGTGTTTATGTAAATGAGCTGCTGCACTACAAGCCGGGTGCAGGGTTTCTCCTGCAGAGATTACATTAGGTGGGAAATCCAATTTGTTTTGTTTAAAGGAAAAACAAACAAACAAAAAAGCACACTGGAGACTCATTCAAATGTTTAAAGATGACTGAAGAGCGAATTTTGCATCATAGGTGCCCTTTAATTATTGTTCATTCACTTGAGCAGAGGTGAGTTGCTGACATCTACAGTTTGGCCGTGCGTATGCAGTATAGAAAACACCTCAACTGTTCAGCTTTCTCAGATATTCTACCAGTCACATTGAATGCAAATTAATTGTACCTTTTGGGAAAAGGGGATTTATGAGAGGGGAAGTGATGCATGAAAGATGCACCTGTGCTTCGATACCTCTGGTATCAGTTCCTTTCAGCTTTCATGACCTTGAGTCTCGATAAGAAACAAGTAGACATTATCGTAGGTGCAGCTAATTAAGTGTTTGTATAAGTAAGGACAATTTTACCATAAACTAAAAGTGCAAGGGTGTAGATATTTTAGTTGGATATACCCACTTATGTTTGGACCATTTATAAGGCACTTGCAACCCGTTTTGAGATTTTCCATTGTGTATTCTGACAAACAAGTTATTTTTTCAGTAGCACCCGATTTATGTGTGTATTTGAGTTTTGGTTCATTATTATATTATTATTGTTCAGTGATGTAAAAGCTAAAGCGCAATGAAGTGCTAAAGAAGACTTATTGTTAGCAGTTAGCCACTAGCCTATCCATGTTTAGCATATAAGAAACAGACAGAGCAGAGATGTAACTCCATATCAGCCCTGTTTTAAATTTTATATGACTTAAACAGATGAAATTCAGGATATCAGGGTGAAATAACGTTCTTAAATTTGCACACGATTGATCTGTTGCTACTGAAAGCCAATACATGCTGCAAGTAGCTGTATTAGCTTCACAGATGGGCAGTTCAGCAAACAGGCTCAACAAACACTTACAGATTTAGGATCCACACCTGAGCTTTTTCACAAAACCAGCTCGGCTCAGGAGTTCATTGAGAACACAGTTAGATGTTAAACTAATTAACAGACACGCACTCACACACAGACACAGGTTTCAGGTGAGATATAAATTCTGGTGTCACAGAAACGAATAATCTGAAGAGTGGGATTTTTAAAACTGACAAAAGCAAGCAAAAGGTTTTAAAGGAGCAGAAGTTTTTTCTCATCTTTTAAAAAACTATTAGACTTAAATTGATAATTAAAATATTGAACTGTTTTGAGGGCTTTAAACTGATCATACGAATGAGAACAAATTCAGCCCTTTAAATTTGATGCATGCGTCTTTTACAAAACAGATTGTTTTTGTGAAAAATTAGTGTTTCAAAAACTTTCTGCCTATTCAAGAAGCATTTATTACTTGCACAGCCCAACAAAAACCTTTTTGTGAAACTGACCTAACCAAGCGAACAAATTAGAAAAACAAAAGATCAAATCCTTGAAATTTTACATCAAACTGCATATGGTCGATTTTCCTCAGAGGGAGTGAAAGTCTGACCCATGCAAACATCATGGCAGTTATGGGAGGTATAACAGCACCACCTATTGGATCTTTCCTGATACTTCAGCCAGGTAGACTATTGTTTGGTATTGAAAGTCATCTTTAGCAGTCAACAAGCCGGATGCCAGTACCGATGTACAGGAAATAAATCAGCTGCTTATAAATGAAGGCATTTCTGCTGTAAAATCTCCATTGAGGCAAATTTTTTTGTACTTTATACACTAGGTAGTCTCATCCACTAGATTAAGGCAATCTCTTTCTCTGCCAGGGGTTTCTTATTAGCTATCTTGGCACCTATTTTATTCTTCGCACCTCTCATCCTAACAACCTTGTGCTATGTATTTGAGAATTCTAGGCTTTCCTCAACTAAAACATGTTTCTCTGGCATTTTATTCTAAATCACAAGTAACATTATTTTTCTGTAGCCTGAACATGCGAAGTTAACCTCAGTCATTGTTCGGACAGCATTCGCTCTTCACTTCTCTTAAACTTGTTGTATGCTGCAATAACCATTGATTAATTCAGTCAGTCATGTCTTTCTGGCTAAATTCCCCCCCCCAGTTCTGGTTAGCATTCTAACTATTTCCTGAGACATGAGTGTGTTTTACCCTGTTTTCTCCTGTTTTCTGCTGCTTTCCATGGCCTGTCAGTTCATAAATTAATCTGCTTTTGAATTGATTATATACTGCTGCCACATAGTAATTATGTATGCTCTGCTGCCCCCTGCTGGCCTAAAGGTATAGCATGACCTCAGGAAATTATACAGAAGTGGTGCAACTAGGTCAAAAACAGGAAAATGGTAGCAGCTCTGAAATGGAGCTTCCAGTAAACATGCTTTCACAATTTTGTGTGTGATTGAGAACAGTATATCTGGTCTGCCCAAGTTCCTTTAATAATCATTTCGATCTTGCTTTTTTTTTTTTTTTTGCAGATGGCATCTGGACTCCAAAGTTGACTGGAAGACCATTCCAACCTAATGTTAAATTTTATTGCATATCCAATCTTCTTAAATACAAACCAACACAACTGACCCCGTTATCTGAGGAAAACAACAGGGCAAAAATGATTCTCCTTCCCATAAATAGAGCACAATTATTGCATTCAGTACATTTACGTGGAAATCAGCGGGGTCGACATTATGTGATATGGGGAGGGGGGAGGGGCAAAAGTAACTGTGCATTCCTACCGGGACCATTTTCCAAGTGCTCATCACACTGCTAATGTAATCTAACAGAAAACAGGCAGCAGTCATTCCCCCCCCCCCCCCTACATGACTTGACATGGGTTTTGGTTTTGTTTCCTTACATCCCGTTTACATACGGTTAGTGTTTCAACTGAGGATCAAAACCTCTTTTATCACTTAGTCTTTAAATATTTTAGAAACGAGTTCATAGACGGAGGATAATGTTGACAATAATCGCGGGCGTTCTAATAATACAGCTTTGTCGTGTCGAGACGAGGAGCGGTTTGAGCCTGACCTGTATATTTAGTCCCACAATCTGTTTTGTTTTTGTCTAGTCACGAGTCTTTGTTTGCACAGGAATAAAGCATTGCGTACATAGAATAATGTTGAAAATGTTGACTAACCAAGCACATGCTGTTAAATGAATGCTGAAAGAAAAAAGGTCCACTTTTAAGTCTATTTCCATTTTTTTTTTTCTTCTTTTTTTGCCTGATGGGGTTTGAGTAATGAAATGAAGATTAAGCAGTCATTTTAAAGTTTAATTTTCTCTTCTCAATGTCCTTTCGTTTTTCGGTTAAGCTTCGGTGTGGAGGGTGAGGGAGGGCGAGGGGCGGGAATCGAGGGGTTTCATGACGGAACACGAATTTCCATTTTCACCCGGTTTCAACACAGGTGCCCGTTCCGTGCTTGGAAAAACCAGTTACTTCTCTGTGAATGACATGTTGTAAAAAATCAATGTTTGAAAATAATGATATTGAAAAAAAAAAAAAAAACTTTTTAAGTTAAAAATTAAAAAAAAAAAACTTTTATTTTGGTTGTCTGCCATGAGTGAGTTAACTCTTAGAATCGCATGCTGTAGAATTGCTTAAAAAGAGGTGCATATGGAAAGTCCTTTGATGTTTTTCTTTACAAAAATAACCTGTTAATAGATCATCACAACAATATTTATATTCTTTTTTTTTTCCTTTTGCTACTCTGTGCATACATAATTCAATTAAACTCGCAAAAGCTATGCACTCGAGAAGCAAACACATTGATTGACCTGCTCTATCCATACCTTGAAGTTTCTAAAACACTCGTACACTGACCCTTTTTCTCTCTCTCTCACACACACACACACACACACACACACACACACACACACACACGGAAATGCATACTCAAATGAGAACAAAAAATGTCATTCTTTCTGTAGCAAAATGAAAATTCCAGATGAGAGGAAAAGAATGCTAGAGACATTTTGTAACAAACAGGTTTTAATGTCCTTTAATAATAAAAAAAAATAAAAAAAATCTTGCAGCATTCGAATGGCAGAAATTTTCTGTTGTTCCTTTCTGCGTGTAACGAGAGGCGCTCTTTCCTTAGCGGTAGTGACATTTCTTCCATTCTGTTCTCCCTCTGCGACATTCTGTACAAAAAAAGTGCTGTCGTTGTGCATTAGGCCTGGAGTTGGCAACTAAATAAATAAAATATACAAAAACAAGATTAAATCAATTCCTCTTTTCTCCCTCTCTTTCTGTCTGTCTCTCTTCATACAAATAACTGTAGAGCTCTGCACACCCCCACTGTATCCCCATCCATCTTTTGTATTTAATTTTAAATTCAGTGTACAACAGAAAGCTGGATGCAAGATAGAAACTATATTAAAATGTACTGTTATTTAAGATGTAATAAAGCAGTTTGAGATGACCTTTCAGAGTCTGTGCTGTTTATAAACACATGATCGTTAAGAAGGAAAGTCCCACACAAATAAAAAAAAAAATGTATATATATTTTTTGTAATTGCATTCCTAATTTTTTTCAACATGAAGGACTAGTTTCACTTTGCATGTTACACCCAGAAGCGTTCAAATAAACCTGGGACTTCTGATGACATTTGTCATGAATGGAAGCGAGAATTTATTGTGAGGTGCTTAGCTGCAGTAAAACTTTTGAATGGTGCAAATTTTATACTCACACTCACTAGCACCACTTGCAGATTACAGGAACGTGGCTGGGAGTTATTACCACACTCCCGTACAATCCTGATCTATCCATTTCTACATGTTTGGACCATTTAAGGAGATCTTGGGAGGCCAGGGTTTCAGATGTGATGTGGGTAGTTCAATCATGGCTCTGTGTAATGAGAACTTTCTACCTTCATGGTATCCAAGCGCTAGTGAAAAACTGGGATAAGTGCATTAGTGTAATGGGATTTAATACAGAAGTAAAGGAAGTTTTTACCACCAGAATAACCGAACAATCACAAGTCCTGGCTTGACTTGAACACCATTTATACATTACCCACAATAGCAGAATGGGATTGCTTCATTACAGTGTGCGTTTTAGTTCAACAATACAGCTCGTGCTAATAACAAGAACACTGCATCAAGCAAACAAAGAAATGCCAGGATTCCCCCGCCACACACACATATCCAAAGTGTTTTGGTATCAACATCAGCATGTGTGATTAGTGTACACTTAAAGGAAAACTCCATCCTGAAACACTTGTTTATATTAATGCCTGTTTCAGGGGCTCGCATGAACTACAGCAGTTTTTTGCACTAGTAAAGTTAATCTTAAATAATTCAATTTTATTTGTATAGCGCTTTTAACAATTGACATTGTCTCAAAACAGCTTTACACAATCAAAAGAATTATTTAAGTTTGTATGGAATGTGAATGTGTATGAATCAAAATGTTCAGATAGTCCCAAATAAGAGCTCGAGGTTTCATTCAACTGCAGTGATTTTATTGTGAAGGTAAAAGAATACTTTAGCAGAAAACATTTCTAACTCTCCTGAATATATGAATATACACCTTCATTCACTCAACGTCTATACCACTTAATCCTTTATACCGGGTTGTGGGGAGGGGCTATCCCTAGAGATATGGGGCGAGAGGTGCGCCACACACTGGACAGGGTGGCAATCCGTTGCAGGACACGCACACTAAGGGCAATTTGGGAACGCTAGTTAGCCTAATCTGCATGTCCTTGAACTGTGGGAGAAAACCACCAAGCACGGGGAGAACATGCAAACTCCATGCATACAGACCTGAGGTGGGAATCGAACCCAGACCCTGAAGGTGCAAGGCAACAGAATCTTGAGAGAGCTTCACACAGCTGTATTTATTTACTATCAAACCTACTGTTATTTCCTGTATGAGTAATAATTTCTCATTTAAACCTGTACATGCAGAACAAGTTACAACTGTTGATGAAGTAAATGCCCTAAAGGAGTGAATGAAAAGGGAAACATTATTTTTACTTAGTCCAGCAGGTGGCAGTGTTTCCTCATGGAGCAGTCCCTGAACCTGAAAGAAGCTGAGATCAACCCAGCCACTCTAAAGTAAATATTTAAAGTGGGGGGGGGGGGGGGGGGGCAGCTTCAGTGCTACTTACTATTACTGCATGTAAATATCTGACACAGTGAATCTCCACATAGACAAAACAAGAAACACAAGACAGCCAGAGAACAGCTTTATGTGTGTGTGTGAGCATGCTTTTGTATCATGCTGGTCATCATATTTCCGCTAAGTATACTAATCTGCTGGTTTTGACATTGTTAGGACTTGTATCTGGTACCCACGGGAAATTTTAGTGATTGAATCCTACATTTTTAAAAAAAAAAGGTTTTCTTAGGTTAATGGTGTTAGATAACAATGTGGCATAACATTATCATTATTTTTTATGTCAGTAGAAGCTCCTCACAACAATGGTATGATAAATTTAAGGTGGAGGATGGACAGTTACGTAACTACTACGTGCTCTTCTAAGGAAAGAAGCTAGACAGCAGTGTTGGATGTAAAATTACAAAATAACACAAAATAACATACAAAGTAAGGTGTTAGTGTACTTGGATTACTTTTTCAATCTAACGAGTAACCTAACGCATTAAAAAATGTAATCTGTTATTTCAGACAATTTATGTAATCCGTGAGTCAGACAGCAGGCATTCCCAATCCATTAGTGTGTGTGTGTGTGTGTGTGTGTGAAAGTCGTCCTACAAGCCCCGACCCCGATAAATTGCCCCCTCTGTTATTCCTGCTGTTATAATCTCACCTATGCGGTTTGACTATGCAAGGACCGGCGCGCGGAAAGATGGAAACATAATCACAGCACAGTGAATCATGATGAACCATACGTACATCCACCACACGAAACCGCGTAGGGGAGATAGAGGTATTAGTAGTTAACAGATTAGTAGAATAATTATAAAGGTCTTGAGTAAAACAACATGCATGAGGAATCACAAAGGAGTTTTCATTTTCTGCAGTGGTACTCGAACTAGTTAATTTTATCAGAAAGTAATGCTGTAATGTAACTGATTACTTTTTAAAGACAGTAATTTTGTAATGTAATTAGTTACTTTAAAAAGTAACGTCCCCCAACACTGTTAGACAGCTGGATAATAAACAAACACACATAATCTACAAAACACTGAGAGTAAAACTTAACTGTGTACACAATGCAAACTAGTCAAGACAGGAAAATTAGCTGTCCTGTGAATAGTGAATGTGGAAACTGGTGTGTGTGTGTGTGTGTGTACAGTGTGTTGTGTGCACATGGCCTTATTTGGCTTGTTGGCAACCCAACTTGAGGTTCTCAGAGTGTGCTCAGTCATCCATGATGCGGTTACTTTGGCTCTGAACACGAATCCCTACGCCAATCTGATTAAAAGCCTTTTACCAGCATTGAGGTCATGTTCCAAAATGAAGGCATATCTTAGTTTACTTTAGCAGTAGTGAGGAAACAAGACAGATGAGAGCAACAGGTAAAGTTATAGCAAGCGGGTCGGCCAATCACATTAATTTCTAATGCGTGTGACTGCATGACTCAGCAAACGCACTGTTCTTACAGGGTTATATAGTTTGAAATCTTGGTAATGAGATAAAGGTACAGCGGAATATTAATGCTTGTCACATTTTGGCTTTAAGCAATGATTTGTAACCAAAGACAAGTGATCACCATGATCTGCCAGGACACCTTATGAGATTCTGCAATCCTCAGGATGATGAACACCATCTTTTTGGGGGGGGATTGGGATACACTAAGGATGTTAAGGATGCAGACCATACTGAATGGTTTGATGAAAATCTAAATCATACACTGCAATCTGACAGCTTATGAATCAGGAAATGTAATGGCACATGGTTCATAAATAAATAAATAAATAAATCAGAAATACACTGATAAGCCAAAAACAATTAACAGGTAAAGTGTGTAAGACTGACTGCCTCACTGCAATGTCAGTTGTCATGCGGTGGAATAAATTAGGCAACAAAAGTAAGGATCCGAGTGACTGAGGGCCTAATCATGACTGGGTCAGAATATCTCCAAAACAAAGGTACAGTGGTTGGTACTTTATAAAAAGTGGGCATGTGAGCAATCATAACTGGACCAGGGAGCAGTGGAAGAAGCTTCTACCCAGTGTGTATGGGTGTGTGTTGCCAAGCTGGAGATGAGATGAGAAGAGAGCTTTCAGAGGCTACTGCTGGGAAACCTTATGTCCTGGCATTCATGTGGAAATGACTTTGACACGTACAGTAGCAGTTACCTAAACACTGTTGCAGACCAAGTACACAATTTAATGACAGTAGTAAATAGTAATGGCAGTGGTTTCCTTCAGCGATATAACGCACCCTGCTGCACCACAAAAACTGCTTAGGAGTGGTTTATTGACTCTCAGGGTCAGTCTGTTCCAGGATATAGAGGCCCCATGTCAAGACTTACAGGATTACAGGATTATTTCATTATAACGTCTCAGTTGCAGATACAACAGCACGCCTTCACACGTCTAGAGTCAGGGGTGTTTTGGTGGCACTAGGGGGACCTACACAATATGGGGCAGGTTTTAATGAGGAAAGCAAACCACACCGCAAAACAGATCAGAAGCAGGTGTTTATTTGACCTGCGGCCTACTGCAGCCTAGCAAAAAAAAATGAAGAAGTAGGAAAAATTTTATTAAAATGTTAGAGCTGTTGAAGCTGCAGTAAACCATGTGTCTTTATTGCTCAGAATGAAGAACGAGTAGATTTTATTATGCGTCGAAGTAGCATATTTATTAGGGTTGTTCCGATTCCGATACTGATATCGGAAATGCTGCCGATACCACAAAAAAAGCTGGCATCGGAATCGGCGAGTACTTGAGTCCACGTACCGATCCGATACCATTTTCCTAAACATAACCTATTTATGCCCGCTAGCTTTGCAGAGTTGCAGACTTACAGAGTGTCACGGCGTGCGCCCAAATTGATATCGCTTCTCGCTCACTAGTTAGGCAGCCTCCCCACCCTTTAGGTATGTGAAGGAGCAGAGCCGCAGAATCAGGCAACGGCCCATGAGCTATCGCCGCTAATGATCCCGGCGCTATAAAACACAGCGGGGAGTGTAGCTCGGGGTCTGACTGTTGGGAAGCTGGACTTTGCGACGCGGTGGATTTTATGAGAGACAGTGGCTTCAGGAACGCTGATTTTTTTAATGGATTCAGGCAGAAGAGTAAATTCAGACTTAGAATCAACCCAGTGTTAAAGAATAAAAACAGGCTAGTGACAATAAACAATTGTAAAATCTCGTACACAAATGCTCTGCTGAATACTTTTACACTCTTTTTAACCTGACTGGCCACCTGCACATTGGTGTATATTCTCTTGTATTGCAGACCTGCAGATTGCATCTTCGACCACAATGAGCAATCTGGAGTAGGATATACGTCTCTAGAGGTTATTCAAAAGTTTTATTTGAACCAGTGGAGAGTAAATGTGGCCAGCTGTCTGAAACGTCAGCCAAATCCATGAAAGTACAGAATTCTTATTTTTGGTTAATGACAAGAGCATCAGATTTTTCCGACTGAATAAAAAAATTTAATGTGATCTTCGGTAAGCTTTATGTCACATTTAGCAGGAAAAAAACAAGTTATAAAACTAATACAATTTAAATGACTTATAGCTGCTAAACATTTTCTTTTTCTCCTTTCACCAATTAGTTTTCATGACCCTGACTTCTCTTGGTTATTTTTTGCTAGCCGTATCGTTGATGATCTTTTTCACAGCCTGAATGATGGCGTCACAGTCGATATTGAACAGTTTGAGTAGCTCTCTGGGTTTCCCGCTGCGTGGCACATGAGATACGGCGAGGCGCTGCACGGTGAAGTCTTGTTCGTTCACCACTGCTGAACACACAGCCTCTCCCAGACCACCTGCGCAAGCACACAACGTAATCAACACCTGATCTTAAACAATTAAACAAGTCCTCTAGAACCAGCACAAAAACAAAACATTTACATTTTGGCAGACGCTGTTTTCCAGAGCGACTTACATTTTTTTCCCCTCTCATTACACATCTGAGCAGTTGAGGGTTAAGGGCCTTGCTCAAGGGCCCAACAGTGGCAACTTTGTTGTGGGGTTTGAACCTGGGACCTTCCGAACCGTAGTCCAACACCTTAACCGCTGAGCTACCCCTGACCCGACAAGAGAAGCCCGACAACAGAAGCTTGAACACATTTCATTTTACTATCTGTTGTGCCTTTTTTTACAGAGGTCCCTAGATGGATGAATGAGTCTACATTCTATATCAAACTGCTGAATAAAACCTGTTCCCTGAGTATTATTTATTTTTCAAGTCTCTTTTGTGTGAAATTATTGATATATTATTAGACTAATAGAAATGTTAAACATTTACTTTTTGTGCCCTTATTATGATAGGGCTCGAGGGGCATTTTATTCTTAACCCATTATTATGTCATTATTATGTCCATATACTTTGTCACCAAGAACTTCACAAATGGTCATTAATTAGATAGTGAATGCCTAACTGCTTTTGCACAGTGAGCTTGTGCGACCCTGTTACTAGTTACTACAGAGGTGGGTAGTCAAGTTAGAGTAGATGTACTTCAAAATAATTACTCACGTAAAAAGTAGGCATCTAAAATGTTACTCAAGTAAGAGGAAAAAGGCATTCGGTGAAAAGACTATTCAAGTACCGAGGCACTGTTTTATCGTAATGTCTGTTAATTTTTTGTTTTTAATTCTATAATAATATAATATTATATAATTATAATAACTATATATGCCTACATTGCAGCATTCAATAAAACAGCCGCACACTTACTACTAATAAACTTACCGCGACATGTTTCCTCAGGTTAGAAATCGAGTTTTTATATGAAGTATCTGAAGTGTCTCTCTGTGTTGGCAGACAGAGAAGACACCAGAGTGCGTGTAAGCGAATCATGCTTTGCATATGAGGCCAGTGTTCATCCTCTCCTGTTGTAGCAAAGGAGACAGATGTCTCTGCTAATTTCATATTTTTATTACCTCTCTACCATGGCTGAAGATTTTTTCCCGCTTTGCTGTCAGTTTGTGTGTGGTCATGTGACTACATGGATTGTTGCGTCTGATAACAGTCATGCGGTCGATGTGTATGTGTAGAATAAATAGTTAGAAAAGTAACGAGTCGAGTGTAGCCAAATGTAGCGGAGTAAGAGTAGCGTTTCTTCTTCACAAATTTACTCAAGTAAAACGTTTGATGCAGTAAAACTCATAGAAGTTCTTTTTTTCCCCAAAAGGGTACTCAAGTAAATGTAATGGAATAAATGTAATTCATTACTACCCACCTCTGTGCACGAAACACACACAAACTATAGCATCACTTAGGAACAAAATACTTGTTCATAAAAAAATTTAAATTCTACTTTATGTATACTAAATCTTCACGGTCACTCACTCTGCTTCATTTGTGTACATACTTTCTTACTTATACTATATGTGGACAACTGGCTATCAAATTACTGTCTTTTCCTTAAACTCTCGAAGAACAATAATTTCAAAGACTACATTTAACCACTTACAAATACATTTACAAATGATTTATGAGGCAGTTTTGTCAGTGTAATTCTACAGGATATCCTTGACTTCTCTCACTCTCCTCCCGACTCCACTACTGTGACTTTAGCTGCATATGCATAAAGCTTTTGGTGTATCTGTGTTAGTGTTTTACACTCACCTTCATAGTAGTGGTCCTCTACAGTGATGATGCGACCCTTTGTAGCCCGGGCATTTTCAATAATTGTCTTTGCATCCAAGGGTTTAATAGTGAATAAGTCAATCACTCGGATGTTAATACCCTCTGAAAAGACAAAATAATATGCTTATCAATGTCACTAATACATCACAGACCTTGAGTTAGCTTTAGGAGGGTTAGCATTTGAGTTAGAATAACACTGGATACAAAGTATATCCCAGGAACACTAGGAACACTGAGATGACAAAAAAAAAAGTTACTTTTAGAGTAAAGCTACACTTGTGCATGAAATTTTTATTAATTATTTAATTCATTCATCTTCTATACCGCTTTATCCTTCTATTCAGGGTCGCGGGGACCTGGAGCCTATCCCAGGAGGCTTAGGGCACAATGCGGGGTACACCCTGGACAGGGTGCCAATCCATGGCAGGGCACACACTCATACGCACATTCACACACTACGGTCAATTTGGGAACGCCAATTAGCCTAATCTGCATGTCTTTGGACTGTGGGAGGAAACCGGAGTACCCGGAGGAAACCCACCAAGCACGAGGAGAACATGCAAACTCCATGCACACAGAGACGGGAATCGAGCCTGGCCGGTGAATCGAACCCAGACCCTGGAGGTGCAAGGCGACAGTGCTAACCACTACACCACCGCGCCGCCTAATTATTTAATATTAAATATTATTTAAAATGTTTCACAGACCAGTCACTGTATGTACGACGTTGTTTAAACAGCAATGAAATGCAATTTTGTTATTCAGAATTTCGTATATCGAACACTGTTCTTGTGCCAAATCTACACAAAAGATTAAATTTTCACCATCAGTGAACAATTACATCCCTCACGTTCCCTTCAAAGTAGTGATAAGTTTGGCCCTACTGTAACTGACATACAGTATCTAAAAATCGACAAAACAGTTTAATGTCTAAATCCTCCCCGATACACAATGAGACGACTTCTGTAAAGTTGGCCCATTGTGTATCAGGAGGGGAATCATTAGACATTAAACTGTAATGTGGGTTTTCAGACACTGTATGTCAGGTAGGGCAAAAGTTGTCACTACTTTTAAAAAACACTTAAAAATATAAAACATTACATATATTATTGGTTATGTACGTCACTATATTGCACAATCCTGACTATATCGTAAGGCAAAAACTGTCTACAATGCTCAGGGTTTTAAGGGCTTCTACTGACATTAATCCAGAATGTATGGATTTCATTATTGTTATGAAGACACAGGGTACATGTACTTCATTGCTGTAATTCTTCTTGCTTTAACTAAAGAGTAAAATTGGTCTCATGGTAAGAAGAGCTATGTCATACATCTAAATATTTACAGGTGCTGTATGCACTGTATTTGTCTCCTTTCTGCATTCTCTACCTTTCTTCAACTGTTCAGCTGCATCAAGAGCCTCATGCAGAGTAACAGCAGCTCCAATCACAGTGACATCATCATTCCTGGACTTGTGTACAACCTGCATGTGAACATCACAATAACTTATCAATCTTATTCAAAACAAATCTTTAATCTATTCAAGTCTAATATGCTGTATTCTGTCTGTAAACGTAGGATACGGTATAACAAGATATGAAAACATTATTTGTATTAAACAGATTATGTACAGGAGGTGAGTTTTTAGCACATAGCTCTAGTTGAGATTGAGGAACTGAGATTGACATTGAGGAACTCTTAGTGGCAGTAAGTTCCAGTGTTTCCAGCAGTAAAGTTATAGAATTCATATTTTAAAAATATTTGCTTCAGGTTTAAATCTGAATACAGATACAGATGGTGTCTACATTTCACAATGGTAAATGTAGAAAAACCTTTTATTAGACACAATGTTCAACTCATATAAGATAAATCTTTCTCATGTGCCAGACATGGAATAACAGGAAAAAGTATAAGAGTGGACATTTTCTGCCTGTTACAGCCATCATGCTGTAGTTTTGAAGCGACACACCTTCGCTTGGCCTACACAGAACTTTTCATTGCTGCTGTAGATTACAGGGTTTTCGGGGCGACTGGTCCGGATGAAGCAAATCCCCTATGAAACGAAAAGAAAGCATATGGATTTACATAAACACAACCTCTTTAACCATTCTGAGTAAAGTGTATACAGTGAAACCAGAGCTTGAAACTTGGATTGAAATTCACCAGCCACTATGAATAACTCTTTTCTATGTTTAGAAGCAAGGATCACAATTTGCCTAATTTGCCTTATTTGTTTTATTCCCATTTCTTTTTCCTGGCACTAATTCGTACCAGCATTAATGTCATATTTGGCCTAACTAAGCATCTGCAAGTAGATAATAAATAATAAATAAACAATGACAAAAGGAATCAAGCTGCGTGAACAATGTGTGCACAGAAACACACTATTCTCACTCATCGTCTATACCACTTTATCCTGTATTCAGGGTTGCGGGGGGCCTATCCCAGGAGACTTAGGGCACGAGGCGGGGTACATCCTGGACAGGGTGCCAATCCATCGCAGGGCACACACACTTATTCACACACTACAGAAAATTTCGGAACGTCACTTAGTCTAGCATGCAAGTGTTTGGACTATAGGAGGAAACCAGATTACTTCGAGTAAACCCACTAAGCACGGGGAGAACATGCAAACTCCATGCACACAGAGAACCCGGATCCTGGAGGTGCAAGGCAACAGTGCTAACCACTACACCACTGTGCCGCCTCAACACATTATTCATGTTTTTTACTAATATAGTCAGTCACGTTTGGCAGATTAACAGCAGGTTAAGTAGGCCCTGAGTAAAATATGTATATTATATTCTGGCTTCTGAGAGAATTATGAGAACCTTTGTGTTAGCAGCCAGTTCCACTGCCTTCTCAGTGGACACAGCATCACTCGGGTAGAACACAGTGGCAGTGGGAATAGCCCTGAACATCGCCAAGTCTTCCAGTGCCATCTGAGATGGTCCGTCCTCTCCTGAAACATCACCACACACAAACAATTAACACAACAAGTCACCACACAAAGCCCAGATAGTATTAGATTTCTATACTTTTAGTAAAATCGTAGTCAATCTAGTCAGCAATGTGGTGTGTGGTGTGATAAATCGGCAGAGATGTGTACTACTAGGATTATCTAATGTAGTGATGATGCTGGAGGAGATATTTGACTGTATTAGCAGAAGATAAATTTTTCTCAGCACCAGCAACGACACTGATGCCATAGTGGAATGCAGGCAGGGTGAAATAAATATAGGAAGATGTGAGGAAACTAACCAGACAGAAGTGAACAAAAAAGAAGAACTGACACAAAGGACAGTGTGTACTGCCTAGTTCCAGTATAATGGTAACAAAATACAAAATTTACTAACAGGAAAGGAGCATGTAACAGAAACTCTGGGTTCTGCAAACTGCCATGAATGCCGCTCATTAAGGGTCAGGCTTGAAGACGTGCATTGAGAGTTTATGGGATTTACTTACACTGTTATTAATTATTATTGTTATTATTATTAATGTGTTCTGGTAGGAAACATGCATCTCATATAAATACAGATATAAAATCTAAGCATTTTAGCACTTTAAACCAGAGCATGGCTGAATTCTCAAATCTGATTGGTCAGATTGGTCTGATTAGTTTTCTATAACAACACCTCGCACTGTAGTGCTAAGTCTAATCCCAGATTTATATTAACGCACAGTAGGCAAAAAGCCTGACAGCACACATTAACCAAAATATCTGCTGCCAACGTCCTGGTGTCAGACACCACAGAACACCCGCGGAGCCACGCCCCAAGGAATCAGAACTTTCCCAATTTTACAAGTGGAACTCAAAACCTAGGGGGTTTTAATGTTATGGCTGATTAGTGTATAACAGACCTCAATAGGTTTCCCATCAAGATAGAGTCTTCACAACATTACGTTGCATCTTTTGGTTTAACTGATTAAAATGATTATGTAAGTGATACCAGGTATTAACTTGTTTCATAGATGTTGTATAATATAAAATGTAGCTATGTTTCATTCTTTAATTAATAATTATTGGCAAATTTCCAGAGTATAAGAACAAAACATTTGTGACATGCAGTCATGGGTAATACACAGTAACTTCACTCTGCCGAAGGTCTGCATCAAACCCGCCATTCATTGATTAAGTTCCTATAACCATGCACACTTGATTTATTACTTAGTTCACAACAAGGTACCAGTCAATGGGTCAGAGGTCAGGATCCGGTAAACACTAACCAATGGAAACGCCACAGTGTGAGCCACAGAGGTTGATGTTGCTCTCTGAGATGGCGGCCATGCGCAGCTGGTCATAGGCTCGGGTGAAGAACGTGGCGAATGTGGAGGCAAAAACAACGTTGCGGTCCCGAGCTGCACAGCCCACTGCTACACTCACCTAAAAACACACGACATCATTCATTACTTTATTTTACACAGGCACACGGCCAGACCTCCATGTCTCTGCACCTCTTATACTCTAGGTACTTATCAGGAACTGTGTTTCAGTAAGTACAATAAACTTTCACATCTAATGCAGTAAGTTTTTCGTTACAGTTGCCTTGAGAAATCTCTTCAGTGGTTAAGAGAGGCTGTGTGGTAATAAATTAGAAATACTGCTACTTCCTTTTTTGAAACTTCCCCCGTCTATGGCTCCACAGTAGCTACCTGTTTTTTTTTCTTCTTATAACTTGGAGTAAATGAAGCAATGAAGGTCACATGTAATGTAATGCTGAACATTCTGAAGACAATGTAATGTTTAACCTCAGTAGGACCACACTTCCACTTTTCACTCTTATAATAAAACAAAATCACTCTTTTATGTAGGTACTGTTTAATACGTCTTAGATTTTGCTAAAAGAATATAAGACGTTGATATGATGGTCATGATAATCGGCTCTGACCCACCTTACATGCCCAAGAAACTTGTGCTAATGATTCTCAGAACTTCTACATCTACTTGTAGCTTGGGATTATGGTTCAGTTTCTTGGTAAGGACGCTTCTTTTAGAATATTTTGAAAAATTATCATTGACTAGATATATAGTAATAATCTTCTTAAATTTCATTGAATTTCAGTGACTTTTCACTAAAGATCTACTTAGTTGAGAGTCAGAGATGGAAAGTAACAAAGTACAATGACCCTGTTACTGTACCTAATCAGGTATGTGTATTGTAGCTGAGTTTTTTTTCTACCTAGAAATGTCTTCTTTTACTTATATTTCGACAGAAACATCTCTACGTTCTATAAGATTGGAGAATGTAATATCCATATTGTGATAAATTAGGTGAGTATGATCATATACAGTACAGTACCAAAGTTTGGACACACCATCTAATTCAATGTCCTTTGTTTAATGATCTATTTTCTACATTCTAGAACAATTCTGGTCATTTTAATACTATAAAATAACACATAATGTTAAGTAATAAAGTAACAACAACTAAAAAAAAACATTGTCTTTTTAAAACATAAAGGTCAGCTGTTCTGGAAGAGTTCTTCTAAGAACAGTATGGTCAAATGCATTTGCAAAACTCATCAAGCACCATGATGAAACTGGCTCTCATGAAGACCTTCCCAGGAATGCTAGACAAGAACTTACCTTGCTGCAGAGGAGAAGTTCACTTTCCTGAAGGAATTACCAGCCTCAAAAATCAACTAACCTCAAAACCACCTCAGATTAGAGCCGTTATAAAGGCTTTACAGGGCATAAGTATCAGACTCATCGCAATATCAACTATTCGAAGACCATTTTTGCATGATTTAGATGACTTCAGTTATACAATGTAGAAAGAAATAAAAATTTTAAAACACCATGAGCTTAGAAGGCGTCTCCAAACTTTTGACTGGTAGTGTATAATAATTCGGAGAATTTAAAACAAAGGTTCTGGATTCATGTACCATATTCTGCTCAGCGATGTAGCACTCCACATAACGGTTTGGAAATTCATTTCTGAAGATCTCAGAAAAAGTGGAATTCTTTGTGTCTGCGTCCAAGACAACTACTCGTTCATTGGAATGGCCAAGTTTTGAAAGAGCCAGACCGTAGGCCTTCCTCGTAGCAATCTGAAAAACAGTTAAGCGACAGTGATATGGTGTTACATTTCGGAGTCTTCTGGTATACACATAAAATATGTCATTAAAGTTGATAGATTTGTGTCAAAAGAAAAATTTATGAGGTTTTACTATAAATAAAATTTTAAAGAGCCCCATACTGGTGCTTACTGACGTACCTTTTCTCCGAGTTTGTAGCTGGGTTCGCTGGACATGTGGATGTTTTTCAGGCTGACGTTAGGTGCATCTTCGATTGGTGTAAGAGGAGACAGCTTGCTGCTCTTCGTAATCTGACTTTGTAGATCCTTTATTACACTCTCTGCCATGTCCTTAGGCAGGGGTTTACCATGCCAACCCATCTTATCCTCTGTGGCTATAATACACACAAACACACTTCTAAAGTTTTGCTCACAAAGCAATAAGAATGTAAATGTGAATGTGATAAACGGGTTAATGGGCCAGTACTATTCGCCTTACTTCTCCATAAAACTTAATACTGTAACATACACTAGATCCAAATACCTATATTCTGTGTCACCAAGAACACAGTGGTTTTCCTTTTTTATGAGTTCCTCTCAGGGTTTCTTCCTCATATGATAAACAGAGCTCACTCGACTGTTTTCTCAATAGGGAGCTACATCATGCATGATTGCCTGTTGCAAAAAATACTATACGTGGATAACAGAACCGAGCAGGTGAAAGTGACACCAGTCAGGCTGCTCCAATCACAACTGTTTCAAGCCGTATAACAGAGCTGTGTAGGACTATCATAATTTGATTAAAATGATTTTGGAAATTTGTAAAGCGAAACTTGAGAAAAGATGAGACCATTTTGCTTGCGGAGGAGGGAGTAAAATATGAATATATAATTAAAGCAAAATTCTGCCCTACTCTTACCTCTAAAGCTAAAGAGTGAGTGGACATCAGTTCCACCTTGCAATTTGCTGCACATACACTAAAGGAGTGTGAAAAACGGGGTATGCCGTGTTAAATTAAGCAATGCTCATGAAAGACAATCTACAAAAAAGTTGTGTATGCAAATAATTTAATATAAACACATAAAATATATACATGTATAAATATGATTATTTTAACGTGTGCTATGGATAATGGCCACAGCTCCATGAATACAGCTGGTTTTTCATTGATAACAAACGTATACTTTATGAGCTCTCGGTCACTCAATGTTACTAAAACATCTCTCCTCCGCATGTGTCTCTGCCTGAATACCTCGCTACTCCTACCTTCGGAGCTCTCTACATTTTGTTAAAGAAAGGACTGACTTCCTACTTTAATAATATTGAGAAATAGTTCTTACTCCTACTCCTAAAAGTAGGACTAAAATTGCGGATCTCTGAGAATTTTTGGCCATTTAGGAACGATTTCTTACTATGAGATGCTTAGTCAATATGGGCCGAGAACTCAAACACTATTTTAGAGGCAGCACTGTGAAACACCTCTATGCCTGTAAGTTTCTGGCCAATGCACAAGCGATGTCTTTTAGTAGGGTTTTGTGTGTTGTACCTGAAATGCCTTTGCCCTTAAAGGTTTGTGCAACAATGGCAATGGGCTGGCCATGTGGTTGACACAGAGCCTTACACAACTCCTCCACACTGTGGCCATCCACAATGATAGCATGCCATCTACACACACACACACACACACACACACACACACAAACAAACACAAAAAAATAAGGTGGGGGACAGATACCTTGAGCATTTCATGATTCTTAATGTTGTTTCATGTTGTTTCATGACAACAAAATTTCGAGAACCATGGAACAAATGGTGAGCAATAAACCTAACCAATTATTTAAAACACACACACACACACACACAACAGCTGATTCTCAGTTAACTAACCAGTTAACAGTCCTAAACTACATTATTTGGTAGCTACTCCAAATGTCAGTTAAACAGATAAAGTCACTGACTAAAAGGAAGTGGGTGTATTTATGAGAGTACAGAATGCAAGCCTGCACCTGCCAGTGTGTCATATGAGTTTAAAGAATGTGATGTTCACTGTGCTGTTTTCATTACATTATCATTTCGTTATCAGCAACCTGTATAAAGTGTCTTCATTCACGGTGGACTTGGAGCGTTTCCCAGAGACACTGAAAATCAGGTCGAAATACACACTGTATGGGGCACCGACCTATCACATGGCACCATCATTGTACACACTCACCCAAAGGCCTCGCAGCGTTTCTTGTACTTCTCCACCTGGTGCTGCAGGGGTGCTGGGTCACTCTGGCCAAGGCGGTTGATGTCCAGGATGGCCACCAAGTTGTTCAACTCATAAAAGGAAGCAAAGGACATGGCCTCCCACACTGAGCCTTCAGAAAGTTCTCCATCTCCCAGCAAGCAGAACACACGGTAACTACAAAAAGAAATAAACCGATTTAATTTCAAATTGTTAGGAATGTATATTTTAAAGTCTCAACTTTAGTATACTAAATAATTAGTTTTAGGTTTCGAACTTCATACTAAGCAAAATTCATTCATTAAAGCCATGAAACCAGTTCACTTTAGATACTATGCTTAGAAATATATAAAGAAAAAGATAAAACTAAGTTTAAAAAAAAAAGAGAGAAAGAAAAAAGATTTTTTTTTTTAATTCATAGTTGGTCATAGAATGGTTAATGAAATTTTATGTTTTGCACCACAATTAGATTATCTCTCTCTCCTTTTCTCTTATGCACGCATTCATACACACTCCTGTTACACACTAAATTGTTCAGACACCTTTCCAGTTAAATGACCAAGTTTGTATTAATGTAGTGTGATTAGACTGCACAATGAGTATTATCACACGCATTCCACACACGCCATGAAAACAACAGGCTGACTCTGCCAATTCCAATACAAACACACCTGGCAAGAGAGGATACACCCAAAAGCTAAACACAATCATACTGATTTGATTTTGCAGTTGTAAACCAAGTAAGTGATTAACATTGGAATAGATTGCACAAGCACCAACTGGACAATCTCATAGATGATAAACTAATGCCAGGAAATCAATCATAATCTTGGCGATCACATTCAACATCAATGAAGACAATTACAATATTTGATGCAAATTTAAAAAAAATAGTTGAATGAACACTGAGGCTGGTCATGGTTTATGGGAAAAGCAAAGAAAGAAAGAAAAAAAAAAACAAAGAAGACCAGAGAACGGATGAGCAATAATGAAAAAGAAGAAAAGTGAGAGTGTCAGGCAAAAAGAAAAAGAATGCAGGGGTGGAGCAGGATTTCTCATAAGAGATGACAGAATGCAGATATACAGTGAGGATGGAGGTGATACGGAAAGATACAAGGAAGTAAATGTAAAAAACACAGAACAATGAGCTCAAATCAAGACTAAGAAAAAATGTAATCTGCTGATTTACTGAAGTCCCTGTCATGACCTTTATGTATATTATACTGTACCTCGCTTTGTCAAAGTATTTTCCAGTGTAGGCCATCCCACAAGCAGCACCAAGTCCTTGCCCAAGAGAACCAGTGGCGACATCCACAAACTGCTGTTTCTATTTTTATTTTTTTATAATAAATACATTTTAAAAAATAAATGTAAAAGCTTTAACATTATCATATGTGCAGTAATGATGAATGTGAGATTCCATGTGTTCTAATGCATCAAAAATCTGCAACACAAATTAATACTTGCATTTTTTGCAGATGCTTATTAAGTTATGCTTATACTTACATGACTCTATTCAGTGCTTTCCAGAGGTATTTTACCATAAGTAACAATAACATTTTGAGGATAAATGCTCCTTTAAACCATCAATCACATTAAACTTGCCAGAAAAAAAATACTATAGGTATTTGCTTACTGGAACTGGATGGCCCTCCAGGATGGAGTCAATCTTTCGGAGGTTAAGCAGCTCGCTCTCTTTGAGGTAGCCTGCTTCTGCCCAAGCTGCATAGAGCACTGGAGCAGCATGACCCTTGAACACATACACACACAAAGTTAACACACAAAGCTCAGACGATGTAGTATAAGCTTCCGAATGGTTTTTTTCTACATTTATTTTCTACCACTTGTACCTGGACATTAATGCATTCATACATTCATGTGTCCAAACTTGTGTCCAAATTTATGACTGGTACAAACCCTTCACAGTAAGGTGCAAACCACTGGTAACATTCCAGAACAGAAAGGCCAGATTGGACTTTGACAGAAATTTTGCCAGATTCTTTGAACTGATGAAACTAAAAATAACTTGTACCAGAATGATGGGAAGACAAAAGCATTAAGAAATAAATGAACTGCCCATGAGCCAAGGCATACCACATAATCTGTCAAACAAGATGGGGGCAGTGTTATGGTATGAGCCTGTAATGGCCTGGCAAAGTATCTTGAGGTAGGAATGTCAGCATTTGGTCATGTTCATGATTTCCAGACTTCAGGCAATCAAGATTTTCAACAAACCTTTGTTTATAATTATGGTGATTTGTTTTTTTTTTTTAAAAATGTATGAAAATGGCTATGATTCCTGAATGGTTAATGCCACTTGTCCTTAAAATAAAACTGAAAGACTTAACTTTGCTAACATCTTGATTGTTTCATTTCGGATTCAACCTCGTGGTGTATAGAGGTGTAAATGAATGCTCCTTATCAAAAAAGAACAAGGACAAAAATTCAAACATATGCAATCTGCCTTAACTGGTTTGTCACGTCTGGACTGGTGTTAACGTTCAAGTACACAATGTGACACAATCCTATCAGGTTATCTGACACTTCTCAGACTACTCATAGTGTTGGAAACTAGGTTATCCAAGCAAGTGGCTTATTTATTCGATTATTTAATATTTAAGGGTTTTTTAAATATGTTGAGTCTGTATGAATTGAACTTGGTGCTCTATATAATGTTAATTGTTTCTGTTAATTGTCCCTGTTACCTTGGACAGAACAAAGCGGTCGTAGTTGGGATTGCGCGGGTCACTAGGTCTGTATTTCATTGTGTGAAAGAAGAGCACAGACATGATCTCGGCTGCACTGCAACATGATGTTGGGTGTCTGCAAAACATAAAATGTACAAAGATTACACACAGATAATATTAAGACTTAAACACGATTTTATTATTATTTATTATTTGACATACTGCTTTCATAAAAAAGGTGTTGTGAAAAAGGTGTGCCAAGCTACATACAGTGGTGTGAAAAACTATGTGCCCCCCTCCTGATTTCTTATTCTTTTGCATGTTTGTCACACTTAAATGTTTCTGCTCATCAAAAACCGTTAACTATTAGTCAAAGATAAAATAATTGAACACAAAATGCAGTTTTTAAATGAAGGTTTACGTTATTAAGGGAGAAAAAAAACTCCAAATCTACATGGCCCTGTGTGAAAAAGTGATTGCCCCCCTTGTTAAAAAATAACTTAACTGTGGTTTATCACACCTGAGTTCAATTTCTGTAGTCACCCCCAGGCCTGATTACTGCCACACCTGTTTCAATCAAGAAATCACTTAAATAGGAGCTACCTGACACAGAGAAGTAGACCAAAAGCACCTCAAAAGCGAGACATCATGCCAAAAGAAATTCAGGAACAAATGAGAACAAAAGTAATTGAGATCTATCAGTCTGGTAAAGGTTATAAAGCCATTTCTAAAGCTTTGGGACTCCAGCGAACCACAGTGAGAGCCATTATCCACAAATGGCAAAAACATGGAACAGTGGTGAACCTTCCCAGGAGTGGCCGGCCGACCGAAATTACCCCAAGAGCGCAGAGACAACTCATCCGAGAGACCACAAAAGACCCCAGGACAACATCTAAAGAACTGCAGGCCTCACTTGCCTCAATTAAGGTCAGTGTACACGACTCCACCATAAGAAAGACACTGGGCAAAAACGGCCTGCATGGCAGATTTCCAAGGCACAAACCACTTTTAAGCAAAAAGAACATTAAGGCTCGTCTCAATTTTGCTAAAAAACATCTCAATGATTGCCAAGACTTTTGGGAAACTACCTTGTGGACCGACGAGACACAAGTTGAACTTTTTGGAAGGTGCGTGTCCCGTTACATCTGGCGTAAAAGTAACACAGCATTTCAGAAAAAGAACATCATACCAACAGTAAAATATGGTGGTGGTAGTGTGATTGTCTGGGGTTGTTTTGCTGCTTCAGGACCTGGAAGGCTTGCTGTGATAGATGGAACCATGAATTCTACTGTCTACCAAAAAATCCTGAAGGAGAATGTCCGGCCATCTGTTCGTCAACTCAAGCTGAAGCGATCTTGGGTGCTGCAGCAGGACAATGACCCAAAACACACCAGCAAATCCACCTCTGAATGGCTGAAGAAAAACAAAATGAAGACTTTGGAGTGGCCTAGTCAAAGTCCTGACCTGAATCCTATTGAGATGATGTGGCATGACCTTAAAAAGGCGGTTCATGCTAAAAAACCCTCAAATAAAGCTGAATTACAACAATTCTGAAAAGATGAGTGGGCCAAAATTCCTCCAGAGCGCTGTAAAAGACTCCTTGCAAGTTATCGCAAACGCTTGATTGCAGTTATTGCTGCTAAGGGTGGCCCAACCAGTTATTAGGTTCAGGGGGCAATTACTTTTTCACACAGGGCCATGTAGGTTTCGAGTTTTTTTCTCTCTAAATAATAAAACCCCTCATTTAAAAACTGCATTTTGTGTTTACTTGTGTTATCTTTGACTAATAGTTAAATGTGTTTGATGATCAAAAACATTTTGTGTGACAAACATGCAAAAGAATAAGAAATCAGGAGGGGGCAAATAGTTTTTCACACCACTGTACATACATACAAACAAACATACAGTCATGCATACATATATGGAGACAGGATTATGGGAACCATTTATGCCTGTGGGGAGCAAAGGCTAGCCCATCTTGTCCGATCCCTCAGAAAAACCAATGAAAAACAAGTCGCAGAAAAAAAAATATGTCTGGCAATAAAAAATGGGCACCAGAGCGCCATAGGTAGAAGCCACAGCCAGGGCCCAGCAGGTCAAAACTCCAATGCTGCCAATCCGGCTGATCCAAACTCCCCAGATCCAAATCTGAACACGCATCAGTACATGCATTTAGATTTGGTCATGGTGAGTGTATGTATGTTACTTTTCAAGGATCACTGCACATAATTTAAAGGGGAAAAAAAGCTTCTTATTAGTTAGTAATTACAGAGCTTCTTCATTTTATCTCGCTCTGCTGAGTCTTTTCAGTTTGTATGAACAGCTCATCTTAAAGTAAGAAGGTTAGACTTGAAAAACAATAACATGCCATTTTAAATATGTTACTGAAATGAAATTCAAATTTCACAGTACTGTAACTAGGCTGGAATATATTAAAGGCTGTTGAAAACAAATGTGATGCTATTAAAATAATTTGCACACCTTTACTTTTACAAAAATGACAAGTAAAAGTTTCATATTGAGCCTACTTTTCTCACACAGTGTCTGTCAGGTGGGTTTACTGTATGAACTAGCTCCAAAGTTCTGTGTGTACTCCATCAGATACACGCTTGTGAAAATGTCTGTGATTCCCACTTTTTCCCAGGCGGCCAGGCAAATATTATTACTGCTGACTATTGTTCAAGGTCACAGTCTGATTCTGTATATCTTGTTCTTGATGATGCAATTTCAGTATGGTAAATGCTTTCTGTTTTCAGTATGTAGTTACACAAAAAATACTTAATAGACATGTAAGTCTAATCATTAACAGGTTTATACTCACTGGGAACACAGACTATAATCCTTTAGGGCCTTAATAAAACTCAAAACTCTTGAATAGGTCCTTAGTTTGACCTGTGGTGGTGTGTTAACATTTTAGGGAATTAATTAGTGAAGACACCGTATAGTCTTTAACCTGTGACCTGTATGTTAAGTTACCTCCTATATCCAGAAAAGGTGTTTGAAATGGGTTCAGTATAAACGCTAATAAAACAGTAGATAGACAGTTATACAGGCAAGAAAGAAAGTGAAATAAATATGACTAAAAAGACAGGGCTTGTTATATTGAGTTCTAGTTTAAACCGGTTTCGAGCCGGGCCAGGTGTGTGTGAGCCTCGACAGGCACGTGAGATTCTGATGCACGCGCAGTGAGCAGCAAGTGTACAGTCTTTTATACAGTCAGAGTGCATGCGCGCGCGCGTCCAAAACGGTTTACATTAACAGCAAATAATTGTATGCATTTAATCATGCATTACATTATTGCATGATTATCTTGTTGTGCCAGACTATGGGTTATATAAATAACATTTAAAACTTTTAAGTGCATGCTCTCCACTTCCCAGACTCGAGCATCAGCTATAGAGTGTGTATAAATCATGCATGTACAGTACGCTGCAGGTCTCTTACCCGCTCCCGGCCGCAGTGGTCGCCTTTATGGAATTGATCCGGAGTCGGTTCGCGATGTTCCTCAGCTCTTGTAGTGTTTGTTTGCTTGGTTTGTGATAATCCCCCATGCTGGCGTCCTGAGTATGACTTTATGACTTTATGAGACGGAAAGCGTGAAAAGGGTTGAAGATCAAATGGAGTAGAAAAAGAGGTAACGCGCGCTGCACTGGCTGCGCATGTGTTTATATGCAGCTGTGAGTGTGCGCGCGCGCGTGCGTGTGAGCGTTGAATATCAGTATTACACGACACGCAAATAATAAGTGCTTGACATTCTGCTGCGTTTCAGTTTTTTTTTTAATCTCATTTGATTGATGCAGGTGTTCACCAAAACAGTCACTTTGCTCCATTCCTACATGTAAAAATGAGATAATGCATAAAGTTTACAGCCTGACTTTACTCAGATAAAGCCAGTGTAACCGACCTGGAGTCTGACACTCCCTCTGCTACATGGGAGAGCAAGTCATGCTAGCTTAAAATGTTGGTGTTAGCTAGTGATGCTGTGAAGCCTGTTAGCATCAGGATAAGCACTGAATGATAATTACATGTTTTACTGCAACAAGATGGAAATTAAACAGCAAATACATGGTAAATTACTATTAGTTCTGGTTGTGGAGAGCAGAATACACAGGTGTTTGTAGTAGAGGGTTTAATCTGAGCACTTCAACCTTGTGAAAAGTTCTGCATAGAACATAAAAATATGTGTCTGTCTCTTCTGATTTTTGCAAGATCCAGGAAGTTTATAGTGGGACAGGAGACACAGGTGTCACAATAAGATGACCAGAGCTGCCAACTCTCACGCATTAAGATTCACGCAATCACTCATCTTAACACGCTCTCGCACCACACATCCGGTTTCAAAGTAATTGTTTGTGGAAGATACAAGCAAAATCACTGAGCTCAAGCCTCTTTCTGATGAGTCAGCTATAAACGGCATTTATTTTGCAGTCAACCTACATAGGTGTAGCGCGGCCGGAGCACACAACGATCCGCCACTCTGGTCTCTCCATGTGTAGAGAAATATTCCCAGCGTAATCAAATTGAAATTTATACAATGCAAAAGGAGGGATAATATCTAGAACCGTCATAGTAGAGTTAAAATAAATCGATATTCAAATGCATTTACAGACTGCAGCAAAGTTACACGTGACAAGAGTGAGTGAGGGCAGTAACATAGTATTATCCAAACTACTTATTGTCATATTGTCACACTTTTCACACTATTTTATATTTCTTGTGATTAATACATCATATTTCATATTCAAAATTACATACCAAATAAAAGAACACATTCTCATGCATATTATTTTATATTTCATTTTCATATCTTGTTTCAATACAGAATGTGAACATGTGACATGTTGCCCATCAGCATGTAAGTTGTCACACTACATGGGGTAAGACTAGATTTTGCAATATAAAAAACGAGAACAAATTTAATGTTGTGTTTTACTTCAGATTCAAAATTTTAAATCAGCTACAGAAAAATCTTGATTAATCACTGAACATGATTCCAACATTCATTCATTCATCTTCTATACCGCTCTTTCCTGTATTTAGGGTCGCGGGGACCTGGAGCCTATCCCAGGAGACTCTGGGCACGAGGCACCCTGGACAGTGTGCCAATCCATCGCAGAGCACACACACACACACTCATTCACACACTATGGTAAATTTGGGAATGCCAATTAGCCTAATCTGCATGTCATTGGACTGTGGGAGGAAACCGGAGTACCCGGAGGAAACCCACCAAGCACGGGGAGAACATGCAAACTCCATGCACACAGAGACGGGAATCGAGCCTGGCCGGGAATCGAACCCGGACCCTGGAGGTGCAAGGCGATAGTGCTAACCACTACACCACCTTGATTCCAACAAATTCAATTCAATTCAATTTTATTTGTATAGCGCTTTTAACAATTGTCATTGTCGCAAAGCAGCTTTACACAATCAAAATAATTATTTAAGTTTGTATGGAATGTGAATGTGTATGAATCAAAATGGTCAGATAGTCCCTGGTGAGCAAGCCCGAGGGCGACAGTGGCAAGGAAAAACTCCCTGAGATGGCAGAGGTGTCAAGTAACGAAGTACAAATACTTCGTTACCTTACTTAAGTAGAAATTTTGGGTATCTATACTTTACTGGAGTAATTATTTTTCAGCCGACTTTTTACTTCTACTCCTTACATTTTTAAGCAATTATCTGTACTTTCTACTCCTTACTTTTTAAAAACAGCCTCGTTACTCAATTTTTATGATCAGAACGCGCAACTCCTCCGGTCGCATGATAAGAACGCGCACAACGCCCCCCCCCCCCCCGTCACATGATCAGAACGCGCACAACGCCCCCCCCCGTCACATGATCAGAACGCGCACAACGCCCCCCCCCTCGTCACATGATCAGAACGCGCACAACGCCCCCCCCCCCCCCCCCCCCCCCGTTGCATGATCAGAAAGCGAGACCTTAATGCTTTTGTCGCCCCTCACGGTACTTTTACTTTTATACTTTAAGTAGTTTTGAAACCAGTACTTTTAAACTTTTACTTAAGTAAAAAGCTTGGGTTGATACTTCAACTTCTAAAGAAGTATTTTTGAACCCTAGTATCTATACTTCTACTCAAGTAATGAATGTGAATACTTTTGACACCACTGTGAGATGGTAATAGGAAGAAACCTTGAGAGGAACCAGACTCAACAGGGAACCCATCCTCATCTGGGTGAAACAGATAGCAGGAAATGATCTGCATTCATACTGTGACATATTCATGTTGCCCCACCATACTCCTTTACCCTCCTTTATTATTATTACATTATATTACATTTCTAACCTAGAATAGATTCATTCCTTCATTCATTTTCTATACCGCTTAATCCTGTGTTCAGGGTCGCGGGGGACCTGGAGCCTATCCCAGGAGACTTCGGGCACTAGGCGGGGTACACCCTGGACAGGGTGCCAATCCATCGCAGGGCACACACATACACACACTCACACACTACGGGCAATTTAGAAACGGCAACTAGAATAGATTATTACAAAAAATTATCAAATTGATCATTTTCAATGTTAAAAATGGCAAATTGGTGCTCACCTCAGTTAACATTGTGCTGTGCTTTTCTCAGGCAGGATCAGACCATGTAGAGGTACAAAACTAATATTCCACTTTTGTGTAGCATGAAAATATTAACATTGTGACAACTAACCCATGTGACAAGAAGCCCCGGTCCCCTCTACATGTCAATACTTAGACTGACATTTAAATATTTGCATCAAGTTTGATCATGTATTTTCATAAGAATACTCATAGAAATAGTGAGAGAGATTCACATACATGCAGCACAATCACACTTTCTATTCAGTCTACTTTGCTGGACTTTTCTATCCTATAATTTACATTTAGAACATTTTGACTCTTCTCTTCTTCATCTTTTCATGGAGACCATGTAAGTGGTTTGGCTGCTGGGTAAGGTATTTCATTATTTTGATTTTGTTTTGAATTAAATTCATGGCAATTCAAAGACATTCCACACAGTCATACAACAGAAAGAATGTGTTGAATCTCACATACAATTACATTAATTTAGTAATTTAATAGCATAATTTAATTGCACATAACTAACTAACTAACTAACTAACTAACATTTAACTCCTCAACCTTGCATACATTTTTATTCCAACATATAGATAATGATCAAATTCTTGAAATAAATTACTCCCTCAATGTTTGATTAGTTTTGTTCAAAATGTTATTTTCATTTCAAAGTAATCAAATAACACAACGTTGAGTGTTGACCATCAAATTGTGTAGAAAAGAAGCTTTCAAACAAATGTCCAGGTCAAATTGTTTGGCAACCAGGTTAAATACTTGGTTAAAGCAAAGCATTCTGGGATATGGAGTCACGTTCCATTGTGTTCCATAAAATTACAATTCCAATAAATCAAACTGAATTATGTGTTCTGTGACTAGAGCTTTTAACATTCATTGCTGGGGGGAAACATTTCCTGTTAATGTAATCTGTACAAGTAGTTCAAACTAATATCATACGTAATGAAATCATATCTGACAAATATTATAAAGCTTCATTGTTAAACACTTCACTTATGTATATGAATTTCTTTGAATTTGTATTGAATTGCAATTCTGCTTCCTTTAATTCAATTCCGAATTGTAATTCTAGATCCTGTTTTTGACATCAATTCAAATTCAAGAATTTAATTGGAATTTAGGAGTCATTCTCAATTCAATTCTGAATTGTGCACAAGCCTGATACAGAACCTGAGCCATGAAGGGTAGGGTAAAAGGTTTAGTGTTAGATCAAATGGTTGGGCATACACAGTGGTGGTGTCGTGTTTGTGCGTGTGTATACGTGCAGAGCCAAGGCCCTTGTTTTCAGAATTTCACTTCAAGCTTTTCTGAAAAGTCGGCAGTTCTAAAGATGACATGTGCAACAACCAACATGCCTGAAGCAGGGATATAGCCTGAATGGGACACCAGTCCATAAAGTACACTACGAAGTCCATAAAAAACATACATACACACCAGTATAGGTATGTAGGGTAATGGGAAGCCTATCCAAAGGAGCTTTTGGCACAACACACACACACACACACTGAAGGCATATTGGAACACCAGCAGTCTTCAGTCTTGTGTGGGGAAACTGGTGGTCATAAGAAACCCAATATGCAGGGAGAATATGCAGACCAGAGGCAGGATTTGAACCCCGACCTGTGGGAGTTTTTAGGCACAGATATCGGACCTGAAAAGTTGCTTATCTTGAAACTGTTACTGGGCCTTAAGGGTACACTCGCAGCAACTGCTAGGGTATGAAACCTGTTGCACCAGGTACACAAAAACAATGCATAAATGTCCCCCCCCCCCCTAATTTTTTCCAGCAGCATTAACTTTTGATTTTTCTAATACTCTAATAATTCTCTGTTTTAATGTGTCCCTACTATTCTAATCGAACATCTGTATTATTATTATTATTATTATTATTATTATTATTATACCGACATTGCAGAAATATTTTGCTGAATTATGTGTTGTAAATTTTTTTTTAGATAAAAATAATGATTAACTTTATGCAATTGAAAAGTCGTACTAGTCAACCATGTGATTTAAGCTAACACTGTGTTTGCACACGGTTCCCTTCAGCAAACAAAGGAATGAGATCAAATGTTACATACAGTTGTGATTCAAGACACTGAAATCATGTTGTAAGCCCACTGAACTTCACTCTGATTATTAACATCTGGGACTGCTCTGCACTTTTCTTGTTGGGAAGCTTTTATTAGCTGACCGCTGTCTGACAGCTGTAGGCATTCAGACAATAATAATAATAATAATAATAATAATAATAATGGACACAAAAATATTGTCCACTTAGGTCTTTCTGACTTTAGTATTATTCAATTATGGAAAAAGGTATTTTCACTCAATCTATAATCATATATTAAATAAACGTCTCTTTTCTCAGTCTCTTATCTCAGTAACTCTGGGTAAAATTGGGGAGATTTAACCACCATTTATACACATATTAACACATTAACCATCAACCCACCTATCCAGTTCTGGGAGGTACAGTAGGAGGAAACAGCAACACTACCCACTGAATCACAGTGAATTCTTATCCCAGTGAAAAATCTGACTCTTCCTGCTGGTTGACCTCTCAGTACTAAGACTTCAATGTTAAACTTTCAGCCAAGCATGAAGCAGGAATACTTCCTTATTACCCAATAGCTGCGTTCTCATCACAGCCTTCCTGTGGCTTCCCACGTCAGATTTAAATCATGTCAATATATACATATGTTACAACTTACATACCTATGAAACTAAAAGTAACTAGCTCCAGCTATCTAAATACAGACTTCTATGTATCGACTTTCCTTAAACATGGGTCCAGAAAGCAGGTTATCCAGACACTCCAGAGAGGTTCAGTGTGCATGCAGGTTTTTATTTCCACTAAGCAGAATCTACACCTGATAGTCTAGTGAAAGTCAAGATAACCTGAAAACAGAAAAAAAACAAAACAGTGGTTTCAGCCCCAATCATAAATAGTTGTGTTTGGGTCAGTCTGTGGCTACGGTAGCCTGAGATTCTTATTCTTAGCTGACAGGAGGAACCCAATTTGGCCAATTTTGCCTCTTGTAGCAAATCGACCTCAATGGTCAATACTTTGTGCATGTTTAGGCACAAGACGCTTCCCAACATGATATTACCACAGATTTAAAGAATGATTATTTCGATTCTTTGTATTCTTTCTAGCGGCGTAAACCAATCTGGGTATTTTCCGCTGACCTTTCTTGTCAACAAGGCCTTTTCCACCCACAGAACTGTGCTCAATCAATTTTTTTTGGTAAACAAAGCTTTTTAAACTGATGCATGTACAAGTCCAAAATCAGGAGTTTCTGAAACGCTTAAACCAGCCCATCTGCTATCAACATCAGTCACACTTTTCCTTCATTCTGTGGACACATCACCTCAAGCTCTTGACTTACACCTGAGTGATGTTTTGCATTGTGTTATTGCTGTGTGGCAGCATGGTGGCTTAGTGGTTAGCACTGTCGTCTAGCACCTCCAGGTCCTGGGTTCGTTTCCCAGAGTCAGATGTGTGTGTATGGAGTTTGCATGGTCTCCCCGTGCTGGGTGGGTTTCCTCCGGGTTCTCCAGTTTCCTCCCACAGTTGTACCAATGGGAATGAACACAATGGTCATCACTGGCCTTAACAGTTCCTAGATGGATGGATGGATGTTGCCGTTTGATTGGCTGATTAGAGAACTGCATGAATGAGCATGTGTTCCTAAGAAAGTGGACAGTCCGTGATTTTCTATTCAACATGCTGTGTCCAGTGATCTAATCCTATACCCAGACTTATGAAAAGCTGTTTCGGTACATCTAATGGTAACTAACTGCCCAAGTGGCAGCACGGTTAGCACTGTGGCCTCGTATCTCCAGGATTGAGGGTTTGAAGCGATGAAGGATTGAACTATTCATCTGTTAAGTTTCGATTTAATTACATTTGGCTCCTTGTTTCAAAAACTACACACTTAAACAAACTAGAAACACACAGTCAACATGCTTGATTGTAAGAATACATTGAGTCATTACGATCAACTAAATTATCACTGCGTTTCAAATATACATGTGGGAACGGTCATTGAAAAAGATATGGTACTTTAAAGAGTAAGAGCAAGAGAGGCAACAGAACAGTTTTTATTGTACACTGAAGTAGCAGAACAAAACAAACCAACTTTAAAAAGCATAATGACAATGATGTCTAGATGTTTGCATCAGTGCACACGCTAGTAACATGCATTTAGAAATAAGCATTTATTAGATTTTATAAATACTTGCTAAACAGATTTTTGAAAAACAAAAACGACAGATAAAGTTAGGATAAAGGGATTGAGCCTGAGGGAAAAGAATCACGAGATGTTATATCTTACATAAAAACAAAACTAAAGATGGATCAGTTATTTATTTAATGCCTATTTTATACCCCAAAATGTAGTCAATCACCCAGCAAACACTTGCTTTGATTGTGTTGTACTGAAATGATGCAGTTAATCCACATCTAGGTTTGAAGTAGTGAAATGTCTATAAACTATATAAATGTCTGTGAGGATAATACTTCAAGTAGCTTCAATGGCTAGTTAAAGGCACAAAAGCTGGATACTGACAATATTCGTTTGATTACACACTGCCTGGCTAAAAAAAAAAAGTGGCCTTTTTAGAATGGTCGAATTATTGGGCCAAATCACGCAAAGAAAACAACAAAGAAGATTTGAAATGGCTGGAACCATTTAACACATTATGAAAACCTGAAAGGATAGTGCTTAACTCGCAACCTTTTAATGAAGTTGTATAGTAAATAATAAACAATAAGCTAATAGTGAAAGTAAGAGCATTTCCATACACATGAGAATTTACAGGATTGGGACTAAACAGCTGTCTGACCATAAGAAAACCACTTGCTAATAAAATGAATCAGAAAAAAGGCTGTAATTTACTATGGAGCATAAGATTGGATTTTGCAGCAACAGGAAAAGGTCATGTGATCTGAGTGACCCTACTCTAGATAGATGGGTGCATCAGGATAAGAAAGGAAGTGCATTAAGCGATGCACCCATCATTCATAGTGGCCACTGTACAGGCCTCTGGAGACAGTGTTATGATCTGGGGTTACTTCAGTTCATTCAGTCAGCAATGTTTGTGACAATAAAATGAAGTCAGATGGTGTACCAAATGATCAGGTTATCATATCAATAGAGTTTTTCTTCTCTGTTGGCACCAGCATGTTCGAGGATTTAAATTGTAAAACAGTGGTTGCGGGAACATTAGGATTTTCTTTTTTTTTTCACTCATGACTTTCCAAGCAAAATCTTAACATGCATCATAATGACAAAACAACAGACTTAAGGGGGTTTAATTATCAATTTACAGCTAAAGAGATTTAAAAAAATGCATTAAAAAGACTCACAGCTTGTATGTGTCTAAACACAAGAGAGACAGAACAAGCACAGCTAAATACTTCAACATCCCCCATTGCTTCCAAACAACCTAACTGAACAATGACGACAAGGAGTACGACAAAATGGAGGAATTTATATCATAGAAAATGTTTTAACACAGAATAATCATTTGCTACTGCAGGTTTGCTTTTTTTTATTTGGCATTTGACTAAACAGTAAAAGGTTCTGAACGTTTATTAGATACACGTCAGTTATCTTGTAAACCAACAACTCAATGCAAGCTCTTGAAGTTTACTCAATTCCACTTTATTCAAAACGTCCTGCTCATCTTGACGAGTCATCATCTTGTGCTCATTAATGAACTTAGCACAAATGAAAGTAACAGCAAAACCTTACCTGCAGAATAAATTTAAGGACTGAAATATTCAAACATGACCAGCTTATCCAAGGAATCAAAAGGTATTTCATAACTCATAACATGTCATTAATCAAACTAATTTATCACTATAATAATAAGCAGTTGTACTCTTATTGTCCAGTGCAAATAAAGCTTATTTATTGCAGTAACACTACTGCAGTTTAAAATGCATCACAAGCACTAGTGTAATCCATAAATATGTCAGATTTAGACCTGCATCCAAATATTGTGAAAGTGCAGCCATGGTTACTAGAGAGGCATCAATCTGATTGCGATCGTACTGCGCATCGGTCTGGTTTATTCAAGCACGCTCCAACACCAACATCCGAAGGTCATACTGTCAAGCTAATGATCAGATGGAAGAAAAATGAAAGCAATGATGAAGTATACTGATAAAACATCTATCTTATGGCGTTAAGATGTCCTTAATAGTGAGTGCACAGAGCAGGGTCAGAGAGCTGCATCATCATAAACATTTTTTTATTATAGTCCTAAATCTTGTTGAAGGCGCATGTAGAGAAACTGTCGCCGATCAACAACACTTCAGCTGTGCGAGCACTAAGGAACTTCAGCTTCAGGTTTGTACTTTGCTTGTGAATTAAGGTGCAAAGTGTTTAAATGCACTCACTGACATCGCTCTGGTCTGCTGCAGTTTTGCTGTATTAAATGTACTGTTTTATCACCATAAGATCTTGAGTTTATCGTGGCAACAACCTACAAACAGGGCTAACTAAAATTAATTATATTAAGTAGGTGTCACATTTCAACATGAGTACTGTTCTTGAGAAATAAAGTACACAAAAAAAAAAAAAAAAAAAAGGCAACAATGCATCCTTTAACATGGCTGTCAAAAATGCCTGTATTGCATCTGGTTTCATAAGCTTAGCTGTAAGAATCAGCTAGACAGAATGTCAGACAGGGTGACCGGTAACCTGGCAGGACGAGATGAACAACGATAAGACAAAAGAAGCGTGTAGTTTTCCCCTCACGATTCAAAATAGCCACAGCTCAGAGGTGAGGCAACTATGGCTACTTAGTCATCCTGATGCTTGTGTACTTGCAGAATAGCACTGAAATAAAGTGTGTTTGGATTCAATCCTCTGTGACTAAGATACGATGAGAGAAGGAGTGCACCAGTTTGCGGTGGTTCTGTCCTAAATGCAGCTGCCTGGGGTGAAAGTAAGAGCGCTCAGTCCGGGAGTCTGGGGTCAGTGGCTATAGTTTGACGTTGCTGAAGTCTTTGGTGAGGCTCTGCATGTACGCTTCGTGGATTGTACTCAGGAACTGGGCATCGTTCTTAAAAGAGATAAAACAGAAACCAAGTAAAATTTTCCATTTAAGCAGTAAAAAAATAAATAAAAATAAATTAAAATCTACAAATGTAAGCTAAATGTATTCATGCTCCAATTGAATGTGTACCTTTATCAAATGTATGAGAACGTCTTGTAGCTGTGTCTTGCTGTACACTGTTGAGGGAAGCTCTGCAGCACCGAGGGAGGCAGGGGGTGACGGTGGAGGAGCAGGGTTTCTCGGCAGCTCTGGAGCTTTTGTAGTGGACTGCTGGAATACGCTGGGGGAAAGGAGCAACGACAGTTCCTCGCCTGGAACAACTAACCCAGCCTTGGTCTGAAACAAGACGAGAAACTCATTAAAGCACATGCATGCTTGCAGTCCAGTGATGCATGAATAAAATCTAAATGCAATCTCTTTAAAGTTTTAGTGTTGATGCTTGTCACAAAATATCAGTCATTATTCAGTGTTGGCGATACCTCCTTGTGAAAAGACAATAAAAAAAAATAAAACATTGTGCAAATGGCACAGCAAGTCTGACTAAAATATAACTAATATTACTAATCAATGTCAAAAGCTATACGTAATAGCAGGATAAACTTGACTGTCTGTTCTCAATGATTTTCAGGTTCCGAAACACTCAAATCAGACCAAGTTAGAATCACAGCGATCTGATTTCTCACTCCTTCTAATGTTTGATGTGAAAGTTAAGTGAATCTCTTGACCTGTATCTGCAAGTTCAACTCTTCAATAAAACAACCTTAAAAGTGAAGTAAAGCACTGTGCAAAAATCTTCAGGGACAATTATTTTTTCATATTTTGCTTCAAGAGTCTGATTTTCTTGAATTTTTCATGTCGTCTTCTATTTTTTTTCATTTAGTCTTGAGAAATAGTTCTTCAGGCTTCTTAGGGATGAGAAACAGGTGGCTGCTGTAATGATACAATTTATTTATAAAGTTTATTTATTTATAAAGTACTCTATTCATCCATCCATCCATCCATCCATCAGATGATGGCATGATCAGGCTGGTCATTACACTACTGATGCTGAATGCTGAGTAGTTGCAACAGATGAGAGGGGAAATGAGGTTGCTCCTGAGGTTGTTACATAATTAATTTTTTAATTATATCTTTAGGCAGTTTGCAGCCTGTCACTGGAAAACATCCATTCCCATTCATTTAATTTAATGTACATAATTTCATTTAATCAGGAAAATGGAAGTGGGGCGGTTTAAGACTTTTACACAGTACTGTACATGTCAGTGGGAAGTAAGGGAAAATAACAATGTTGACAAAAACATATATTCATATACATGTGCTTACAGTGGTGTGAAAAACTATTTGCCCCCTTCCTGATTTCTTATTCTGTTTGTCTCACAAAATGTTTCTGAACATCAAACACATTTAACTATTAGTCAAAGATAACACAAGTAAACACAAAATGCAGTTTTTAAATGAGGGGTTTTATTATTTAGGGAGAAAAACCTACATGGCCCTGTGTGAAAAAGTAATTGCCCCCTGAACCTAATAAATGGTTGGGCCACCCTTAGCAGCAATAACTGCAATCAAGCGTCTTTTACAGCGATCTGGAGGAATTTTGGCCCACTCATCTTTGCAGAATTGTTGTAATTCAGCTTTATTTGAGGGTTTTCTAGCATGAACCGCCTTTTTAAGGACATGCCACAACATCTCAATAGGATTCAGGTCAGGACTTTGACTAGGCCACTCCAAAGTCTTCATTTTGTTTTTCTTCTGCCATTCAGAGGTGGATTTCCTGGCGTGTTTTGGGTCATTGTCCTGCTGCAGCACCCAAGATCGCTTCAGCTTGAGTTGCCGAACAGATGGCCGGACATTCTCCTTCAGGATTTTTTGGTAGACAGTAGAATTCATGGTTCCATCTATCACAGCAAGCCTTCCAGGTCCTGAAGCAGCAAAACAACCCCAGACCATCACACTACCACCACCATATTTTACTGTTGGTATGATGTTCTTTTTCTGAAATGCTGTGTTACTTTTACGCCAGATGTAACGGGACACGCACCTTCCAAAAAGTTCAACTTTTGTCTCGTCGGTCCACAAGATATTTTCCCAAACGTCTTGGCAATCATTGAAATGGTTTTTAGCAAAATTGAGACGAGCCTTAATGTTCTTTTTGCTTAAAAGTGGTTTGCGCCTTGGAAATCTGCCATGCAGGCCGTTTTTGCCCAGTCTCTTTCTTATGGTGGAGTCGTGAACACTGACCTTAATTGAGGCAAGTGAGGCCTGCAGTTCTTTAGATGTTGTCCTGGGGTCTTTTGTGGCCTCTCGGATGAGTTGTCTCTGCGCTCTTGGGGTAATTTTGGTCGGCCGGCCACTCCTGGGAAGGTTCACCACTGTTCCATGTTTTTGCCATTTGTGGATAATGGCTCTCACTGTGGTTCGCTGGAGTCCCAAAGCTTTAGAAATGGCTTTATAACCTTTACCAGACTGATAGATCTCAATTACTTTTGTTCTCATTTGTTCCTGAATTTCTTTGGATCTTGGCATGATGTCTAGCTTTTGAGGTGCTTTTGGTCTACTTCTCTGTGTCAGGTAGCTCCTATTTAAGTGATTTCTTGATTGAAACAGGTGTGGCAGTAATCAGGCCTGGGGGTGACTACAGAAATTGAACTCAGGTGTGATAAACCACAGTTAAGTTATTTTTTAACAAGGGGGGCAATCACTTTTTCACACAGGGCCATGTAGATTTGGAGTTTTTTTTCTCCCTTAATAACGTAAACCTTCATTTAAAAACTGCATTTTGTGTTCAATTATGTTATCTTTGACTAATAGTTAACGGTTTTTGATGATCAGAAACATTTAAGTGTGACAAACATGCAAAAGAATAAGAAATCAGGAAGGGGGCAAATAGTTTTTCACACCACTGTATATGTGTACTCACTGGAATGGGTTTGACAAGATTCGGGGCTTGCGGCTGCGAAAAAGTACCGGCTTCTTTACTCTTCATGAGACGAACAGAAGAGAAACGCAGACAAATGAAGTACGTAAAGAAAAACAGACAGATACAACATACATGAATATTTACTCTGCAGTACAAATCAATAATAAAAATAAAAAAAGCCAAATGCCTAAACATGACAGTTTTGTTTCAGCGCTGCTTACTTGTGTGGATGCTGCGGGTTTGCTGGTGAAAACTGCCGGTGCTTTGGGTGTAGGTTCTCTGAAACTTTGCGGCGTGACCAGTGTGCTGGGCATGAAGCCCGGCACTGCTGTCGGCTTGGGGATCCCATGGCTGTCATTTTTGAGTGGATTTATATATTGGGGCGCAGCCTGAGGCCCAGTCTGCCCACGATGCCCGCCAAGTGCTGGAACGTTCTCAGGCCTCCCGGGAGAGATGGAGTGCTGTGGGAGGAGGGGATTTGCAGAGAGACACTGTGTGAGGAGGGGCTCCAAGGCGACGGGAGGAGGGCCGTAGCTTATTCCACGCAGGAAACTCTCGCCAGAAATCGATTCGACTGGAGGGGTTGGGTTTTTTGGTAAAGAGCTTCCGAACAGCTCCTCCACTGTGATCTGCTTTACCACCCCGTGTGTTTGCTGCAGACACAAATGGTGCATGGATTAAACAAAAATGCTAGAATGCTATAAAGTTAAAGAAAGCTACTCCCAGGAGATCAGCAATTTCTGAAATATTTTAAACCAGACCATCTGACACCAACAGCCACTGCAATGGCCAATGTCACAGAGATCACACTTTTCCCGCACTGTGACGTTTGAGGTGAACATTAACGGAAGATTTTATCTGCATCAGCCTGATTTTATGCAGTGTTCTTTTATGCCAAACAATATGATCATAATATTTTGTCTATGTTAAAAAAAAAAAGTTTGATAATGCTGCCAGATTAAAGAGTATCCTGGCTGGAGCGTGCACGGGTACAATGCAGTACAGGTCGATGTTGTGCCAAAAAAGTGACTGGCTGCTAAAATTTAGTTGGACTGAGCAGGAGAGCGTTCTGCAGTTCTCTGTTTGACGGTGCATAAATGCAACACAAAGCAAACATTTTATACTGGTGGGTATAGGATTGACTATGTTAATCTGACAACTTGATGTTCTTTTTGTGACCCTTTGCTTGTTTTGGCCTTTTTTTATTCTGTAATGATTGCCAGCATTAATATACTGTACGGTATGGGAAACAGTAGTCACCTCAAGAGGTGTCGCTTATTGCAAATTGAAACATCACAATTTTATAAACGTCCCAGATCAATATTGTATTTTCTCAGATTTTGTTACAATTTTAAATCTTTGAAAAAGTTTAACGATTAATTAAATGCATCCCATTCCTTATAGCTATTATTTTCTCACTTAAAAAAAAACAAGTGCAGCATTCAAATAGTGCAAATTAACTTCAAGAGTTTAACATTTAACTAAATATCTTTATTATTTCTACTATTCTACTGGATTACTCCGCGCTTAGTGTCACTTCCACATAATAGCCATTGTATTGTTTTTTTTTTTTTTGTTTAACTTCCTCAGCTTTAGAGTGTCAAATTTACCACTGCTTGCCAACATTTTCACCTGTAGCTCAAACTTTGTGGTAGAAAATGTGTGATTGGTTGCCGTCGTTCCTTTATATCCGTTATAATTATCAACTATGAGAATCACCAGGGACCACCTGAATCATGATTCCTGATTCAATGTTACATTTTGCAGATTTTCTTACAAACAATCTTAGCAAATAATTCGGTCCTACCCCACTGTGCTTCCTGCCAATGTGAGAATAGTTTAGAGCATGCCATCTGCAGGACTATAGAGGAACTACTTCATCTTACCATTTCGAGTACAAACATATATAAATAAAAATTTTATATAAAAACATAAATTATGGTGTCAGTGTGGCAATATGTGACCCCGCCCCCCTTAACTTCTTATTACCATAATTTTATCACAATGCTGATTCATGATCATGTCATAACCCAACTTGAGTCGTTATAGTGTTACAAATTTAGCTGCTATTCAATACATGGAAACATCAACACAGTAAATATCACAAACAATGTAAATATTATGAGCAGCATCAAAAAGTATTGTAGTAAGCAAAAACTATTGCAAGTGCTCATCAAATGGCTTAGGAGAGATTTGATTTTGTATGTTGATGTATTTCCTTTGAAAACAGGATGACGCCATGAGGACGAGTGAAGTCATACGCACACAAACAGACTGTACTCTTGTTTATGAGATACGAGATTTAAGTTCTGGTGAAAACTTGATTATATAATGGCTCATTTGTTTGGTTCAAAATCCACAAAGCTCTATACTCACAAATATTGATTTGTGTAGATTCTTTAATATTACTGTCGGGTCTAAATGATCCTAAATGACTTGCAAACAGTAAATGTGCGAATGCAGCAGTACCTTCTCCTGCTGAGCAGTTATAACTGTGGGCTTCATGCTCTCGACTTTAACTGGGTCAGGAGTTGGAGTGACATCTGTGTTCACCTGTGACTCGGCATCATTAGACTGATTCTATATGGACATTCAGAGAGAAGTAGAGAGAGAGAGAGAGAGAGAGAGAGAGAGAGAGAGAGAGAGAGAGAGAGACACAGACAGACACACAAAAAGAGAAATTTGTGTATTGGTGAATCTCTCTGTTCAAAATCAGTATGAAAATTAGCAGACCATATAAGAGCGATTTGCTGGCTTACCCTGTGGTACTCCTCTTTGGCTTTGCTCAGCAGCTGCAGGATATCCATCGGTCTCGTTTCAACACAACCATTCGTCCGGCCACGATCTGGAGAGGCCTGCTGAGCCCGCAACGTCTCTTGCTTCACTATTCTATAATACACACAAACACCAAGCGTTAAATCTCAAAGTGATACAACACTGCGGGTCATAGTTTGCTTTTGGAGTCAATTGAATATTTTGGCCATAAGATGGCAGTGGTGTACTAATGAACCCTATCATTTGATAAGACATGGATAAATACAGGCTCTAAAAATAAGGCCATGTTAAAAAAACAACAAAAACCTGTATTATGACAGTATAAAAACATGGAATGAGATTACTACTGAAGAATAACAGTAATCTCTTAAGCGTTTATTCATTAACGTTTCAAAACTGCAAATATCTCGATTTATGACTGCAGAATAAGCACCTCCTTACACCCAGATGGTACATCGGAGTTAACCTTGTAACTATGGTAACAAGCATCCGTGGCAACAAGTTCAGCTTGTTGCTAGGTTCCCACAAGGGTTCCTCAGTGTGCAGTTGGCAACTGCGTATACCCAGCACTTGTCACGCTGTGGTGCACATTGTGCTCAATCAAATTAAAAGTTTTATTTTTATTTAAGTTAGGATTTTTCTCCCCCCAGCTCACGAACATTTGATACTTACTGTACCATCAGCTGTGCTATGCGCTGACAGTCAGCCTTGTCGTAGAACCAGATGCTGTAGATTCCCACTGCAAAGACAAAAAAAAAAAGAAGGCAGATTGAGTTACATAACTCTCTACACTGCATCCATATCCTCTCATATCCATTAACGTCTATTATGTTACCTAAACTGCAGTGTGTGTGTGTGGTCATGTAGACTCGAGCTCAGTCTTACACATTGATAACACCTCCAAAAGTAACCCCTTCCTATTTCCGCTCTGATCGAGTCAGATAAGAGAGGAATTCTGTTCTGCCTTCTTTCACGCAGACAGCTCCGACACTCGTTATTCTCCTTACACGTGCTGCTCAGACGGAGCACACACATCTAACACTCTCTCTCTGGAAGCCTTGGGGACTTTGTTTTCTTTCTCTCAGCCACTCGTCGTCTTTCTCCCTTTGGAGAGCTCTACAGCTACACACAATCAAGAAAGGCACGAATGATGTGCAACTCTCCAGACCTCTGCTCAAGACCTTTTTATTAGTCCGTAATTCCTGATCTTGATCAGAGCGATTGGTCAGGTTAAGAGCTCAGATCCAGCGACGAACCTTTGAACATTTTGAAGGAGATGTTGTACTGGAGCAAAAATGGAGCTCGCCAAAGGTGACAACCGCGAGACGATGCTTCTGCTTGGCTTGGCCTCGAACCCCAATCATGAACTTCATGACCTTCGGCGCAAGGGGAAGATCGTCTTCCAGAAGACGCTTGGAAGATGTTTAAACGGTACTAACAGAGGTAAGGCTTTTGCATGTTACTTTTGTAAATTGACAGAGTGATGCATCAGTGTGATAGCTAATCCTCATAAACCAATGATCTAAACTGATGACTAGGCCCGCCTCTGCATCCAAGCATTAAGACAGTAAAGAAACTTTTGTTCTGTACATGCGTTTAGAATATAGGGTTTTACAGTGATTTAAAATAACTCAATGTAACTTAATGAAAAACACATTAATGTTAATTACTAACATCACCCTCATAGCTACAGTATAACTAGCTTAAAAAATGACACAAATGGCACAACTTAAAACCACTATAATTAAAAATTAATAGTTTACATTATTCCTGGAAACCAATAGCGCAGGGCTTGTGACATGATCTAAAGTGCGTGTATGTATGTATACACACACACACACTGCTTTAATGGTAAGCATTCGAAAAAAATCCTTTTACTTTCAGTCACGAACATGTCTTCTTTCCAGAATACAAGACTCCACTATCTAGAACCTTATTTGACATCTGCAAAGTTATACAAGCTAAGAATTTTTTATTTTATTCCTATAATTCAGCTAAGCTGTTGATCTGCTCGTACAGCAGGACATTAACTATTTATAGACTCCATTATACAAGACTTAGATCTGACCAAGTACTTTGGTTGGACAAAGAGGCATTCCTTCAGTGCTGATATACAGTACAACAGCACTGGGACGGTCAAGCATGCGTATCGCTCCCTGCCACTGGTAATCTAACTACCGTTAATTACGGTCATGGCCCAAGTTTTGAGAATTACATAAATATTGGAAATTGGAAAAGTTGCTGCTTAAGTTTTTATAATAGCAATTTGCATATAGTCCAGAATGTTATGAAGAGTGATCAGATGAATTGCATAGTCCTTCTTTGCCATGAAAATTAACTTAATCCCAAAAAAACCTCTCCACTGCATTTCATTGCTGTCATTAAAGGACCTGCTGAGATCATTTCAGTAATAGTCTTGTTAACTCAGGTGAGAATGTTGACGAGCACAAGGCTGGAGATCATTATGTCAGGCTGATTGCGTTAGAATGGCAGACTTGACATGTTAAAAGGAGGGTGATGCTTGAAATCATTGTTCTTCTATTGTTAACCATGGTGACCTGCAAAGAAACGTGTGCAGCCATCATTGCGTTGCATAAAAATGGCTTCACAGGCAAAGGATATTGTGTCTAATAAGATTGCACCTAAATCAGCAATTTATAGGATCATCAAGAACAAGAAGGAAAGAGGTTCAATTCTTGTTAAGAAGGCTTCAGGGTGTCCAACAAAGTCCAGCTAGCGCCAGGATCGTCTCCTAAAGTGGATTCAGCTGCGGGATCGGAGTGCCACCAGTGCAGAGCTTGCTCAGGAATGGCAGCAGGCAGGTGTGAGCGCATCTGCACGCACATTGAGGCGAAGACTTTTGGAAGATGGCCTGGTGTCAAGAAGTGCAGCAAAGAAGCCACTTCTCTCCAAAAAAAAACATCAGGGACAGATTGATCTTCTGCAGGAAGTATGGTGAATGGACTGCTGAGGACTGGGGCAAAGTCATATTCTCCAATGAAGTCGCGTTCCGATTGTTTGGGGCATCTGGAAAAAGGCTTGTGAGGAGAAGAAAAGGTGAGCTCTACCATCAGTCCTATGTCATGCCAACAGTAAAGCATCCTGAGACCATTCATGTGTGGGGTTGCTTCTCATCCAAGGGAGTGGGCTCACTCACAATTTTGCCCAAAAACACAGTCATGAATAAAGAATGGTACCAAAAAAACACCCTCCAACATGCAACTTCTTCACCAAACTGTTGTTGGATTGTTTGAAAAACAATGCATTTTCCAGCACGATGGAGCACCGTGTCATAAGGCAAAAGTGATAACTAAGTGGCTCGGGGACCAAAACGTTTAAATTTTGGGTCCATGGCCTGGAAACTCCCCAGATCTTAATCTCATTGAGAACTTGTGGTCAATCCTCAAGAGGCAGGTGGTCAAACAAAAACCAAGACAAATTCCAAGAAGTGATTATGAAAGAATGGGATGCTATCAGTCAGGATTTGGCCCAGAAGTTGATAGAGCATGCCCAGTCGAATTGCAGAGGTCCTGAAAAAGAAGGCCAACACAGCAAATACTGACTTTGCATAAATGTCATAATTACAAAAACTTAATTCGTTTCAAATGCTTTTATCGACAATTACATTTCAGTACATCACAGAAACAACTGAAACAAAGATCTAAAAGCAGTATAGCAGCAAACCTTGTGAAAACTAATATTTGTGTCATTCTCAAAACTTTTGGCCACGACTGTACACTAACTATTGGTCGGCAGCTTAATGCTACATTGTAACCAGCAATTACCAGAGAAGATGGACATTTTTCTGGAAATACTGGACCATGGCTTGTTGTAACATTTAATCTAGTGTGCAGGAACATGATCAACATTTGTGTTGCTAAGCAACAATCAAGTACAGTCCAGTTGCAGGTCTGTGTGTTGGAGGAGCAAAATGACATGCATGATATCTGTGCTGATATTCAGTTCAACAGCACTCCCTCTCGTGTGCTATTGCTTAATTATACCACACTCCATGCATTTCTTATTCAATTAAGCATATGTTTTGCTCAAAAGCAACCTATAAGTGAGGCAGAGTATAATTCAAGCAAAGTTGACAGTTAATGGAGGCAATGAAGTCAGACGGACACATCAGATTTTAATTTACAACTTTCTTACCATTACACATCCTTTAAACTCATAGATTGAGATTTCAGGTAGTCCTGGAAATCTGTTGAAATTAGGGTCAAATTATCAGGCTGAATCAAGCAAAGCAAACAGCCAAGGAGATTGGAAATCACTGAACTGCGTTAAGAACCCTTTAACATAATTAAAACTGGAAAGATAGTACTGAATCATCAACTTTGTGGAAGAAATGTGGTCGGAAATAATAAAAGAATGAATGAAGGGGAAATGCATGAAGTGTTGCGTAGTGCCCACTGTACAAGACTCTGGAGTCAGTGTCTGATCTGGGTGTTACTTCAGTTGCAACCGTTAGTGTCAGAAGTTTTTGCATATTTAGTAGAAAAATAAATTTAATTTTAGTGATTTTATATTCTATTTTTGTGAACAATAAAGATCCCGTTTCCATTTTGCACCGTTCTCTCTGGCAAGCATTATGGATCTTAGTAATGGAATTACTACCAGTCTACACGCTGTTGAACATCACGTCTTCATATTACAATATATTCATCATTCATCGATCATAAGGATGTAACAAAAGTAAATGCAATTTAATATCTAGTTCCAGAGAGCTCTTAGCAGTGTGGCGCTCCAGAATAGGAAAGAGTTCATGTTTTAATCGTTTAAACTTGAAATCAAAGTGAAGTTATTTTCCCTTTATTTTAAATAATATTGTCATATTGACAGAGAAGGTGACTCACTGAATGTTCACTTTATAAATGAACCTTTAATTTATTTAGTTCACTATCAATGTGTTTATGCCAGCAGCATGGGTGCAGATAACATCTTGTGCGTTTGGTAATTCTATGCTTAAAATGGTTCATTTTGCCATTTTCAGGGAGAAAAAAAAAAAAAAAAATATATATATATATATATATATATATATATATATATAAAATGAGAGATAAACACATTTAAAAAAAAATAACCGATCATCTTAGATTCAGAGTTGAAAACTGATTATTAAAATAATTCAAAATGACATTCTTAATGAAGTGTTACAATACATAAATGGCACTGCTGTGATGGAAATCACCCTTGTATTAGCAATGCCTCAAGACAACGATCAACCAAAACATTAAAACCAATGACAGGTGCCCTGAATAACATTGATTATTTTATTACAGTGGCACCTGTCAAGAGATGGGACATATTAGAGGCAATTGAGCAGTCACTTCTCTAAGGCAATGTGTTGGAAGCAGGACAAATGGGAAAAGCAGAGACTTCGACAATGGACAAATTGCGATGGCTAGATGAATGCATTTCTAAACTGGCAGGTCTTGTCTAGAATGGGGAAGTGAGGACAACTGAAGTACTTGACCATGGAACAATAAAAGATGTGACAGGTCTGATGAATCACGATTTCATTGACATCAGTGTAGATGGTTGGGTCTCATCCATGGAGGCTCCACTTCGTAACATGTACTACTTTATTATCTGCAAATGTCAGATACCACAGCACACCTTCGGAGATCTTGTGGAGTCCATGCAATGATGGATCAGAGCTCTTTTGGCGGACCTACACTATATTAGGCAGGTGGTTTTAATGTTATGGTTGATGCCCATTGCGTTCTGTGGAAAAGAAAGCTCTTAGCTAGACAACTACTGTCATGTGGAAATTTGACAGCACACCTGAAGCAGGAATTACAAGTAGCTCTAGATAGATAAATAAACCTTTAATTGGCATTACATAATACAGGTATTCCGCAACATAATTCAGTTTAGCATCTACCAAAAACGCAAATAGTAATCTATTTACATCAGTGCAAATATTGGCATTGTGCTACAGTGGGGCAAAAAAGTTTTTAATCAGCCACCAATTGTGCAAGTTCCCCCACTTAAAAAGTTGAGAGGGGCCGGTAATTTTCATCATTGGTATACCTCAATTATGAGGGAGAAAATAAATTTAAAAAAATCCAGAAAATCACATTGTAGGATTTTTAAAGAACTTATTTGCAAATTATGGTGGAAAATAAGTATAAGCATTCTCCCAATCCTCTTCTGGATTATCCAAATGCTCTCTAGCAAACTTCAGACAGGCCTGGACATGTACTGGCTTAAGCAGGGGGACACGTCTGGCACTGCAGGATTTGAGTCCCTGGTGGCGCAGTGTGTTACTGATGGTAGCGTTTGTTACTTTGATCCCAGCCCTCTGCAGGTCATTCACTAGGTCCCCCGTTGGGTTCTGGGATTTTTGCTCACAGTTCTTGTGATCTTTTTGACCCCACAGGATGAGATCTTGCGTGGAGCCCCAGATCGAGTGAGATTATCAGTTGTCTTGTATGTCTTCCATTTTCTAATAATGGCTCTCACAGTTGATTTCTTCACACCAAGCTGCTTACCTATTGCAGATTCAGTCTTCCCAGCCTGGCGCATATCTACAATTTTGTTTTACAGGTGTCTTTTATACTGATAACAGATGCCATTAATACAGGTAAGAAGTGGAGGACAGAGAAGCCTCTTAAGGAAGTTGTTACAGGTTTGTGAGAGCCAGATATCTTGTTTGTGGGTGACCAAATACTTATTTTCCACCATAATTTGCAAAAAAATTCGTTAAAAATCCTACAATGTGACTTTCTGGATTTTTTTTCTTATTTTGTTTTTCATAGTAGAGGTATACCTAAAATTACAGGACTCTCTTTTTTAAGTGGGAGAACTTGCACAATTGGTGGCAGACTAAATACTTTTTTTTTGCCCCACTAAAGGCTAAACTATCAAAGTGGACATGTACACACTTACAGCTGGCGTTCCGGTACAAGAGGAAGGGATCCTGAAGCTGAAACTCCAAATCTTTATTAATCGGCTCCACCAGGTTCTCAGTGCTTAGACGATTCATTATAGTGAAACCGTGACGTGGCGATGCTGATCTGCAGAAATAACACAAGGAACATACAGAATGTAGTAAGAAAAGCATTTACACTACTTTAAAGACTAGTGTCTTTAGTGTACTCAGTCATGTTAGTGTATGACAAATATATATAGAGATCATATTTACCTGGCATATACAAATAAGGTCCCTTCAATATCAGTTTTCTCCTGAAGAAAAAACAAAACAGTTATTCCTCATAACCAGTACATATAGACACTTACAACATTTATCGGATGTACAGAACCAGTCAAAGTTTGTACACAAGTTGGGATTTATTTTCTACAATAATACTGGATTTTTATTTTCAAAACTATAAAATAACAAAACAACAGTCAGCTGTTATTTTTTTAAATATTTTTTTTTATTTAGTCCTGTCCAATTCTTTTCCCCGATTTTCTCCCCAATCTAGTCGTTTCCAATTCCCTTCCCGTCACTAGGGGGGGAGGGGCTCCCACATTAAGGCTACTTACCTCCATCCAGCCAGGAGGCTGTCACGCCAAACATCAATTATAATCATTAATTCGGATGTACAAAGAATATGCGTGGGATTCCGCGTACGCCGTGTTTCATACATCAGATTTTTTTTTACTACGTACGCACATTTACAGCTTTGTCCGTACGCAATGTTAGTATGAATTCAACGCAAGTCTTTGTACATGAGACCCCAGGATATTAGAAGATGTGTTCAAACTTCTGACCAGTAGTTTAAGTGTTTTGGGTCAGCAGAACCTGTTTTAGAAAGAAACGTTTTTCATTTATTTTTATTTCTCTGGCTTTTCACATGTGTGATGGACTGCAAAACTCCTTAAACATTCCTGGGGTAAAGAACAGAATGAAAAAAGGAAAAGAAAAGAAAAAAGAAAAGGGGACTTTGGGCCACACCTCCATCCAAGGCGTGGAGTGATACCAAATTAAGTCCTGGAGAAGAAAGTAATTCCGGCTGCAAGATGGCTGCTACTGGAGTTTTTTTTTTTTTTTTTAGATCTGAAAAACTTTTGGTTGTGTTTTTTAATAGTTAATACGATGACGTACAGTGTTAAGAACTAGTGACTTTTTTTCTATATCAATCTCGGCGAGGTTTGATGGGAGTGCGATGATGATGCTACTTATGATGATGATGATGATGCGGGAATGCTGTGGACACGATGCTAAAAATGGAGTTTTCTTGGGCATCAATAGCATCGGAATAAATTAGTAAACTTCACACACCACGCATCATGTCGTGGCTGATGGACTACATATGGGGTAAGAGAAAAATTCTGGAAATTTCGCTCACTGATTAACTCTTCTTTAACTTTTACTTGTTACAAAAAAGCGGATAGTGAAGTTTTCTTTCCAAAGCTGACTTAATTTGTGACCAAGAAAACCAACAAACTTTTTTTTTTTTTTTTTAAATCTGCGCATGGAAGTAGATTAGAGGAAGACGGCTGATCACGCTTATCGGTGTTCTGTTATTACGGACCTGACAGCGCTGAGACGCCTCGTAAAGTTGAACTCAACCCGCTGTCCGGCGCTTAGCTCACATACATCTCTCAATAAACATGGTTACATTTGAAATGGCGCGTTTTCCCAAACGTAGTGCCCTACACAGGGAGTACAAGTCATTATTTATGAAGTGCGCTTCATGTATAAGCACGGGTATGGGAACAAGACGTAGCAATTTAGCTCGCGCGCACTCGGCTAACGCCGTTAGCTCTAAGGGAGAATCAGAGAATATAAATAACTTCTTACCCATTCGTTTGCTTTCGAGTTGAATTTATAGAGGGCGACCTGCCCGGTAACATCGAGCAGCTTGTTAATATACGGGTCATACTGCTGCAGAGCCGCCAGACTCATCAGATGTCCAGCTTTGTTGACGGACTCCATCTTGAACGCTAGCATAAGGGCAGCACGGAAGAAATTACGAGGACACCACTTATTCATATTTCTGTCCGGGTTGTAACCAAGGCACGCAATCGATGGTTCCGCGTTCATCAGTTGGTTAATGACAGCGGTGAGATACAGTATTAAAAAAGCAACAAACAAACAACAAAGCAAAAAATTGTTGCATCGTTTATATAGCTTTAAAAGAATTGCATTTGATTTAAATATATTTTGGGGTCATCTTATCGATTTTGGACCTTCTTAAATAAATAAAAAAAATTGATGATAAAAAAAATATTGTCACATACACGTGAAGTTATACTACTGTTCATGACCTAAAACATATTAAGAGAGGGTAGAGCGAAAAGACAGAAAGGATTTTACTGCAAGGAAAAGTTTCACTGAGAGAAATGTAAACTTTAAAAAGTAACAATTTACAAAGTTGCAATAGGAAAATAAATTAAATGTAAAAATATAAAATGTATACATTAAACTTATTTAAACTTAAGTTAAACAGGATGTGAAAAATGTGCAATATAGTAAAATATGGCATGTAGGTAAGTATGTGTTCGTGAAAAAAAAAAGATACATTTTGTTTGCAGTGCTAATAAAATATCTAAAACTTAATCCTGAATTCAATCCTGAATGAAATATGGTATAAAACGAATCCTGTGCAACCATCTTAAAGATAAATGTTTTAAAATTTGTATGATCTGCAGAATTGCACCAAACCAGTGCAATTATAATCTCTGCAAATCCATATGAAGTGTGGAAAAAATGCTACTAACTATGCTTTACTATGCCACCTTCTGTCTCCGCTTTGCAGTTACCGTTTGCTTGATATGTTTCCTTAGACTCTCAGAAGCTCAGTTTCTTAAATATTATTGGCCATAGGCACATGACTGTGTACCCTTTCATGAAAAATTTGCTTGTGGGCTGCCTCCAGGTTAGGGCTGGGCGATATGGCAAAAAAGTAATCTCGATAATTTTTCCCCATATTGAACGATAACGATATATATTACGATATAAGCTGTTAATGTTTCCAGCTTTAAAAGAGAATCCCAACAATGACTGAAGCCACAAAAATTAAAGGGTTCATTAAATTAAATTTTAAAGTATAGTTTATTAACAAAAACAGATGACAGATTTGGCCTTAAAAATTAAGATACTATAGGCACACGCTCAGAATCTTTACAAGGCAAAGATTTTTTATTTAAAAAATACTTGCTTGTGATGATAAAAAGTATCTTGTGATGATATATTAATGTTTTGATATTTTTAAACAATAATGAGAAACAACATTTAGACCACACACACTAGGGCTGTCTTTTTATTCCACAATTCAGAGTTAAATGAAGGCTATTTCACACGGCCCCAATAAACTGACATAATGGCTTAAGCATGCAATGACAACAAAAATGGAATGAATTATGCAGCTATCAATTTGGGCCAGGACAATTTCACTTTTACTATATAGTTGGGTACCTGCTAGGTGTTGTATAGTTCATATTTGCTTGGCCAGAATGGTTTAAGCCACCAAAATAACGTTTTATTGATAAACTGCGCAGCTTTCGCCAATGTGAACACTCCAGTTAGTAACGAGGCGAATAAGGAGCTAAACTTCAGCCGCAGAATGAGACGCTGCGCAATAAGAAGCCAAATGAATCGGAAGCTGCGAATAAGGAGCTAAACTTCAGCCTCGTGTGCTTAGGGGCATCATATCTTTCGCTAGAAAGTTAGAAACAGCCCTGGTTATATTCTTGCTCCTTTTGGAACAACTTTCATAAGGTGTAATGTCCACGAAAGACGACACGAGCGATATCTGCTTTGGTACAGCCCCACTGCTAGCCCTGCTAGTTGACGGAGTAGCATCGGCCCGCATTTTCATGCTCTCAGTGTGGTCGTGTGGGTGATGCGTTCATATAACGGAGTTTGTGCTACCTTTTTGTAACATCTTTGGATAATAACTCGAGGTTAGATTCACTTTCGTCGCTTCTTCCACTCATTTTTTTTGTCGTCCTGGTGTCAAGTTTGCTTCGCAAAGTGCGGTAGGAAATTAACTTTGACCTGCACAGCACGCGCAAGCTGCACGCTGATTGGCTGTTGTCGTATTGTTCTGCTGTGTGATCGGCTCTTAGATTAATCCATATCGAGCAAAAAATGTCTAGAGCTTTTCATCGTTTTTAAAATAAAAAAAATCGCGATTCGATATGATATCGTTTATCGGCCCAGCCCTACTCCAGGTACTCCATTTCCCCTCAAAAATACACCCCCTTCCACAACCTGGAATCCCGAATAAGCCATATAAAAGATAAATGAAAATATTTTCTTCATACAGTATTTTATACACGCATCATTTGAGTACTATTTACTAAAACTCCTTGGCAGCCCAAATGACAGTGTCTTGTGTGTTTTTTAAAAAATTTCAATAAACGTCTAAGAACTATTAAATGTGTACATAAAACATTTTTGTAGCAATCTGTCCTGAAGTTGTAGTAGTTATTAGTGAACTAAGCTGTAGCTACACATTAACAGCTTTGTTAAGACTTAAACATTACACAGTAATTTATTTTAAGCATTTAATGATATAAATCAACATCTTCCCTAATGTGTTCGTGTTTAAAAATAGATTATGTATTCTCTTACAATGTAACTTATAATTACTAAATAGTTTTAACACTACATTACTTGAAAGTCTTGGCCAGTTTCAGTACAAGGAGAAGAGGGTATAATGTAATTATTTTTATTTCCTGCCTAGCTGGAATGCTAACTAACTAGCGTACAAATCTAGCATATTGCCTAGCTGAAGCAAACAAGACACCACCTGGTGGTAGAGATGAGAATCACCAGTCACCTCCCAATACAATATTATCACCATACTTACAGTAGGTGCCGATTCATTTAAAATTGTGATTCTATAAGTCTCATTATTTTATAAATATCCCGAATCAACATTATATTTTCCTAATTTTGTTACAATTTTAAACATATAAAAAAGTATTATGAGTAATTAAATGTAGCCCGTTCTTCATAACACATTATAACATTAATTTTCTCACATTTTTATTGAGCAGCACTTTTTTATTTTCTCTGTCATCTGCCATAATATGTTTTTCTAAGCAACCTTAACAAATAATTTACTCCTACCACATGGGATGAAAATGTGACGTTTTACCTACTCAAATGCCTCCAAAGTCTCAAAACTCAACTTGACAGTGAGCAGCAAGCGCAGGCATGCAGGACCCCTAATGCATACAATTTTCGGCTATTTAATGCTCGTTGTCTTTTGAGACTGGTGTAAGCGTGTCTAATGAGTGGGGTATGAGACTAATTTGCTTACAGAATGAAAAATCTATTTCGGAGCCGATACATGAATCACCACAACTAAAAAAGAAAAAGAAAAATCAAGATTCATAACTGAATGGATTTTTCCCCATCTCTACTGGTTGGTGAGTGTACTATTAGCTTAGACTAGTGGCATAAGGAGAGTTAACATAATCATATCACATACAGGTAGAGGATTTCATTAATTCATCTTCTATCCTTTGTGAATCACAGGAACACTAGGAGTGAGGTGTGAATATGCTTATAGCTAAATTAAACCAAAATGCTTAAAGCAGAAATTGCTCTTCATGTTAACAAGCAGCTGGATCTATTGGGTGAAATAGGACTTACAGTCAAGTTTGGCTTTCTTGTGTTGACTTTAGCCCTCACACCCCTCCCCTGCCATAATAAAACCTTTAACTGGTACAGGGGATTTTCCAGAATGGGAAATGGTTTTTCGGGCAATACATGTTTCAAAATAACTTTTTAGAATAAATGTAAACAAGACCAATTAAATAAGATCTAAAATGTATTATAATAGTTATCACTGTTTAAACTAAAGGCCCTGTACAATCCACAGTTTTAAAATCTACACAGAGCACACTGATCATGTTCTTTCTTTGAGAGCATGCGATATCTTGACTTGGGAAATCTGAAAGCTTGGATTGCAATGAACAATATGCAATATACATTATACTCTTACACACTCATATTATAACATTGAAAAAAAAACTCCTGTCTCCTGTACAGTAGCTTTTAAACAACACCAAAGTTGTTAAGTCATTATTGTAAATTGAATCGTCTCCTGTCTGGTGTGTATCTTTACACACCTATTTCAGTCTTGTTGCCAAGTACAACTACAACTGAGCTGAATATCAGACTACAGAAGGGCAAGTGCATAATTCAGTATTAAATATACAGTAGGGGACAAAATAGCCCTAAAGGTAATTAAAAAGTATTTTATGAACTTACTGTAAAAAAAACTGTAATCTTTATTTATCTTGCGTTACATGAAGTATGAATTATACAGTATAACAGTTGTCGCCTTTGACAATAACACACCACAAGATGTCAGTGTACAACAAATTAAATGTGGGGGGACGGTCTAATTGCAGGAAGGACAGTAGCTTTTAAAAGGATATAAATTAACCCTAACATCCCCAGTGACTTTGGTTTCATTTTTGGCAAACCTAATATAAAAGTAAATTATCAAATACATGTAAATATATATAGAAATGTAGAAATACATATATAGAAACCAGATGATAAACTCAAATCCTTATGTTGTGTAACTATATTATTAAGAAACTACTGTTTTAGTGAAATAACTTCTTCTGTTGAGTACTCAGTCCTGATCTCTCTTAACCATGTGGGATATAATGTCATGGTTTGTAGAGAGTATGGCTGAGGGTCAATACCTGACAAAGTTGGTGAAAAATTGGCTGAGTCAGAGGCAAAAGAACTCCAGATGAAAAACAAACAGCCCTCAATCCTCAGAATAAGAGAAGGAAGTAATATGGGGGGTATTTCCTTAAACGTAATTCTTCTTCTTTGAATTCGCAAGACTGGATTTTTTAATCCACTGTCTCTTTAATGACCCTACTTACCCCTCCTTCTTGGGCGCCTGTGTCTACTTACAGTTCAGCGCCCTCCCATTTGGAGATCTGCGGTCTCCTGAGATACGTCGGCTACTTGGCAGGGAAATTATAAAACAGATTTTTGTATGCTAGACCTCTGAAATGATCGCAGGGTTACCAAACGCTCCTATATTATAATAATGTGAACAAGCCTGCCGTATAATCTATTAATGATCATTTTATAATACTAGATTAACAATCATTAAACATAATTATGATAAATGATGTTTTTGTACAGTAAGCCTATTTAGAAAGTGTCTTTTTTTGTCAGTGAGGGCTGAAATAGGTCACTGCCACCCGGTGGTAACATTAGCAGGATTAATATTGGCGGATTATCACTGTGTTAACTGTGAGCCTGCTTGTTAGAGCAGGTGATTCATGCATGTAGGCTGAAATTTCCACATGGGCTGTTCCTCCAGCTTGCTTTACGGAATGTGGCAAACTAATGTCGTCCGTTGGTTACATATGAGCACCAGGTGAATGGCGTTTATATCTTGGAGACCAGGGCGCAGAGGTAAGACTGCTCAACTTGGAATTTATGTTAACTTACTTATCTTGAAAGTCTGGCTACTTTGATTTTCTTAACCAAAGTTTGATCAGCCAGGCATATTCTTCCAAATATAGCCATGAATCATTTAAGCTAATAATGATGAAAACTATCATTTCTTTTTAAATAGTATGTAATAAATACATTTTGCTCAGAAAAATGTCATAGACCTTGATATTAAGCATGCAGACTCAGCATAATCTAAATAATAATTTTTTTAAATGCACTTATGTATAAAGTTAAATTTTACTTTTGAAAAAAAATTACTTCTAATTTAAATCCGCAAGTTATAATGTATCATGGTTGAGAATTTTTTCATATTTGAGATTACATTCCACCAAGTAATACAACAGCAATGTAATAAATTATGATTAAATAGATACTATTTATGGTGGTGCAGTTTAGTAGTACGAAATTGGTACGAAAGCAATTATCGAGCCACCTGGTGTTGGGAATTCAATTCAATTATGGACAGAAATCAGAAGTGTGAGACGCTGTATCTGAGAGGTTATCGCACTTGCTTCAAATAGGTTTAAAGTGAGCACTGGCAGCTTCTACTTTAGTAGCACGCTTTTACTGTAGGTCCTGTTTTGTGCTGTGCTGAATGTAATCTAGCCTTTGGTTGGACTTCTAACTAAAGCCTACGTGTTAATTATTTTCACTAATGTTTTGCTGTCTTTATGACAATCACATTAAAGATATGTATTTACTGAAAGCTGTGAATGCACAAAAAGGCTCCAAGGTCATCTTTGAAATGCATTGGATTAGATTTTTATGGCTCGTTTAACTATAGACATTGTCACAAAGTAGTTAATAGAAATCCCAGTGTAGATGAATAATAAATAGGTCAGAGGTGACAGTGGCAAGGAAAAAGTCCCTGAGAGGACACATGGAAGGACCCTTGAGAGAGTGTAAATGAAACCATGAAACCCATCCTCTTCAGTGTGGTGTTATTGAAAATTATTACTTTATAAAAAAAAACTCAATGAAGTCGTTCAAAGGGTGCTGATAAGCTTCATGGTGGTTATTAGTGGTTATGGGCGGATAGTGGTTAGTGGTTAGTCGTATTGCACCTTTTGAGGCGTTGAGGGTTCGGTTCCCACCTCGGGGTCTGTGATCATGGAGTTTGCATGTTTGGCTGGGTTTCCTCCAGGTACAAAGACAAGCTTTTGGCATTCATAGTGTGTGAATGACAATCGGTCATCAAGCTGGCAACCTTAAGTGACTGCCACAGAAATGATGGTGGACGGACCAAAAGACCAAAGTTAGTGGTTATGATAACAGCAGTAGTTTTTAGCTACTATCCAGGTGAGATTAATCACTGACTGAAAAAGACTTTTGGGAATTGAAATCTTTAGGGGGTTCATGATATATATAAAATAATTATACAGATGAATTTAGTCAGAAGTGGTGTAAAACATTGCTGTAATGAGACTCTGAGAGACCCTGAGGGTCTTCTGCTATACAGTACATCCCTGAAGAAACTGTTGCTCGTCGGTGAGGTTAGACACGGACTTTACACTTCAAAGCCCCTCGGCGTCTGACGATAAGCTCGATCATCACGCTCGGATCCGAGCAGAGCCGCGGTGCTGTGAGGAGGAAAGCACCCGGATGTTGCCGCAAGCGCTCCATGGCGCTCAGGGAGCTGCGCGAGGAGGAGGAGGAGGAGGAGGCACTTTCTAACGCGTGGATGGATTAACGGCGCGAAGAAGAGCGATTTAACGTGTGTCCACTGGTTCCTGCGGTGAAACCGGGTCATTCCTCGACTTTCAATGCGGAGGACGGCATGGACGAGCCAGAGGAACCGACTGAAGGTAAAAGAGAACGCGGCGCGCGCGCCTGCCGGCTAAACACTTCAAAGGCTTGTCAGTGATGCTCACGCGCGCGCTCGAGACTGATTCGCTTCTCAGATATAAAATGTCAAACGTCAAGTGTTACGGAGACTACATGGAGTGTGCTTGTGATTGTGCAAAACCAGATGGGGTTTTAAGGTAATGCATTTACAGCACAGTACGATTAGGTCTGTGTCGATACACCGTTGCACGGTTTAATCAGTGATTTATGTCACAACTCTCAGTGTCTCTTAGGAGACTAGAATAATAACATGTCTGGGACATTTCTGTGACTTTTACTGGACAGGTTTATTTGGTAACGGTGGCATAGTGGTTAGGGCCGTAGCCTTGCATCTCCAGGTTCCGGGTTCAGTTCTGGCTTCGGGTCTGTGATGGATGGGTTTCCTCTGGCTGATCCGGTTTCCTCTCGAAGACATGCCAATTAGGCTAATTGCCGTTGCCCATAGTGTGTGTGTACAGTATGTGTGTGCATTGCAATGGATTGGCATCCCGTTCAGGCTTGTACCCTGCCTCATGCCCCAAGTCCCCTAGGATTGTCTTCAGGCCCACTGTGACCCTGTATACAGGACAAAGCAGTATAGAGGATGAATGAGGATTTATTGTGTAATTATGGAATTACACACACACAAAAATATCTTGACTTGGGAAATCTGAAAGCTTGGATTGCAATGAACAATATGCAATATACATTATACTCTTACACACTCATATTATAACATTGAAAAAAAAACTCTCTCCTGTAGCTTTTAAACAACACCAAAGGCCAAGGAAAATGGTCTTTCTATCTTACTTTGGAGCGTAATTTCTGCAATGATGTTTATTATGTCATAGGCAATGTTGCAAAAAATAAAAAATAAATAAATAAATAAATAGTGTAGACCGTATTCATAAGGGTAAATGTGCCTGGTGCATTTAAAAAACATAAAATCTGTTCCTTTTTACTTAAAGGAAAACTTAACACTCTGTACCAAAACTGTGTACTTTACAAAAAATAGCCAATGCTCAATCGTTATATCTGTTGACGAGGTGCCCAAAAATGTATACAGTACATACTTCAACATGAAACATATGCATCTCTTGTGACGTTTACGTGGTAGATTCGACTACTGACATCTTTAGCGGAAACACAATACTAGACATGTATGTGTATTTGCCCTAACTGTGATGAATTGAAGCACACAATGCTTTCTGGGACATTATTGATTGATATATATACAGTACGTAATTGATGTACTGTATCAATTACATCCCAGAAAGTATTGTGTGCTTCAATTCATCACAGTTAGGGTAATTTTGGCTCAACATCTAAGCCACTGGGTTACTGATCAGAAGGTCAGAGGTTCAAGCCACAGCGCCACCTGCTAACCCTGTTTGCCCCAAGGGCCACCGTCTCATGGCTGATCCTGTGCTGTGTACAGCGTCCTAACAAGGTTGGATATTTTACTGTGGTGCAACAAAAAAAAGCTTCTTTATACACTGTAAATTGTATATCAACCAGTCTCAATGTTGAACTCAACTAAATACCACTGGAAAATATAAAACTATATATGAGTAAGGCAAATAAAAGTCTGTGGAGAACTTTAAAATAATTTGTTTAGCAATGCTTATTCATTCACACAATTTCTTATGGGTTATTGCCTTCCTAAAGGGTTTGTATGATCAACCCTTTCTGTTATACACAGATGTGGGGTTCTGCACAGAAACTTTTTTTGGTATATGGACAAACCAAAAAAAAAAAGACTGAAAGTTTCTAGATTTAGATTATGGACTTTATTATACAAAAACAAACAAACAAACAAAACATCTATACTACTATAGTACTACTAGAATGTATGGCATACATCAGGCAGCTCAATGACCCTAAAAAAAACATTCATTTTTATCACTCATTAATCACTCATTTGACTTTAACCGAATTCAGTACTGTTACATAATAAATATTAGAAATAAACAAATTTTGTTAATCCTGTTGGAATTAGGAGTTTTCCTTCAAATCGTTCATGAATCTAAGAGAAGCTTATGTTCATTTAGATTTACTACTACAGGACATTTTAACGACCTCGATGAATGAAACTTCACAAACCTCCTAATTATGTTCTCACGGTCTGATGCTTCTGAAAACTATCGTAAAAGTCAATTTACACCAGATGCCACATGCGCCAGATATTCTTTCATTTTAACAAGCGGTTCAGTCCGCACCAGCTGCGTCAGAGGCGCGTACGTCACACTGCCCTTTTAACGCTTCATCTGTTTTACCTTTCAGATTCTGGCTTAAGTAAAGTATAAAAAGATCACACTTTCACAGCTTTTTAAATTTTATTCAAAGTCAAAATCTACAAAAATGTCATAATCAGTGCAACCTTTATTTAAATATTTACATTTCTCATAATACTCATTGATTAAATGAGACTAATAGGTTGTCTCACTGCCTCATGCCATGTGTTCTTTTTTTAATTAAGCTGTATTGTAATTACAGCTGCCCAACTTTGCTTGTCCTCATCCATCATGATTCATTCACAAGGTTGTATATATGGGCGTTCGTTTTCTTCATACAAATAAAGCATGCTGTCGATGCCGGAAATGCACGTGTGAATTAAATGGACCGTCGCTTCCATATCATGCTCAAATTAAACATGTGCCTTTTTCACTACATTATAATCAACTAATTTATTATCTTGTTTTGTGCTATTATTACAATATTAGCACTTAATATAGACCTATATACAAATAAACAGAAAATTATATAGAGAATAAGATATACAACATGTGCCTAGACATTCATTACTGTATGTATATAGTATCATTAAATCGTACGTTCCAAATCTAAACAGGTTTAAGTAGTGTAGGACTTTTTTTTTTTTTTGCGTATCAATTTTGAATTATCAGCGTTCAACAAATATGATCTCTTTTAATTACTATTTTGTGATGCCTGCCTTTGAGAGAAGAACGGCATTAAATCTCTTTCTATAACGTTTAACAAAGTTGGAGACTCTTGTTGATATCTGTTAACTCACTCCACTTCATGATGCTTGTACGTCTGCAGTCTGGAGATCAATCAAAGCATTGCAGAACATTGATTTGGGAGCAAGTATCTTTGATTGGACTAACATCCCCTAACCCCCAATAAAAAAAAAACTCTAATTGTGTTTGACTGATGGCGCTTAGTAACCTAGTAACCCAGTGTACTTACTAATCTATCAAATGACGGAAACTTCAAAGCACTATTTGTAATAAGAACGTCTGCCAAATGCCTAAATGTAATTCATTATTCTCTGTCTATGGTCAGATCTAAACCTCATGTCAAAGGCAACCAGATTTTGAGCTGTAACATCTTGATAGTTCATGATTCAAACAAGAACAATTGAATACCCACATAAAGCAACACAGCCCCAAAGCAGCAGTGATCAGCCACTATATTTTACATTTTACGCTGCCTGTCAGCTGCTTTTTCTTGTATGTAAGCAGTTTTCTTTTGTAGGCAGTTATGCTGATGGTGCGCATGACCGAAGCAGGATATTTTGGTCTCTTCTGAGCATAACACATGATGCCAGATCTACTGCTTACTACTATGATGCTTAGTGAAGTTCATAAAACTGCGTTTTATGAGATCGTATTTATTGAGTTCTCAACAATCTGCTAAACTGTGCACTTCTATAGCTTTCGTATTTGGGCTGTTATTTTCCCTTCTCCGAATGTTTGTGTAGAGAGTGCGTGCACGGGTCCCTGGCAAATATTTTTGTTATGGTACTAATTATGCTTGATGCTTGGGATTTTTCAATTGTTTAGTGTATGTGTGCGAGTGTGTACAGTGTACAGTGCATTGTAAAAAGTTAGTATATATGGGAAAGTTTTTTTCCCCCTATAATTGAATTCAAAAGTGAAACTCTCATATATTTTAGAATTAATTACTCAAAAAAATTTACATTTTAAGCATTTCAAACTTTTTTTTTGAAAATTAAGGCAAATAGCTCATGAAAATCCAGAAAAATCCAGTGTGTCAAAACAATACAGAAATGGGCAGCGCAGTGGTTAGCACTATGACCTCTCACCCCCAGGGTTCGAGTTCTGCCTTATGCCTGGGCGCAGTTTGTATGTTCTTCCTGTGAGGATCTCTGGTTTCCTCTCACAGTCCAAAGACATGCAGAGTAGGCATGCTGACCCGATGCGATGGACTGGCACCCTGTTTAGGGAGGATCCTGAGAGCTCCAGGCTTCCTCTAACCCTGTTCTATACCGCTTTTCTATACCGATAAGCGGTATAGAAAATGAATGAATACAGAAACGTCCAATTTCTGAAAAGTATGTACGTTCATACATTATTAGCATGAATTACTGTATCAGCGTGGCATGGCATGGAGGCGATTAGCCTGTGGCATGGCTGAGGCGTTATTGAAGACCATGTTGCTTTGATAGCAGCCTTCAGCTCGTTGAAATTTAAACTGAAAATAAAAAGGCATGAAATATTTCATTTGACAAAAAAATTTCACGTTTGGAATTAAATTACAAAAAATATATCTATATTAAATTATTTCGAATTACTCTTAAATTTATACACCACGAGAATCCTTAAATGTATCAGCAAAGCTTCTGGAGGCAGAGAGCAAATAAAAAATTATGCCGATATCAATAGTTTTGGAAGCCGTTTCATTTCAAACACAATACAACTAGCAAGAAAAACATGGTGCGTGTCAAGTAGTTTTGTTACCAAGTATAGTTTAACAAATTTTGCCAATATACGAACATAATCATAATGTGCTTGTTAAGAATGCACTGTAGAGGTAATGATAAAGTTTGCACACTATCAGTACTGTGATTGTCGACACTTAACTATTCCAGATAGTGTCGTGACTCTGGAATAAACAGGTGTCTTTATGCCACTAAACCGCTTATGACCGGAACCAGAGGATAATTTAAAATCCGTACTTTAATATAATTTCTATGTGGAGCACGGTTGCAGTTAGAAAACGGAGTCTGCTGTTTGCGAGGCGTTGTCAAGGAGATTCGCTTTGTCCAAACACTTCTTTGGCGATGATATTAATAGTCTTGTGATAGTCTTCAAATGTGCCAAGTACGCTTCATATAAAGTGTTTCTAGATTTGATTTACATCATGAAGTGTACCTGAGTGGGTGTGTGATATTCTGCACAAATAAAGCTCCGGAGCTGCATGCGTGTAGATTTAACTGGCGGATCTGTACTCCAGGGGCGGTTACGGCTGCCGATTGGTGCAGTGTTTGCCCTGTTGTCAGGGGATCGGGAGGATTGCAAATCCTAATGACGCTAAAGCCATCTGCGGGCAGGAGTCCAGGAGAACATAACCGGTCCTGCTGTCTTGGTGGGAAGCGTGGCATTCCTTTCTCTCTCTCGTCAGAGCGACACTAGCCAGCCTGCGAGCTCATGTATATGGAAGAGGGGAGTTTGGCTGCCGGTGATGTTGCAAGAGCAGCAGTTTGAAAAGATGCAATATAGCTGCACGTGTCTCTGAGAAAGCACGTGTAAGCCTTTACCCCCGCAGCTGGTGAATGGGAATTGACTCGACATTGGGAGTGACTGTACTAGGGAGTAAAAAAAAAAAAAAAAAGACAAAACACAGTTATGGAACATTAATGCTGGTCTAGATGATATGCTACTTGGTTACAGCTTAGTTCTTTTGATAGCAAGCCAGCAAGTGGCAGATGAAGTGACCTGGAAAGTGCTCTGCCAGTTACAGCCCTGCTTTTTCACATGACAGTATATTGATTCTTTCTTTCTCTCTTTGTTTCAGTTCTATTGTCTGCATCCTGAATGAATGCCTTGTGTACAATATTATTAAAGGGATTACAAGTTTGTAATCAGTGCCATAATACCAACAATTGTTATGCAAATTTGAGAATACATTTTGTCACTCCAGAAAACAATGTGTCATTTGTTACAGCTCATTACCTCTCAGGCTATATAAAGTCTGTCTAATTTTTCCAAAATTCCTGACATGACTTCTTTCTTTTTTAATTTTTGTATTTTTTTTTTATTTTTTATAATCTCCAGGGGCAAGCTATGCTATCAGCACACGGGCCCCTTCCTCTGGTGACGCACCACCCCTTTGGTCAGAAAGCCCCTCCCTTTCCAGACAGTCACTCCCCCAGTCTGGAACGCTGTCCTGGCAAGCCGCGATCACTGCGGCGAGAAACGCCAGGGCCGATGGCAACCAGACCATAAGTACATCGGACAGCGCTCCGGTAGGCTCGCTGTCTCAGAGGAAGAGGCAGCAGTATGCCAAGAGCAAGAAGCAGGGTAGCGCCACCAATAGCAGGCCTCCGCGGGCACTCTTCTGCCTCACCCTCAACAACCCGATACGCAGGGCCTGCATCAGCCTGGTGGAGTGGAAGTATCCTTTCATTAGTACTTCTCTGGGACCCCTGACCCCTGAGCGACATCAATGAACAGTGAAAAGTTGCAGTGAATTATGAAAACAAAATGCTCCAACTAAAACATATTCTAGTGTAACTTGTAAACTGTTATGGTATTTGTGTGATAGTTTAATTTAAGGATGTCATTATAATAAGTGCTGTCAATCAATTAATGAATCAAGTTAATCACAGTCATAGACACAATTAATCACAATTTAAAAATATTATTTTATTATAAATGTGCAATGTTAGAATAAACATATCCATAACAAACTGGTTCAAGAAAACAGATTATACAGTTTTATAATATCTCAAACATTAACATTTAATAATTTTTAGTCAAATTTTTATTTCTCGAATGGTAAACTCTTAGCAGCAGCAATCAAATTGTGAGGCATGCCTGTGGGAACCTTTTCAACTTGGCCTGACACGCCCAGAGTGAAGGAGCGCAGTTGCCATTTGTCATCGATGAGGTGTGCTGTTACTTCTTAGATTTATGGTTACTCCCTGATGTACATTCGTCTCCAGTAAGTGAAATAAAAGTATCCAAATGCCTCAGTTTCACAGCCTTTTACAGTGTCTCTCATTTAAGGTATTTTTGTAAAAGTAGTTCTTCTTTAAAGTAGCTCGAGCACACAACTTTAGTTTAATTCAAAGAAGCTATTTATAATAAAAGTTGCTGTTCAGCACACCTGGTGATGTTTGTGTTAAACGTGCCATTAGGATCAAACTTGGTCATATAATTAATTTGGGTTAAAAACTTAGTATAATATAGTATAATTATAACTGGTTATATAAAAGTTTTAAGTATTTGAATATCTACATATAGGTATTCTTATATGTGCTCTTTTATAGTTCAGAGCAAAACATCATTTTGATTGCTGTAACTGACATTAATAAATTTTCCTTAACCGTACTTTTTTCCAGACCCTTTGATATCTTTATATTGTTGTCTATATTTGCCAACTGCGTGGCCTTAGCTGTTTACATCCCCTTTCCTGAAGACGATTCCAATTCAACTAATCATGACCTGGTGAGTACTCCGGGCTTTCCTTTTACTTCGCTGAGATTCTCAAATCAATCCACCATATTTCCTCGTGTGTTTACTCGGGTCTATTATTATCAAATTTTTATGCTTTGTGTTTGGTTATGATTTGTTACACATTGTTGTTCCAAGTGATGTTTATGTATTTACGGGAAACATGGCTTGTTTGCATTTACAGTCATGTTCAAAAGTTAGTAACCCCCCCCCCCCCCCCTTTAATTCTATGTTCTTTGTGTGTGTGTGTGAAAACATGATAAAATAGCGGAGGACCACAGCAAGTTTAAATAAATCATTGCATGGTGAAATAAAGTTAGATGTTGTTGTATAAAGATATCTAAGGGCTGTATTTGCTTAATACTGAGGTCTGCCGCGATCAGATGATTTTATTATGTTTTTACACAAAAACGCATCAAATTAAAAGTGGGGGTACTAATTTTTGGACATGACGGCATACCACAATCCAAATAATGATATCAAGGAACATCTAATACAAAACGCATTGTTTGTGCTGTTAAATATGTCAGTCTCTGTTCAACTCAGTCACATTTTAGCCCTTGTGTTTACAATTTTTTCAATTCAGTTCTTTTCTCTGTATAGCACGTCTAACATTCGACCTTGTCACAAAGGAGCTATTAGATTAAACTTGGCAGATTAAGATTCATAAGTAATGTCTTGGCATTTTTAGGATAAATATCGACACGTGATTATATATTGTGATATTTTGTGTTAAGTGGGTTAAGTATTCAGTTGTATGTCAAAGTCACGTGTGAGATGTCCTAAGTTATGATTCGTACTTTTATGAAAACAGGCTGTTATCAAAAAAAAAGGCAAAGATCTGGTTTCATTCCCTGTTTGAAACAAAGAAATGAAAAAAAAAAAAAAGGTCAAATAAATATAGGACTATTTCTGAGAATGCTCCTTCAGTTAATCTCAACAACAAACACAGACTGATTAAAATAAAGTTAAAGACAGCATTAAAAAGGCAAACATAAAAGAAAAACTGTCCTACTTGCTCTGATGAAGTAATTAAGTCTTCTGCCTGCAGTAGACTGTGGAGCTCCTTTAATGGTCATACAGAGAAATAAATACATAATGAGGACATACTGAATGAGATTTCTTTTGGAGCAGCAGACGTTTATGGCTGTGAAGGCTTTGTGCACGAATTTAAACACCCTCTTTGTACCGCAGTTTACCCCATTGATAATGCAGCGCTGAAGAATATTTTACGCATCCTGTTTCCTTTTTGACTTTTAAACGTAACGCCATCTGTTTGCATTATCACGATAGTGTATTAAACACAACAGCACAAATTGTAAACACTGGGTTTATATGCATGTTCAGAGAGATTGGGGAGGGGCTGTGGAGAAAGGGGGCGGGGCAATGTGAGGACGCCTTTGGAGAGTGTAGGCGTGCTATGTGGACATGCCCAGGGAAAGCAGAGGCAGGCTTAAGGGAGATGCACAGGGAGAGAGTGGTTGGGGCTGTATAGAGGTGCGTAGAGAGAGTGACAGCGTGGGGCCGGGCGAGGTCGACCAGGAAGAGTGGAGTCAGGGCTGTGTGGTGATGTCCAGGGAGCGTAGGGCTCTGTGGAGTGTGGGAGAGGAAATATGCAAAAAACTGGCACAGCTTCGTGGGAGAAACATGGCATGTAATGCAACATCACTGTATATCGATATACTTTAAAAACTCGATATACTGCCCAGCCCTACTCCATAATGAGCAATCCATACGTAGGCTGGGGAAAACACCCAGAAAAGCCATATGAGCATGAACCCTTAAGAGGAACTAGACTTAAAATGGATCCAGGTCTCTACTGTGTAACCTCTTATAGTGGGATTATTTAATTATAACGTTCAGGATGCTCGTGAAGTAGAGTACAGTAAGTGCAACTGTACTGAATCTGAGTGGTGTACAGGACAGTAATAGCTTGCTATATCCCCTGAGGCAAAAATCTTCTGCAACTGACATTCATTAAGAAACATTTAATATATCTCTGTCCTTTGTATATTCCTGTGCTTGGGGATCGTGCTAATTACAGGTAGCAGGATTGTGAATAAGAGATGGAGGAAATCTGACAGCCACTAATGTTACACTATGTTCCAGGAAAAGGTGACTCACTACAACACTTAGCGATTAACTTTCAAATTTAGATTTAGACAGACATGGTGTATCATCATCAGAGAGGTGAAGATACTTATGAAAAAACAAGAGGATCAATGCTCTTTAATTAACTTATTACCTGTAGTTGTACTTCGAAAAAAAACTAATTTGACAAATATCACATGCAAGATGCTTGTGTATATTTCTTGACAAGCAAATGTCTTGCATTTATATTATTTAACATATTAACAATGGACTGTAACAATTATGTTTACAGTGGCAGCTCTCACCCATACAGACACACATGTCCACACAGACAGAGAGGATCTTGCGTCATTGGCAGCTCATCACTGACTACATGTCTGCTGTCACAGTGGTATTAGTGATGGAAGCTGCATGAGTGTTTGTGTGTATACCTGCCACTGAGGCAGTGAATGTTTGCCTCTGTGTGTATACTATGTGATATGGATAAACGGGGATGTGGTCCCCTTTTCAGGTTAGGCCTATGGAGTCATTAAAATGATGCATTTACTCTACTTTTATTGCTCTCATTGTTGTCAGAGTTCCAAGCACAAAGCAATAACTGGCCACCAGGGGCACTATGTGTGAAGCATCCTCGGACTCCTCTTATCGCTTATTACTAGGGTTGCAAATTGTAGCAAGATGCACCCTTTTAGCACTACAATCTGTCCAAATGATGTATGAAAATTTACTCAGTCCCTCAATTACTCACTCTCGGGGCATTGATGGCTCAGTGGTAGGTCTCCCGCCCTGCTATGTCGAAGACGTGGGTTCAGTTCCCACCCAATGGCCAAACCCCAGCTACTTGATTTCCAGGTCTGGATGAAATGGGAGTGTCGTGTCAGGAAGGGCATCTGGTTTAAACCCTGTGGTAGGCTGTGTGCGGATGGGATGGTCTACTGTGGCGACCCCTTCATAGAAGCAGCCGAAAGGCCGACAACAACTCACTCACACACTCACTATAACGTTTAACCTGTACAGGGGTGCAGGGCACAAGATGGAGTACACCCCGACTGGCATACCAGTCCATCACAAAGGCAGAAGCACAGACTCACTCACACACTAGTTTAAGCAAATTGAATAATAATTAGGAGAAAAAAAAGGAAAAACAATAATTAATAACAATGATGTTATGACAGTAGCTGAGCCATGATCCAGTGGATCCCTAACTATGGTATGGTACCTATGTAAACAAATTAATTAGCCAACTAATTAACTAATTAGCTGCCAACTTTAATCATTATAGTATGAAATACTTTTACTGCCTCCGTTTGCTGATATACGCTGATCAGCCAAAACAGTAACATCGCACAATATTAATACATTAACACTGATTATACCAGTGAACTGAGCATTATTATGCAAAACAAACATTATAGGGTTAATGAATTTCTAATTAGTCAAATTATTAATGGCAATTGATCAATTTATGATTAAGCATTAACATCCCTACTATTCAGAGTTTAGGTCTACATAATCCATGTACAGTAATCTGTGTCTGTGGAAAGGCTGTATGTCTTGGTGTGTGTGGCTCTGATTAGCTGAAGATTAACAGCTTGTCATGAGAAGGGCGTCGTGCGGTTTCATGTGTGTCATGCTTCTGTCCCAATGCACAATTCATTGTTTTTGTCACACACTAACAGGTGTTCTTTAGTTTCATTTTTTTTGTTGTTTTAGTTAATTAAATGTTTGTTTAAAGTTGAAATATTATGATATATTAAAGGCATAGATTTAAGCTTCCTGTATACTTTTATTGGCGGGGAGGAATTGGCCACGACTAAAAAAAAGGAGTCAGTGAGAGAGTTCACACGGGCTTTGGTGACGTGCGTTTGTCCGGCTGCGCGGTTATACGGGGTAAAAAAAAAAAAAAAAACGTTGCATGCAGCTTTTTCTTGGTGTTCAAATCCCACCGAACGCAAGGAAAACACTTCTAGTTCGTTTTCTTCACGTTCAGTTTACACCTCGGAGGACCGGATATATCCCATCATCCTACAGGCTGTACAGAGGGGAAATGCGGAAAAAGGGCAAAATAAACAGAGTGAACCCAGTAGCGGCCATTTTTTTCTCTCCCTACGTCGCCGTATTACGAGAATGTCTAGTATAGCAAAATGGTCTATATATATAAAATTTTTTTAATTTATTTATTGAGACAACAACAAAAAAGGATAAAATACCCGAGAGGATCGAAATAATGTATAAACCGTGACAAGGATGTAGCAAGAGACACTTTCATTAAAAATAATATCATAATAATCTAGAAGTCTATTATTCTTCTTATTAAGTTGAATTAATTTAAGAGAATTAAAAATTGAGGTCATTCTTAACAACTGAATATGTCAGTGTATTTTTTAAACTACTGTGTGTGTGTGTGTATATATATATATATATATATATATATATATATATATATATATATATATATAATCACACACACACACACACACCATATCAACACTGTTAACTTGCCATCTGCAATTATTGTTAAAAAAGAATGTTGATTTACATAAACTAAGGTTTAAATGTCAAAATTAAAGATCATTATACTCTATGTGGCTATTGCATTTTTTAAAGTTTACTTTTATACATAAATAATACCCTGATTTATGGTTTTATATTGTTAAGCAAAACAGCAAATTAAAGCGGTCACTTTTTATCCAATTAATCGAAAAAGAAATCGACCAACTAATCGATTATCAAAATAATCGTTAGTTGCAGCCCTTATATACACACAGTGGCTTGCAATAGTATTCGGCCCCCTTGAACCTTTCCACATTTTGTCACATTAAAGCCACAAACATGAATCAATTTTATTGGAATTCCACGTGAAAGACCAATACAAAGTGGTGTACACGTGAGAAGTGGAACGAAAATCATACATGATTACAAATAAATAACTGAAAAGCGGGGTGTGCGTAATTATTCAGCCCCCTGAGTCAATACTTTGTAGAACCACCTTTTGCTGCCATTACAGCTGCCAGTCTTTTAGGGTATGTCTCTACCAGCTTTGCACATCTAGAGACTGAAATCCTTGCCCATTCGTCTTTGCAAAACAGCTCCAGTACAGTCAGATTAGATGGACAGCGTTTGTGAACAGCAGTTTTCAGATCTTGCCACAGATTCTCGATTGGATTTAGATCTGGACTTTGACTGGGCCATTCTAACACATGGATATGTTTTGTTTTAAACCATTCCATTGTTGCCCTGGCTTTATGTTTAGGGTCGTTGTCCTGCTGGAAGGTGAACCTCCGCCCCAGTCTCAAGTCTTTTGCAGACTCCAAGAGGTTTTCTTCCAAGACTGCCCTGTATTTGGCTCCATCCATCAACTCTGACCAGCTTCCCTGTCCCTGCTGAAGAGAAGCAATGATGCTGCCACCACCATATTTGACAGTGGGGATGATGTGTTCAGAGTGATAGTGATAGTGAGTGTTAGTTTTTTCGCCACAAATAGCATTTTGCATTTTGGCCAAAAAGTTCCATTTTGGTCTCATCTGACCAGAGCACCTTCTTCCACATGTTTGCTGTGCAAACGGGAGTTCTTATGGTTTTATGTTAGCAATGGCTTTCTTCTTGCCACTCTTCCATAAAGGCCAACTTTGTGCTGTGCACGACTAATAGTTGTCCTATGGACAGATTCCCCCACCTGAGCTGTAGATCTCTGCAGCTCGTCCAGAGTCACCATGAGCCTCTTGGCTGCATTTCTGATCAGTGCTCTCCTTGTTCGGCCTGTGAGTTTAGGTGGACGGCCTTGTCTTGGTAGGTTTACAATTGTGCCATACTCCTTCCATTTCTGAATGATCGCTTGAACAGTGCTCCGTGGGATTTTCAAGGCTTTGGAAATCTTTTTGTAGCCTAAGCCTGCTTTAAATTTCTCAATAACTTTAACCCTGACCTGTCTGGTGTGTTCTTTGGACTTCATGGTGTTGTTGCTCCCAATATTCTCTTAGACAACCTCTAAGGCCGTCACAGAGCAGCTGTATTTGTACTGACATTAGATTACACACAGGTGCACTCTATTTAGTCATTAGCACTCATCAGGCAATGTCTATGGGCAACTGACTGCACTCAGACCAAATGGGGATGAATAATTACGCACACCCCACTTAGCAGTTATTTATTTGTAAAAAATGTTTGGAATCATGTATGATTTTCGTTCCACTTTTCACGTGTACACCACTTTGTATTGGTCTTTCACGTGGAATTCCAATGAAATTGATTCATGTTTGTGGCTGTAATGTGACAAAATGTGGAAAAGTTCAAAGGAGCCGAATACTTTTGCAAGCCACTGTGTGTGTATATATATATATAAAATTGTGTTTTATAGACAATCGTAGGAATTAAATGAATACATTTGTACACAATGGAAAGATAAAGTGCAGACAGTGTGTCTTTTAATATACAGAAACAATTCTTTGGTCAAGAAGTCATTTTTTAGTGATTCACTGTTTTCTACATAAAATTATTCTGAAAACAGTGAATCACGAAAAATACTTCAGCTGGGTGACATATGTGCAGAGATTGTGTGAGGGAAGACAGATTATGGAGTGGACCTGAAACCTGGCAACCATGATTAATAATTACCTTGAACTCATTTGAACTAAGGTACGTCAGAAACCGATCAAAACAACAAGCTGCCAGTCGGTCTGCTCGATGACCGTGTGCTGTCGATCCACAAGTGCCTATTACAGGGCTGCATATCCAATAGCACAAGTGTAATGACCTTTGCCTTTGCATAAAATGGTGTTGTTTTACCCTTTTTCTGCTGAAAATATACATCAGTCCTTAATTCTTTTTCCTCTCATAGTGTAATATCAGACTCTCTCGCGTGATTCTTTGCTTTGTTTACACTCTCGTGCCCTTTCACTCTCTCTTTCTCTTTTAATTGGTTGCCTATCACCATGCACTCAGACTCCTTTCATGACTTTGAGTTGAGGTGAGATGACCTTTGACCTGTCAGAGCTGGTGAAAATTTCCTGCCAATTACGACACGACACCCTTGACACAGCTGTGACTGTTACAGGATTGTCAGGGTGACTCACAGCAGCCAGGAATATCTTATCATATAGTGTTTTCTTTTCTTTTCTGACTCAGTCGTTATGTTTTTTCCCCCATTTATAGTAAAAACAATCTGTCTCAAATTAGCTTTAATAAGTGTAACTATTATGCAACAGTCATTTTTAGACATTCACATGGTACTCCAGACAAAATAAAAGGGAGAAAAACATTACCCTGTTAAACATGGGAATTAGATTTCCGTCTGATATGTCCGGATATAAAGAGATACCCCGCCCATAGCTTGTTGCTCAGCTCTTCAGTATCTGGTGAGGCGTGGCTCAGCTGTAGGTCATTTAAATAGACACTAAACTGGCGCATGTGCAGGAGGAGTGAAATAAAGGGAATTTCAGGTATTAAGAAAAAAGTATTATCTGAGAGCTATTATAAGAGTGGAGCACTAACACACACTTTAAGGTTTCTTATGTAAGCTCTATTGTTGTTATGATTTTATTTAGCCAGTCTTCATATTTATTTCTCATAAATGTTGTGTGCAGCTCATTAAAAGAACAGTATGAAAGAAAAGTGTGTTTATACCGTAGCAGTGCTACAGCAGAACAGGACACACTGCACCACTTGACATCGTTTCAATGAAACATTAACAGGTAATAAGCTGAACTTTGAATGTAGATTCCTGCCTATAAAGTGACAGAATCTCATAATAATTCCATCTTTTGGGGTATAAGCAAAACGTGATCTGACAGACCTGCTTTTTGTCTTCCTTCATGAAACAGCTACTCTTTAGTGACGTCCAGTTTAACCAATGTGCACAATATCAAGAAAAGGTTCTTATTGATTTTATGTTTCGTCCCAGAAAAGATGTCCTATTATTGCTCGATTCATTTATACTTAAAATGACTGCAATTCTATTCGATTTACTAAAAACAAGTGTGCAAATGCTTTTAGTTAATGTAGACATTGACTCCACGTGTGCGGTGTTCCTGTAGAATTGGGTTAATGTTTTTTATGTTATATGTTTCAGTATTGTTTGTCCTCTTGTGCGGGTTTAGTCACACAGATTAAGTGCCACATCCACCTGCTTTTTAGCCGTTCCTATAGAAACCCTAACAACATATTAGGAAGAGTGCTGATGTTGATCCAAGCTTGTGATTTGTCTTGCAGCTGGCATTCCTGACCGAGCTCGTGTTTCAGAAAAATCACTCAATCGCCTTCTAATCCGTTTTCGATTTTATGATCAATCAATATATCAAGTAATATTGTGCTGAGAGTATCTTATTAACATGTAATAAACGTCCAGAGAGCAGGGTAGAGCGGTGATACTGAGGGTGGCATTGTTTTTTCACAGATTGTCTGTAATACGGATGATGTGTGCATGATGTTCCGCAGTGTACTAGTCTCCAACTAGGAAATATTTTTTTAATCAATTAATCTATCAAACATTTCCTCCTTTTTTATTTAGACTAACAATTAATTTTGGCAATTAATCTGCTGCACATTTTATGGTTTGTTAATGAATCCTTTTATTAACTTGCCAGGATATAATAACCACAACTTCAGAAAAACGATTTATCTTTTAACCTTTAATTCAAGAGTTTTCTCATAAAATCATTATTTTAGTAATAAAATTTTCCTCACAGGCGGCACAGTGATGTAGTGGTTAGCACTGTCGTCTTGCACCTCCATGGTCCGGATTTGATTCCCGGCCAGGCTCGATTCGCGTCTCTGTGTGCATGGAGTTTGCATGTTCTCCCCGTGCTTGGTGGGTTTCCTCCGGGTACTCCGGTTTCCTCCCACAGTCCAAAGATATGTAGATTAAGCAAATTGGCGTTCCTAAATTGCCCGTAGTGTGTGAATGGGTGTGTGTGTGTGTGTGTGCCCTGCGATGGATTGGCACGCTGTCCAGGGTGTACCCTGCCTCGTGCCCAGAGTCTCCTGTGATAGGCTCCAGGTCCCCGCGACCCTGAATACAGGATAAAGCGGTATAGAAGATGAGTGAGAGTGAGTGATTTTCCTCATGTAAAGAAGTGTCAAGAATTAATAATAGAGTCGCCAAAATATTTTGATTTATTAAGAAAAAAATACACACAGCTTTGCTTCTTCCTGAAAGACACACTTAATAAAATCTGACATTTTTCTATTAAATTTATCATTTGTACTAACTTTATTTCTCTCAGAGAGGCTTGTGTATTTCTCATTATTTTAACATCAAATCTGTAAGTAAGACAGCAATTTCAAACTTTAACTTTTATATAATGATACTATTAATCACAGAAGTTTCATTTTTGCAGTGAAGGTCATTGAATTTTAAACATCTAAATGCGCATAAACAAAATGTATGTATAACTTGCCAAAGTTCTGGAAAGTTCCATACTAGCCATAGCATCTGTTCTACAGAGTCTCCTGATGAGTTCTTAAGTACTGTAATATCTCCATTTATATAAAAACTGCCTGTATTTCTCTGTATAATATCATCCCGGCTACACTAATGCACTTACCCCAGTGTTTCACTAGTGCTTGGATATCCTCAAGATAGAAAGTTCTCTCAGGAGCCATGGTCAGGCTGCTTGTTATACATCTGAAACTATGGCCTCCCAGGAACTCCTTTAATGACCCAAACATGTGGAAATGTCTTGCATCGAGGTCAGGACATAATTGCGGCGTGGCAATAACTCCCAGCCGAGTGCTTGTAATGTGCAATGATTATGCATACAGTTCCCAGAGACAGATGCATGTCTACCGCAAGTCAGGCTAGAAGTCTCTTCACCGTACTGTGCTCGAAGTCTTCTATTAATGCCAGTCGATTTTAATTTAATTCCAGCAGTAGTCCTGGTTTGACTTGAACATGCCTCGTACTTGAGTTCAGTGTGTTACAGTGAAGAGATGAGGCTTTATTTCGTAGGCGGACTCTATGGTGCCAAGGCAAGGATCAATATCGCAATAAGTCACAATGTGTAATACGTCATTTGAGCACCTGCTGAAAGTGGTGCAGTGGGGTTTAGCCATTGCTTCATTGCTGCGTAAAGGGAACAATGCAGTGGCACTTTGGTCCTTTAGTCCTGTCCAGGTCTCTTACATCCCTCTGCTCAAACAGATCCATTTCCAAAGCTTTAATGCTGATAGCACCCTTAACATTATCATCTGGTAGATTATTAAATCTCCGCTGTAACTAAAGATGAATGCCATATATTGCATGTATGTTGTATATATCACATATGTACCGGAACTTTGAGATGACACTTTTAGCTGCAGCAAAAGAAGGTGTATATATAAATAATCATACATGTACTGGAACTTTGAGTCTAATGCTCGCTGTGTCCTCTACTTCAGCATTGTATCGTGTATCAATATCACTCCGACTAATACTCCGAAAAGAACATCCTGCTCTTTTGTTTTTAAAGAAGATCAAAACCTGTTCGGCATCCAATTCTGCTATTGACTGCCATTGTAAACGTGTGAGCAGTTTCATCTTTTGGCATCAATGTGAAAGAGAACCACAGATTGTTTACTCAAACATTTCTTTTTACAGAAAAGATTTTCTTCAATTGTGCACTTGCTGACTTGTTTTGGGGATTTTAGTGATTTTCTTTGTACATGCACAGGTTTTGATTTTCAGATATTGCTTGACAGAATATTGTGTGTGTGTATGTGTGTGTGTGTGTGTCTGTTTTCAGATCTTAACTGCGTGGCCTTTAGATAAATAACCTCAAGAAGAACAGCTTAGAGACTGGAGTGGGCTTGTGTGTGTGTGTGTGTGTGTGTGTGTGTGTATGTGTGTGTGTGTGCCCGTGTGCCTGTATGCCAAAATGTATTCCCAGAAAATGTCAGGTTGTGTCTATGTAACTGAGGGGATTAAGAGTTTAGCCAGAGAGCAGATAGAAATGATTCAGAATAAGCAGTACTGTGTGTATGCTTTTTCATGTGTGTGTGTGTGTGTGTGTGTGTGTGTGTGTGTGTGCATGGATGTAAGTACAAATGTATTTTTGTATCCTGCAGGTGTTTGGATAATTGATCATATGTACAGGGTATCCCAGAAGTCTTCATACACAGGGGAAATGACTACTTGTGAGAGTTTCCTGATCCAGCCACGAGAGTGATTTATATACATTCTTCTTTTGTCATAGGTATTATTAAAGATATGAAAAGCAACAAACAACATCCTGTATGAACAGTTTTGACAGCAAAATGAGAATTCCATTTTTGAAGTTTCGAGAAAAGCGAGACACTGAATATTTCGAATATTTTGTGCATGCTTTCTGTGCGTCGCAAAGTTATTAAAAAGCATATGTTAAAATATTAGGTCACAATTGTTTTGGTTATAAAAGTGTAAAGTTTGTGTGATATTTATAAAAGCTATAACTCTAAGCATGCACTTGTGGTTCATTTAAGTAGCATATGCAGGTTAGAATCAATAATATGTTAAGTTTAGTGTAGTAAAGAGGCGGCACTGTGGTGTAGGGGTTAGCACTGACACCTTTCACCTCCAGGGTCCGGGTTCAATTCCTGTCTCTGCATGCATGGAGTTCGCATGTTGTCCCCGTGCTTGGTGAGTTTCCTCCCAAAGACCTGAAGATTACGCTAATTGGCGTTCACAAATTGCGTGTAGTATGTGTGTGTTTGTGTGTGCCCTGTGATGGATTGGCACCCTGTGCCTCTTGCCCTAAGTCTCCTGGGATAGGCTCCAGGCGCCCCGCGACCCTAAATACAAAGTAAAGCGGTATAGACAGAGAGTGAGTGAGTAATGTAGTAAAGCTCAGAACCTTTCTTTTGCTCTTTTATTAATAAACATATATAGTGCTCAGGACTGTGACGTATAGAATAACAGATCCTTTTTTCAGCACAACCTATGCCATATGATGAACTGAATTTAATTTTTAAACAAACTATTTTGATTGGGGTTAAATCTAAACATCAGGCCTCCTTGTGGCGCAGTGGTTCCTGGGTGTTGCTCCAACCTCTCGCAGCCGGAGGTCTAGAGAGAGCTGATTGGCCGAGCTCTCTAAGAGGGGAGGGATGAGAAGTACTTAGTGGTCCCACTTTAATCATGACTTTACAGCCAATCAGGGGTGTCTGTGAGGTCACGCAAGCGGAAGGAGCGGATAGCGCTGTTCTCCGAGTGTGTTACACCGCTCCCAACGGAGCATGAGCGAGCAGTTCGAAAAGATGCGGTCGGCTGGCGTCACGTGGTTCGGAGGAAGCACGTGATAGTCTTCGGTCCTCCCGACTGAGAGGTAGTAGAAGCCTTAATGTGGGAGCCCCCTAGTGACGGGGAGGAACTGGACACGACTAAAATTAGGGAGAAAATCTGGAAAAAATCATGAAATTTTTTTTTTTTAAATCTAAACATCATAAAAGTCATGATAACTTTTGTTCTACATGTCTGATATCTGAAAACCCAAACATCTGAGGTCTGGAGTCTTTCTGTTAACACACACCGGGTTTTAAGGGAAAAAAAACTAAATAAAATAAAATGTACATATGTTAAGAAATTTTGGAATGCATTACTCTAAAAAGTGTTTTGCCTTTTACCTCTACCTTATGGTTTCTACCCTGTTCAGTTACACACCCCAGCTAAACGGCTACGCTGATATACTGTATATAATATAATGAGTATGTGGCTGTATGTCAGTGTGTATTGATTGTATTGCGATGTGCATATTGTTTGCTAGTCTTTGGCCCAGCAGTGAGTGAGCAACTGCAGTAAATACTGAAAGAACATTAATATGAAAGAACATTAACGGTACAATTTTTTTGTACCGTTCAAAAAAAAAAGAAGCTGGATAACCTAATTGATGGCGAACTAAACCAGTATTTCTTATCATACTGTACGTAAATAATATGAGAATTGTTCAGGTTGACTTGGAAACGGTTGATCGGGGAGGACACAGTGCTCTCACATGCAATTTCTTTCCTCCCTGATGAACAATAAGTGAATCTGTGTCTATTTTATAACCTGACGGTAGGCACCGATCCTGAAACCATAAAAATCTTCCTGATACCATAGTGATGATGCACTGCAGTCTGTGTTTTCAGACGCCTTTTAATCAGGAAATGCGTGTTTATATTACTTTTAACATTGAAAACCGCGGATAATAATAACAATCCGGAGCCTGCACGAGGCTCTCTTTCTGTCTTTTTTCATAAATCTTTCTTTCTCATACTACAGCGTATAAGAGCTTTTTAGCTCAGGGACTGGATGTGGGCTTTTTGAGTGGGTGTGTGACAACAAGAGGATCAGCACTCATTAATACACACAAACACACGTTTGTCATTGTATCCTTGGGAGGGCCTTCCTTTGACATCATTATGTAAAAATAAATAAAAGCAGGTTACCTTGTAGTAACCTTGGAGGCTAAAAGGTTACATATTCTTTTCCTTGTGGGAAAATCGGCCAGTTCCAGCAAGATGCAATTACACCGCCGCACCCCACACACACACACACACACACACACACACACACACACGCGCACACAAACAAACAGTCTCCAGTGATACCTGGCAGAGCGTTCCTGCTTCACTTGCCTGAGGCATGTGCAAAACGGAAGTGGGGGATTTTTTTTCAACAGGTCATCATTTCTGTCAATAGAAAAACGCACACTGTGTAAACTTGTCAACAGGCCTGAACGGTTTATTTCAGCACGTCCATGGAAGCTAACAGAAAAGTGATGTAATTACAAGACAGTATACAACATTTAAAATTATGATTATAGTCGTGAGCACCCATCTGTTAACTTTAACACTTCTGTCCTGCGTAGGGCTGCCGGGGGGCTTGGAGACTAAACCAGGAAAGTTGGGGCAAAAGACAGGGGAAAGCATGGAGACGGTGCCAGCTTGTGGCTATGAACACTCACACACCCAATCCTACACTACGAGCAGTTTGTAAATATATGTTTTTGGAAACCAGAATACTCTGAGGAATCCCATCAACCACAGGGAGATCAAACTCCACACACACACACACACACACACACACACAGACACAAGACACACATAGGACATGAGATTCAAACCCTCAAAACCGTAAGCATGATGAACCGATGCTACTGTGGTGCCTCCCATAATCTTATAATGGAAATGGAAATACATTCTTAAATAAGCTAGTAGGCGTGTTTTTTTCTTTCTTTATGAATAATTGTTTTCATAGGCAACAAGATCTGATCTTTATTTGGGCATTCGATTTCAAAGTGGCACGACACTGAGAAAAGTAAGTGATGTGAAGTCATTTCTAAAATACAATTCTTCCTTCATGGTGTGAGAGAGCTATGCACTGATTTATTGATTATCATTTTTTCTTCAGCAACTCCGTTGTCGCCTGATAGACAGCTCAATTACTAAGAATTTTTTTTGTATTGTAAATTTCAACCATGCTGTAATTAAACGATTTGACACGAGAAGGACTGCTGTATTGCTGGATATTGCACAGTTCTGCAAAGACCATTTATCAACAGATTATGATTTAGGCCTATTTGTTTATATAACCAGTTATTTTGCCTCACCTACACATATCCGAATGATATTTATCCAGTTAGGCAGTTAGTGTAATTAACAGGGTTATGTTAAGCCTTTACTTGTCACATACAGTATACATTACTGCACAGTGAAATTCTTTCTTTGCATATCCCAGTGTAATTGGGGTCAGAGCACAGGGTCAGCCATGATCCAGCGCCCCTGGGGAAGATAGGCTAAAGGGCCTTGCTTAAGGGCTCGAAACTGGTGGAGCTGGGGCTTGAACCACTGACCTTCCGATCAGTAACTCTGTGCCTTAACCCACTGAGCTGAAAGTAGTTTTAAATTCTTACCTGTACTATGCAGCCAAAAGGTGAGGAGAATAAACTGTTGAGGTGGCGACCAGTCCTGCAAATCCTCTAAGTTTCTCTTTATATATTCACTTTTCTGCTTTACAGTATCAGCTCGGGTTGACTTCCAGGTTTTGGGGTTGAATCCCAAATAGTGTTAAAACGGACACATAGGGCATGCAATCCCTTGTAATCACTTGAACAGTGGTTTGGAATTTAATCATTGTGTGTAAATAAATGACAGATAATTCAGATGTGATTCAGATTGACTTAGAAACAATTATTAAGGAGTCAAAGAATTTTTAAGTTGACAGCGTTATCAGATGTGTTTTTTTTGCTGAAAGTGCTTTTGTAACTGGTTTTAAATGTGTTTTTTTTTCCCCCGGCGGTTGCTTTCTGCTTAGTATGGCGGACTGTACAGACCTACTTTCCTAACCGACAGTTAGTGTAATTACCACTTATTAGAACACCTGGGACTCAGATATATATATATATAAAGTGGGGGAAATAAGTATTTGATCCCCTGCAGATTTTCTAAGTTTGCCTGCATACAAAGAAATGAAGGCTTTATAATTTTTATCATAGGATTATGGTAAAGGATTGAGACAGAATATCAAGCAAAAATCCAAAAAAAAGCACATGATAGAAAAGTATTTGATCCCCAAGCAACCAACAATAATTCTGCCTCTCACAGACTGGTTATGTGCTCATATGGTACATATAATAATTTAAGAAGGAGCTCCTAACAACAACGTGTTATGTATATAAAAGCCACCTCACCACAGAATTTCTATCTTCCGTTCAAATCTCATCAATATCGGCAAGACCAAACAGGTGTCAAAGGAAGTCAGGGACAAGACTGTAGACCTGCACAAGGCTGGAATGGGCTACAAGACCATGAGCTAGGAGCTTGGTGAGAAGGAGACAACTGCTGGAGTGATTAATTGCAAATGGAAGAAATACCAAGTAACCATCAATCGCTCCATGCAAGATTTCACCTCATGGGGTAAGAATAATCATGAGAAAAATGAGGGATCAGTGCAGGACTACAAGGGAGGAGCATGTGAATGATCTCAAGGCAGGTAGGACCACAGTCACCAAACAAAACATTGGTAACATGATATACGGCCAAGGAATGAAATCTGTGGAAAACGAGGTCTCCCTACTCAAGAATGCACTTGTACAGTCTCATCTGAAGTTTGCCAATGAACAGATGGATTGGGATAAAGTGAGACCAAAATTGAGCTCTTTGGCATCAACTTGACACTCTCTACAAGTTGTCCCTACAGTCAAGCACGGATGTGGAAACATCATGCTTTAGGGCTGGTTTCATGCTAAAGGTACACTGACTTTGCTGCACTGAGGGGCCAATGGATGAGGCCTTGTGTTGTACAATTTTGGATGATAACCTCCTGAAGATGGATTGTGGATGGGTCTTCCAGCATGACAATGACCCAAAACATACTGCCAAGGCAACATAGGAGTGGCTCAAGAATAAGCACATTAAGTGCTTATAATCCTATAGAGAATTTATGGAGAGAGCCGAAACTTGGAGTTGCCAAGCAGCAGGCAAGAAATCTTAAAAAGTAAGAGAAAATCTGTAAAGAATAGTGGATCAAAATGCGTCCTGAGATGTGTGCAAACCTGGTAACCAACTACAAGAAAAGTCTTACCTCTGTGCTTGCAAACAAGTGTTTCTCCAGCACGTACTAAGTCATGCTTCACTTGAGAATCAAATACCTGTTTCCCTCATTGAAATGCAAATCAATGTATAACATTTGTATCGTGCGCTTTTTTGGGATTTCTGCTTGATATTCTGTCGCTATCCTGTACCATAAACCTATAATAAAAATTATAGACCCTTAATTTTTTGTAAGCGGACAACTTAGAAAATCTGTATCAAGTCTTCAATTTCGGCAAAAATCGGTTGATAAAATCCTTGTCTTCCTGATATATATACTGTATATATATAATTTTAATTCTAAACATTGTTTTAAAGCACTTCTTAACAAGTTTTATGGAAACTTGTACTTTTTTGCTATACTACTGCAAGGCTGCAAAGTTTGTTTGGGGGGTAGCTGTGAAATCCATGAGTCAAAATGAGGCTGAGTGTTTTGATGTTTAAATATTATAATATATGGTATTTTATAATAGACTATCAAGACCATCCTCATAAATAAACACACTGGTTATATCTCAGCAAGCAGACATGCTACAGTAATAAACTTGGTAGTACAATTGAGCTTATTTATGCAGGAATCTGAAAAATATACAAATCATCAAATAATGCGCCTTAATACCTGATATGACATGACAGGACACGAATCTGTAGAACTTTATATATTGCATGATAGACTTTTAAGACTTTTAGTGCCTTCTCTCTCAAGCTTACATAACTGACCTACAGTATAGTGTTTAGTCAGTACTTGACCGAGCAAAGGTTTTGTCTTAATTTGGTCTTCAAATCGTCTAGCAGTAATGAGCAGGAATTTGCAATACTAACAGAAAAGTATCCTCTGAGGTTATCATGGATTATTTACTACATACACTGTGCTCAGTCATATCAGTGTGTCTGACTGGAGATTAGTGAAGCTTATCATGAAATAAATATAGTACACAAGCAGTGGAAGGAAACACAAAACAAAAACGCAAACCACAGCATAATCACCATCATGAAAAAATAAATCCTTTTTTATTTTATATCCTTTTTATTAAAATTTTTCTGTAAAGTGATTCAAGTTTTCAGACATGGGAAAGCCTTCAGACAGAATCATCTTCTTGCACCATCTTGGTAACATAACATGCTGTGTTTTGTGATCACAGAAAAGATCACAGCAAATGCATAATTTTCCGACATAATTTCCTTGCTTTTCAATACTCTTAGTTCATCGGTCAACCAGCTGTAGTACTGTTTCATTAAAGAATTTTTAGGCTGGGCTGCGAATGCAACACTGTCGTCACTTCTTCATCAGAAGTGAATCTTTGTCCTTGTGGGACTGCTTTCAGGGGAACAAACCAGGTTCCCTGGGGACCAGGGGAGATCAGGATTATAGGGAGGATACATTAACACCTCAAAACTAAGGTTTTGCACACTTGAAGAACACCCAGCTGTTCAATAAGCATCTCACTATAACGAGCACTGTTGATTGTTGAACCTTTTTCCTGATAATGTTCCAATACTAGTCCTTGAGAATCCCAGAAAACTGTTACCATCAGTAAACCATCAGCTGATGTTTCACTTTTGAACTTTTACTTGGTCGTCGATTGAGGATGTTTCTATTCCATATTCTGTTTTTTACTCTCCCATTTGTAGTGTCATCAGACGTGGACGTGGATGGGTGTCCGATTATAACAAAGTCAGCGATTGCAAAGTCGCAAATGCCATCCAGTGAAGTGCTTCTTTTTATTGCATTGCATTGCAATTCATTGCAATGCAATTTACTTCTCAGTATAGCATCTCAAAAATTAAAAGCAATTCCGTCAGTGTATTGTGCTTTTCAGATTTCCCCCCAGAATCGTCTCCAGATTTCATTTATTTACTTTTAGTGAATTTACATAACCATGTATAATCTAGCAAATCTACTGTCCTTGTTTATTTCATATCCTTCCAAGTGAGTTGGGGTACAGTCAGTTATGAACATATTAGCAAAATAACAACAACTTCATAACAACTGTGACCCGTTTATCTATCATACTTATGCAGCAGATGGTTCACTAAGCAGTAAGCAAAAGCTTTAAGTCTAATAAATGCAACACATTTTAAAAAGCAAATAGAGTGTGTGAATGATTGGGTGTTGATGAACAGGATGATTTTGGTCACAGCAAAGCTCTGACTCACTCCTGCCCTTCACTGATGACCAAACGAAACGTTTTACAAGCAAAATGACCTCATTCAAAGACTCTCATATGGTCTGGGAATTGGATTTGCATGGTGTTGGCTCCAGCGTATACGATATTAAGTCTATAATGGTTTCCTTTTCTTTTGTGCAATCTACCAGTGTAATGACATGCCAACGTTATGTCCTAGTAACTTTGAAAGCTAAACAATTCTTGATTCGAAGGAGGTTAAAAGGTAAAAAGTGTCTAAAAAAAGAGATTGTCAGGGAATAAGGGTAACATATTTGATATGAATGGACATTTAATCATTTTCAATGTAATGAGTATTACATGTTATTGCACTACAGTGCTATTGGATTCTCAAATGTGATTGGTCAGAATGAGCACAGGTCTGACGTTGGTGTCAAAATTAATCACAGGTTTTTCGTCATCTGTCTCAAACATTGGCTGAACCAATCTTCTTGTGGTCTTTAATTTGTCAAAGCTCTTTCTCGGTTAATTGACACTTGCTAGTAGGACTATAAACCTATTTACAATTTCAACAAGAAGTTAAAGACGTTTCTCTTCTTGCACATGTGAGACCTAACCCTAGCTAGATCTCTCTCACCCTTTCTCTATATTATTTAACCTGTACATGGTCACGGGTGACCTGGAGCCAATCCCCAGGGACACAGAGCTCTGGGCGAGGTACACCTTGGATGGGTGCCAGTCCATCTCAGGGCAAACATGCACACTCGCACTCTACGGGCAATTTTGGAAACGCCAATTAGACTACTCTGCATGTCTTTGGACTGTGGGAGGAAACCAGAGTACCTAGGGAAAACTCATCAGGCACAGGGAGAGACTTCAAACTCCACGCAAGCAGGGGAGTTTTGGTTTCAGGAGAGTTGATCTAGATATTTAGTGGTAAACATCATAATGTTTGTTATGATGTTGACCTACTGACCATGATGTGAAAACTAGCTGAGTGATTATGTAATCAAGCTCTCTAGAGTTAAGGATTTTGTTAGTATTTTTTATTTATGTCTACTTTTTATCTAAAGTGTTCTGCACACTGTGAAGCTTGGTACCAAGGAAAAAATCCTACAACTCCGAAGTTAGGCTTCCCATCTTTTCTGATAAATCCCACCTTCTGTGTTATGATTGGTTCTAAGAATGCAGTCTCATCTAGGATTGGTTAGATGCTTTAATATGTATAAAATGTAAGTCAGTCAGTGGCTCTTCCTCAGCCAGAGACCCAGTGTACGAAAGTCTGAAGTAAACACAGGTGGGGGAGAGTTGTTCTTACCTTGTGGAAACTCAGCACGTCATCTAACCTTACCCCTACATTATTATTAATGGTTTACACCACTCCTATTGTTCCGTCCAAGCTGGATCTGTTCCGATTGAGGTGTTTACATGCTGCAGTTTTAATCTGATTGGGCTTATTCCGATTATTAGACATAAATGTCGATTCCATGTACACACACTTAGTTATAGCTAAGAAAGGAGTTGCTTTGCTTTGACTCTACTAATCAAAGCGATTGTGAAATATCCAACACTTACTCAAAAGGCTTGCTCTTGCTAGCCACTATTAACCAGAGCATGAGTTTGCACTGAAAGGATTTTCCAATGCAGTTTCTATGAATCTCTCAAATGTCCAAACTGTAACCCATTAAACATATTAATGCAGGTTGTGTGAAGAGATATCTTGGCTAAATACTGTATATTGAAATATAAAATATGAACTTTTTACATGGTTGCACTCTCAGTAGTAAAGGTCACCGTTATCATTGTTAATGGGCTAATTTGGCTGTGTTTGTTTTTCCGCCTCTTCTTTTCCGTCCTTTTCCTTCTTGCGATCTTTGCTTCGTGGCCTGATCATGCTCACGGTGTGTATACGTGTGTTTGAGACGCTGGCAGAAGCCCATCACACCGCTCGAGCGTGGACCTGTGTATGAATGGATCTGCGCTTGTGCGTCTATGCGTGTGTTTAGATTAGATGAAATGTCAACAGCTTTTTGTCCCACGTGTGTCAGGAGTGTCTGGCCTACAAAGGTGTCAACACTGGTTGGCTTCACAGGTGTGTGCGCGTGTGCATGTGCGTGTGTGCATTTGTGTGTGCTTGATCTGAGTGAAATGTCAACAGTGGGGATGACGGACTTGAGGCTGCTCCAGACGAGTTTGTTCAAATTACACACTGAGTGAAAAGCAGAAAAAAAGAACATTCAGGTGCAGTCTTGAACTGAGATTGTCTATTTTTTTTAAACATCTGTTTTTCGGGTCAGTCATGAAAATGGTTAGCCTGCTGCTTTAGAGAAAGGTTCATCCACCCAGACATCCTTTTACAAATTCATCTGTCCATCCAACCATCCATCCATTTACCCATCTGTCTCTTTCCATTGGCTCTTAAAGGTTCAGCGTGGATGTGTTGGCAAGCTTACCAGCACTTAACCCAGGTGATTTACACAAGCCTCACTGCAAACGCAAGCTGTCACTTGTTTGTGTGCTATAATGCTGATCTTGCACCACAAGCTTATCTTTCCACTTCAACAGAAACAAATTAAGAATGCAGTCATTGCTGGTTTAGGCTCGAATGATCAAAGATCAGATGTCATTCTGAGAACATGACCTACCTGACACTAGGGGTGACCTTACATCTGTAAAATCTTAAACTAGTTAACTAGGCCATCTGGCAATGAAAATCTCAATGCCCTTGCCGCTGCCATAATTTAGTTGCTTGGAAGTGAAATTGACATGGCAAAAAAATGGTAGCTAATGTAATGCTGCGGAGTCCAGTGAGATAGTGAGCCAGTAAAGTGCAATAACAGAGGAACAAATACTGTAAATATATAAATTCCCATATTTGGGATATATTGTCATTATAATAGCCATTATCCCCCTGTGTCCTCTTCTCCATTCAGCCATTGCTCATAATGTTTACGAACTCGACGAGTCCATCTTGGCTATATATACATCATCTAAATGATATCAGTCTGACTGTTATCTTTATTTTTGGTGGATTAGTGGTTAGCGTTGTTGATTTGCACCTCCAGGATTGGAGGCTCAAATCTTGCCTCTGCTCTGTGTGCATGAAGTTGGCATGTTCTCCCCATGCTTGGTGGGTTTCCTCTGTGTACCCTTGTCCCCCAACATCATGTTCCACACGTATCATTATATAGGGCATCTAGTTTCTTCAAATCAGGGGTCACTGTAAAGCAATTAGTTAGAACATTTATTCAATAATAAACAAGATTTATTTAATAATTAATTCAATATCAGAATTTTAGTGGGCCAGATGCACAGTGTTGACAGTCTCTTTTGCTGCCCAGAAGCTTCTGATTGGCCAACTGTAATAATAAGGAGTTATTAGGAAAATTCATATGGCTATATTTGAGGACCAGTACCTTTTTGCCATTGATATTATTGAAAAAGCCATGCATTCATCTATCTATCTATCCATTTTATACACCTTATCTAGGTTAACGTGGCAGTAATCTAAACAGAGATGCTCAGACCTCCCTTCCACTAGCCACCTCCTCCAGTTCATATACAAGGATAGCCATGTGCCCCCAAGCCAGATGAAAGATAATCTCTTAGTCTGGGGCCTTCTCTCCACTAGACATGCCTGAAACAACTCCTTAGGTAGGCATCCTTATCAGATGCATGAACTATCTTGGCTGGATCCTTTTGCTGTAGAGGAGCAGTGGCTCTACCTTGAGCTCTGCCAGGAAATCTAAGTTCCTCACCTTACTTCAAGTCCAGCCACACTGCTGAGGAAGCTCATCTTGTATTCAAGACCTCACTACCCAGGGTCATGACCATAGGTCAGGGTTAGGATGCATATTGACTGGGTAAATTGGAATAAGCTCTTGATTCAGCTCTCTCTTCACCACAACAGATAAGTAGAATGTAGATTGATCTCTCACTTCAATTTACCCTCACTTGTGACCAAGGACACAAGATTCTCACTTCCAACTTGAAAGGGACAATCCACCTTTTACTGGCTGAAAACCATGAACTATATAACAGGGTTGCAATCCTGAGGCCACGCCTCTTTCCCCCTTGTATGCACATAGAAATTCTGTCCATAAAAGTTGTTAATAGAATTAGCGATAAACGGCAGCCCTGGCAGTGTCTTGACAGAGTCCTGGCAGTGTTTTGCTGGAAAAGGGACTGGTGCATTTCAGAAGTTAGAGATCCTCATGATGTAGGAGGATTATCTAGAAATATTCAATCTACAGTTTCCCTCGTTTGATTCCCTTCTCATGCCTAAACCCAACCCGTTTGATGCACAATTTATCCAGCCCAAAATGAAATGTAAGGGTTGCATCAGGAAGAACATCTGGCATAAACTTGTTGTTGTTCTTTCGGCTGCTCCTGGCAAGGGATCGCCACAGCGGACAACAACTTGGGGCAGGTTTTACGCCTGGTGCCCTTCCTGACGCAACCCTCCCATTTTATCCGGGCTTGGGACGGGCACTGCATCCAGTTGCTGGGGAGTTTGGGAATTGAACCCGGCCCTTCCGCATGGCAGGCGAAACAACTAACCAACTGAGCCACCCTTACGTCTGGCATTTACCAAATAGTTTGCCAGCAACAACAATAACTTAAACAACAGTTTAATACATCAGCCAGAAAGATAAACCTTCAAGCAGGATAATGATGCCAAGCATACTTGTGAAGTTTGAACAGAATTGTTTAAGGACAACAAAGTGAAAGTTTTGGTGTGACCATCACCAAGCCCTGACTTGAATTTTCTGGTTTGTCAGTGGACAGTGAACGTGGGTGGGAATTCTTCAAATGTTGATCCCACAGATACATTATATTATTAATCTCACCTAACACAGATTTAAATGCCGTAAACTTAAAAGTCTGGGTGTATCTAGAGTACAAGTGAAGCCTACTTTGCGCTTCATTTTGGCTCATTTTTATCAGTGTTTCTACATACCTACTGTACATGTTCCTGATACCCAAATCCATGCAAGCTATCATCGTGCTTGTAAGCTCATATTGTTGAAATATATACACATCATTAAAAAAAATTGTTTATGATTGGGGATTTTTTTCAAGTACTGATAAGGCAAAAAAACACTAACTGCTAACCTTCTAAAACTACTTGAGGGGCAACTATGAATAAAATATGGTTATACTGTACTGGGGTGGCTGCAGATTGTCCACTTGAATGCAATACTTATAGCACTGTATTGTTATCATAATTAAATCAGTCTGCTTTAGCCCAGATTTTTGTCAGCACACTACAAAGTTGTATTCATCAAATAAATGACTGTATTTTGTGGCATGTATCTTATCCATATTTGGAAATAATATTATTGCTGAGTTTATGTTTATCACAGCCCTTCTTCTAAACACTCTCAAGCCACAGTGATGGTGTTTTTCCTGGGTTTTGAGATGGTCATTCATCACTGTAACATAGAACTAGGCAATGCTTAATTGTTTAATTAGATGTCAATCAATGAAATTCCCTGTAGTCCCCATGTCATCATTAGAACACCGGGACATGCTGATGTATGGCACCAAAGATGCTAATAATAATTCAGATACATATTTGCTAGTTAAAGCATGATTTTTTTAATTATATATATACAGTAAGCCACTTCTTTTCTGTGCTGCAGTGATTCTATTTTTCTTAGCACTCAGATTGGAGGGTGGGCCTTTATAACATCTTTAGCAAGCGAAATGGGGGCATTTTCTATGCAGGCAGTGTATTTTCTATTATCCCTGGCAATAGAATACAATTAAATTACTTTTATTATTTTAAATACACAATTCTCCGTACATAATCACCTTAATATTCATTTAAAAATGTTTTATGCTGAGCGTCGAGCCACGAATGAAGTGAATCTCCGTCCTCATATGACTGATTCCAGGGGACCAAACAGGTGAAAGTTTGATGGAGAAAAATCAGGACTATAGGGAGGATGCTTCAACACTTCAAAACGAAGTTTTTGCAGAGTGTTGACAGTGAGGGCAGAAGTGTGTGAACGTGCATTGTCATTCAAGATCACAACGACCTAAGATAGCAGACCTCTGTGTTTAATCCGAAGTTTAGGCTTCAGCTCTTCCATAAGCGTCTCGCCTGTAACGAGCACTGTTGATTGTTGAACCTTTTTCCTGATAATGTTCCAATATTGACCCTTGAGAATCCCAAAAAATCAGTAAGCATCACTTTTCCAGCAGATGTTTGACTTTTGTTGAATTTCTTTTCTTGATTTGCCATTATGTTTCCATTCCATACTCTGCTGTTCACCCTCAGGCTCATAGTGATAAAACCATGCTATGTTGTGCATTTGCTTGTGTTGCTTGAGGACTTGGGTGCTTTCTAGGGGCATTACGGTTGTTACTGTGTCTTCCGCATAATCTGTGTATTCACTGTAAAGTATCGTGTTGATTGGCTCTGTTGGGTGGCGCATATAGATAAACTGGCACAAAACTGCTCATAATGTCCCTTCCAGTCAACATTTTGATTTATTTTATGGTACAGATTTAACTTCAGGCAAATACTGAAGAACTGACAAAGTTTCATTAAATTCTGTTGATCCAGTTTTAACTGAGAATGGTTTCAGTTCCACCAGTGTATGAACCGTAAAAGATACCATTGAAAGAGTGAGTTCAGGAGAAAGTGTTCTATTTTACCAGATAAGGTGGTCTGCCAAAATACTGGTCAAAAAAATCGCTGAAATTTGAAGCTGGTTTGTATCATACCAAGAATACCAACTACTTTGCTGTTATTGTTGTTGAATTATTGTAGTTAGGTTAGGTAATATGTACACGCGTTGTTTTGTATTTACTTATATTGATGTAGACTTTAAACTTTCAATATATTGTTTATTTGAAATATTTTTTTCCCAATAAAACGGCATTCTTTAATGTTATCAACAGTTAAAAAAAAAGTATCGGTCCAGGCATTGTTTAGGCACTGGTACCATTTTAAAAAACGGTTTGGCACTGATATCGTAAAAAAATAAATAAAATAAAATAAATACCCAACCCTATTGGAGAGACAGTAACCTTGAACGGAAAGTGCTGGTAATAACCGCAGTGCGGATAATTTTTGACTCACCCTCATACTGTAGAGTTCTTAGCGTGACTGCAGTGACATATTGCAATGACATCATTCAACTTATATTTTTTTCCTGTATGACCCTATCAAGTAATGTGTTAGCAGATTCCTATATATAACAATAATGGACCATTTAGGACATTGATGAATTAATTAAGGCAGAATTTTTGTAATTTCTTGCTTTTTAGGCTGGGTGTAATGCCCAATAGATCGGACTTATCCAGTTGAATCTTCTGAAAAGTCATTGACACTCATAACGGTGTTGGTGAAATGCATACACTCTCCCAGCAGGAAAAGAATCCTGGAACAAAGATGAAATCATGGTGAGCAAAGGTGCCAGACATTATGAATGTGATGACTGTATAAGCTTTTCCTGACAACATCACTGTTCAAACCTCACATTACTAAAGATTGAGGCATAGTGCCTGCTTATTGACTTCCTTTCCAAATGAGTGATCAAAGACAGCATGCAAGTTCCAGACACAAGTCTATAAAGTCATGTTGATGGAGGACGTCTGTACTAATAATGATGATTGTGCACGGCAGAGGAAGCTAAGTTTCAAAAAGAGTGTCCTCATGCTGTACACATGGTTGTCAAACTCATTTTAGTACTGTTTTTTTTTATTCTTGGGCTTTGAAACTTTTCCCTAGAGGTTGCCACATTCCCAATCATTGTATCTGTATCCTACAGAACAGTAGGGTGCAACCCTTTTTACACGATGGATTAGTTTTATGTAAGAAGTTTCCAAGGATTGGCTGTTGTGTGCTTTTAACAAAGCATAATAAAATCTTTAATAAAACCACAACATATACTGTAAGTCTTGAGGTTGTTTCCCTGGGACGAGACGGTCCTATCTAGTCGCGATTTGAGACCTGACGTGTATTCCTTATGCGCTGTTATTTCCTTCACAAACATAGGTTGTTGGAAATGGAAGCATGGCTTTTTATTTGTTTTTGGGCAGTCTCACGATACTCTTTTTTGATTTTAATCCAGAACATTGGCAGAGTGTAAGTTTAAGGCCACATTTATTATACAGAGCAGGCTTGGAGCATGTGATACACCTTGCGATAAACCCATAATTTAATTAAGGCTCTCTTTAGGCATTTTCTTTTAAATGCAGCTTTCTTTTTGTTGGCAGTCTCCAAGTCTCCTCTGCTGTTTCATCATTGGGTATTGCCCCTGATTTTCAAAAAGCTTAGAGTTAGAGTCTTAGAGTCTTAGCTAGAGTTAACTCATAACGTTGGCTTAATTTTAATTGGGCATCAAAACCGATACAGGGAGAAGTGTGGGAAAGAGGTACAGACGGAAGAAAATAAGAGATGATCTGATCATTTTTCCAAATCAAACACTTTGCAGAAGTTTTTTTTGCTGAAATAAAAATAAATATACAAAGTCATCCATGGCCAGGTACCAGTCAGCGGCCTGGTGGTTGGGTACCGCTGCTATAGAGCACCTTCGGAGAGTATTAGAACAGGACATAGAAAGTACAGGGAGATCTTAAATTCTAACTAATTTTAGAGATAGTGTGGAAATAAACAATAATTAAAAAAAAAATAATTTCCATGTAAAATAATTCCATGTTTGATTATACAGTTTGTTGTTTAAATTTGGAGGATTGTGTTCTGTATAGAAAGTCTGTGACATGAAGAGAGAATCTCAAACCTCAAACCTCCTCCTGTAGTTGTCTTGAATAAGCCTCCATGAGCTTTCTTTGGGCAAACTGAGCTTGCTGAAGTTCACACCCCTTTTACTGCATCCACTGCATTCAGTCAAATAACACAAAGGAGAGATTTGAGTTACCATGACGACAAACCTGGAACTGTATTGACTGAGACCTCTGGTGGACAGAGGCGGTATTGTAGTGTGGGAATGTTTCAGGGTTCTTCACTCATAATGAAGAGCGAAGAGCAGAAATTGATTATATCTGCGTCTGAAGCGATCACAACAAATAATAAGCCAGTGCTTATGCAGAGAGATCATTTATAACGTTCGAGACCACAAAGAAGCAGCCATGTTAAAACAACAACAACAACAGCATGTTATACTGTATATAACATTGAGCTGCACCTAACCCTGACGTGAAGGTCTTGTTGTCTCTATGGGTCAAAAACTCCATGAAGAGCAGAGCACTTACACTTTGATCTCTATCATCGTTTATCACCGTAGTACTGAATGGGCTGAGATGTCATCACGTTAGTTTAGATCTTGTTCGAGGCATGCTCTGATACGTGACCTCCACGTGTATGATATACTGTATGAAAGCCTGTGTCAATGTTCATGTGGGTGTCTTTGTACAGTATGTGCGTGCTTCTTTTTGTGTCTCCATGTACATGTGTATGTGCCAAGATGTCTATGGAGAGAACAAGATGTTTGGAATAAAGGAAGAGCATTCTGGCTTTGGAGATGTGTTTTAAACCTTTCAAAAATAGTTTGAGTATGACTTCATAGCAATAAACTTAATTCTGAAAATAAAAATGAAAAATGAAATCTTCTTAGAAATATTTTGCAAAAAAGTTATTTAAAAATCAGCTTGTAAAATTATTATTATTATTATTATTATTTTTAATATTAAAGTGGTGTAAAGTAGGTAGCAGTGTTATAGCTTACCCTGTGCTGTATTTAGTTCAGTTTTTTAAACTAAACTGTTACAGATTATTTTTCTGACTTTGGCCTCTCAACTCCATAGTCAAGGGTTCAATTCCCGTCTGTGTATGTTGAGGTTGCATGTTCCTCCCACAGTCCAAAGACATACAGATAAGTCATTTCCATATTACACATAATGTGTGAGCGAGTGTGTAAGTGTGTGCCAGGTGATGGACTGGATAAGTACACGATAAGTGATGTAGAGAATAAGTGAGTGAATGAGTATTGATACCCCAGTCATCAGTTAAGCATACTGTAATTGGGGCAAAGAACACCACTAGTGCCAGATAGTGTCTGATAATCTGAAGTAACCACCACAAGTCTTTATGCTGAAATTCATGTTTTGAGCTCGAAATACACAGAGTAACTTGTGACCCCCGGCTTAAAGTAATTATCATTTATAAAATCCGCAAAAAAAACAAAAACATTTTCTCTCACCAGACAAGATTTTCTTTTTCAGGAGAATGCATCCAAAGAACAAAAACATGAATCAAAGAATGATGAAATACCCGCATCCTGCACACAGGTTATGTTTTCATGACCTCGATTTATGATCTTTGATTAAGCTGTTTGAACACTAACCTATCAGACCACGATATAAAAAGTATAGATGTTAAATTAAAAAGCAACTTGTACCAAATCAAGTGCTGGTTTGTAGTCTGAATAGTACAATTGGTGAAAGCTTTATGGTTAAATCAATCTAAATCGGCAGTGATTGATATGATAGTATTAACTAGGATGACATCTAGCGCTTCAGTCCACATTTTCCATCCATAATTTTTTTATGGATGTAAAGTTTTCATGTGAGCGTGTAACCTGTCTCTGAGTCTGTGTAACGTTCAATGCCAAACTATTGAAATACACGTCTTGGACTTAAGAGGCCAGCTGCTTACTTTTATAATCCAAGTTTATAATTTTGAAACTATGGATTCCTGCATTGGGTAATCTCTTATTCTGATTAGTCGGGAGGTGCTCTAAGAATGCCTATATCGTGTTCAGGTCGACAGCTGACTACTTTCCATTGCCACTTAAAGTTATCGAGTCTTGACGTGACTTAAGCAACCCCAGATTATAACTCTGCCTGCAGAGACTTGTACAGTGGCCACTATGCATGATGGGTGAACCATCTGAGCTTTTTTATTTCTTATTGGGAAATTGGCTTTGTGATACGAGTGCATTGATATACAAGCACGCTTCCGGAACGAATTATGCTCGCAATTCAAGGTTTGACTGTATTTTTACTATTAAACATAACTTATGTTTTTTACTGTTGATTTTTTTTAACCATGCAACTTTCACCAAGTGTTTAAGTGATCTCCGTTCATAATTTCTTTCTAACCACCAACCAACCATGCAGTATATTTCTTAAATAGTCTAATATTTCTTAGGATTTTATTTTTGAATGCATCAGAAACATAAAGTTGTTTTAAAGATCCTCACAAACTCACCGTCATATTCATTCGAGCACGGAAAACATGATTTTAAACAGGTATTAGGTATAGGTATTAATATTTAATTTGTTGTTAAACAGGTTGTGTTTATGCAGCGTTTCCTAAAGACCCACCAGACTCAAGTAGATGTTTTAGCTTAATTATGATGTTATGTAACGACGTGGGCGTAATTAAATGATGATCATAAAAAGTATGTCTTTAATCATTCTGTGTTTATTATCAGCTCTTTCTACGCATCCTAGTAACATTTTATTTTAGAGTTTAGTTTTTAAATGCGGTTTAAAGAAAAAGCCATCAGGGAAACATCGGTCTGTTTCCAGTCAGTGTGTGTTAGTGGTGGTGGTGTATGATGTTGTATAATGGACTCTATCTCCAGAGTATGGGTTTGGTCAGCTGTTAATAACTCTCACAGAACAATCATCATTGTGATAATTCCTCCTGGCACAGTAAACACTAGGGACCAGTTTCACACCAGAGGTGTTATTTTCACACTAACAGAAATCATGATACACTTTTCATTTTCATTTGTGTGTTTATCTTTTGTATACTGTGCCAGAAGTTTTGAATCTGATGAGGTAAAGCTACACATGTTAATTATAAAACTGGAGCGGTTTAACAGAAACGTAATCGCCAAACCATTATGTGATCACAAGTAGAAATCCTAAAGACGAAGAGAGCTCGGCGTTTGCCATTTTTGGACAGAAATCTTCATATAAATAAATACAAAATGCAAAACGTCACATTGTGGGAGCACAGGAAATTTGTCTGAGAACATGCGGACCATTAAAATATTTTGCTCTGCTGCTTTTATTAGCGCTCAACCATGAAGCATCAGTAATTTTAAGGAAACTTATTATGTGAAATGTACTTTTTAGTCATTTTTTTAGACATTCAGATGGGTCTCCAGTGTGTTTGTCTGTGTGTGTGCAAACGAAAAAAAGTAGGGAAAAACATTCCTTGCTTTTTTCCCCCTTTTTAAAAATCTCATATAAAAAGATACCCCTTCCCCCCACTTGTTGCTCACCTCTGCATTTCTCTGCTGGGGCGTGGCTCAGCTGTGGCTCATATAGCGTACATAAACACTGAAACAGCACATTTGGAAGAGGAGTAAAATAAAAGAAGTTTGGGGTATGAAAAAATGAGGAGGTTTGTCTGAGAAGTATTTCAGCTGGAGCATTAACAGACACATTTGTTGGAGCTCTGAGGCCTGTATTAACTTGTAACATAGAAATATTAAAATACTGGTCTTATTTAGACATTTAGACCTATTTAGAACTCTGCTGGAAGTTATTGTCACCTCCTCTATATAGTCCTGATTTCGCTCCACGCCTTTTCCACATGTTTGGGCCATTAATGGAGTTCCTGAGAGGCCAGCGCTTCAGACATAAAGCAGGCAGATTGGTCATGGCTCCGGTGTACTGAGAAAACTTTGTACCTTGATGGTATCGAAGCGTTAGTGAAAAACTGGGATACGTGCATTAGTGTAGCCAGGGGGATTATATAGATCAATACAGGTAGTTTTTCTCTCTTATAACTGTGTTCTGTTATTCTGCACTACCAAAAGTCCCGGTTTGACTCGAACACCTCTCATAGTTTCTGAATCATTATACATCACACATTTTCTTATATCATTATACATCACATAATCCTTGGAGTTTTTTAGGCATTATTTCTAAACAATAATCATTATGAAGATCACGGATCTATCAGAATAATCCCCTGAAATCACAGTTTGGTTGTAAATTTATATTCTGAACTGGACATCCCAACAAACCACATGTATCTCTGAACTTTTTGGAGAAGTGAAACAGAGGGAATATTTTTAATATCTGTCTTATCTGTATTTATGCTGACGTTTTAACACATATTTTTGGGCACCTCCTCTGTTTTTTGGGGATACTCTTGATTTTTATAGCAACTTATCAGAATCACATCTAATAAGTTTCAGAAACAAAGTGCACTTTCAGACAGTGTGTCTATTCTGTACAGTAACATTTTATTTGTAATGTAGAACGCAAATTGTGGTAGAGGGCAAAGATAAAGATGGAGTGGACATTGGAAATGCATGTGCACCCGAGTGATCATGATGAAAAAGATTTAAAAAATGCGTGTCTCCTTTCTCCAACAGCTGACTTCTTTGGGTTAGTTTCAAGTGTGATTTATGAGACATAGTTGGGATGGGAATTTGGCTGAAACATGGGCACTAGGGTTAGTGTTTAACGGGAAACATACCAGATATAGAGAACCCAGCTGAACAAGCGTGCTTCTAAAACCGCTCAATACAAGTTGCTAGACTGTACCCTGGAAGACTTATTAAAAAAAAAGTTGTAGTCAAGGGTAATATTCTCATACCTTTTCATTATCGTTATCAATGTCATTCAATTGCAGCAATTTGTACAGTACTGTGAAAATGCCTTGAGACACCTCTTAATTCTTCATATTTTCTTTCTAAAGAGCCAGACTTTCTTGTACTTTAATGAAGTCTTGAGAAATAGTTCTAAAGGCTTCCACAAGGACCTTTTGACTCTCATTTTTGGCAAGATTTTGGCTCTCATTTGCAGTCCAGTGTCTTTATTTGACCAGTTTGTTAAGACACATGAACTAATGCTATGAATCTACATATGAAGCTATGAATCATTCAAGGATAAAGACCATCTAACTTTAGACATTAATCAATGAGAAACAGGGCTGGGGATTAGTATACTGGTGATGCTGAATACAGAGCGGTTGAAAAAAAGACGAGAGGGGAAAAGAGGTTGCTGCTTTAATTTATCTACAGTACATTATAGAATTGACAGAATTGAATATTATTTAAGACTTTTGCACAGTACTGAAGATTTGCGTAGCCTCAAACAAGAAAGGCAAAAAGATATTACACTTATATATACTGTATATTCAAAAGCAGCTGCTGTCAATAATTCCACATTTCACATTTGATTCCTTTAGAATGAATATAACTTTGAGATAATGTTAAGTTTCCCCAGCTGAACATCAACTCTCTTCTTGAGTACTTGCATTATCCGAGGTGGTGATGCCCCTCTCCATCTTTTTTTGAGTCTCTGCTCGACAGATTTCCGCACGGTTTGTTCGAATTTCCTATCAACGAAGTAGCATGACCTAATTTAACACCTTCACATGCACACAACATTCTACTGCATTCGTCTCACAGTTTCTGAGTTTCCACCCACGCAGCAAATCAAAGCGGTGGGGATCGGGTCGTATTTGAAGAATCGTAAATCATGAAACAGATGGTAGGAACTAGAATTTGCAGAACTCTTAGCGATGTCATTGTTGCTGGTTACATATAAAAATATATATATTCCTGTTTGCGATTGCAAGCAAAACATTGCCTTCTCTCCTGCTCTTCTCGGGACAGTTCCAAGGACGAGCTGTTTAAACGACATTTATGTAGCAGAAATGATTTCATTCCAGAAACACAATTAACACATAAGTCGTTTCATGATTGAACTCGCACAGCCATGCTGATGCCTTGTTGAATGATTACTCAGAACGTCTAAACGATGCTTTGTTTTCGTTTGTACTGTCGTCGCTTTGTGAGTCTGCGAGAACAGGTGCTGAACCAGCTTCTTGCTTAAAGGTCTATTTGACTTACGGATTACTTAAAAAAACTCACAGTGGCGTAGTGGAGCGCGCTGTGATCGCACACATCCAGGGACATGGGTTGATTCCTGCCTCGGGTCTGTAAGTGAGGTTTTTACATGTTCTCCCAGTGCATGGTGGGTTTCCTGCCAAAGTCCAAAAGCATGCAGAGTTGGCTAACTGGCGTTTCCAAATTGCTGTTAATAGGTGATTTTTGAGGCTGGTAACTCTAAATGAACTTTTTGTCCTGCCTTTCTGGAAGCTTTTCAAAAGACCCAGTTTCAATATCCAGTTTTGTTCGTGTAGTAAGAAGATTTCCATACTGAAGGAACAGATTTTGCAAAGAAAAAACAGAAACTGGCACCAAATACTTTTCAATCAAGGTAGATTTCACATAATTGTGTGATTTTTACGCATTTCACATAAACTTAACTTCAGCAATGATGCAAGCCATGCACAATTTGAAACGGAAACTTAAGCAATATGTCCCCATTGTAATTATTTTGTACCTGTACAATGCCAAAGATCATTTTATGTGTAACCAGGACTTTTGATTGTGCAGAATAACAGAACACAGTTATAAGAGTCTGATCTGTGCTCATAATACTGGCCTTAGTGTCTTTTTTATTAATTGCATAGCAGAAACAGAAAGGGTACAGTACTGTAGGTGCCGGTACAGAGAGCTGTCCCTGGTCCTGAAATGTTACTGAAAGAGTTCATGTCATGACCTTACATGCATATTGTATGCATATGTGTATGAATTCAAATCAACTACATAAAATAATAAAATCTCACTTAATTGATTATCAGGAATATGTATATTCACATATAGGTCCTTCTTAAAAAATTAGCATATTGTGATGAAGTTCATTATTTTCTGTAATGTACTGATAAACATTAGACTTTCATATATTTTAGATTCATTACACACAACTGAAGTAGTCCAAGCCTTTTATTGTTTTAATATTGATGATTGTGGCATACAGCTCATGAAAACCCAAAATCTCGAAAAATTAGCATATTTCATCCGACCAATAAAAGAAAAGTGTTTTCTGCACACGCCTGTACACGGTGGCTCTGGATGTTTCTACTCCAGACTCAGTCCACTGCTTCCGTAGGTCCCCCAAGGTCTGGAATCGGTCCTTCTCCACAATCTTCCTCAAGGCCCGGTCACCTCTTCTCGTTGTGCAGCGTTTTCTGCCACACTTTTTCCTTCCCACAGACTTTCCACTGAGGTGCCTTGATACAGCACTCTGGGAACAGCCTATTCCTTTAGAAATTCTTTCTGTGTCTTACCCTCATGCTTGAGGGTGTCAATGATGGCCTTCTGGACAGCAGTCAGGTCGGCAGTCTTACCCATCATTGCGGTTTTGAGTAATGAACCAGGCTGGGAGTTTTTAAAAGCAGTTTTTTTTTTTTGCAGGTGTTTAGAGTTAATTAGTTGATTCAGATGATTAGGTTAATACAGTGGTTCTCAAAGTGTGGGGCGCGCCCCACTAGTGGGGAATACAGACATGACAGGTGGGGCGCAATGAACGGGAGGAAATTAGTGGAAAATAATGGGAAAAAACTAAACAATCACACACAAATAAATGGATCATTAATACAAGTAAATTTAAAATAACATCAGTTGTGGGCCGGGAGAAAAAGTGGAACCATAGTGCAACAATAATGGTTTAACGTCGGGCCAACTTGAGCAGCGCTGCTCGAATCACAACAAAAGCGCTGCACGACTCTGACAGAAATAAACCGCGCCGACCATCAAATTACATTTTACCCCGCTGGGATGCGCACGTACAAAACAGGCATGGCAAGGCGGAAACAATATTAAACAGTCCTGACATTTTAAATTGTTTTAAAATAAAAAAAACAGTGAGTCGCGCAGGTTTGTGATTCGAGCGGCGCTGCACGATCCACCACCAGGCTGCGCAAATAAACCAGATCATCACTGCGCTATCCAGATAGTCGCGCTGCTCTGTATTTGCGCAGATATTCGGTTCAATCGGGTGCCGCGGTTTCGTCACACTTTTGACGTGTTTGGCTTCACATACACTTCGACAATGGAAGAAGACGGTGCAGCAGCAGTGAGTTTGCTTACATGTGACGAAACCAAGAACGAGGAGATTGTGAAGAAAAAAGGTGCCTCGTCTGTGGTGTGGAATTGGTTTGGGTAGAAGAAAAGTGATACGAATGAGATGAACGTGATTTGCAAGGTACGCAAGTGCACTGTTTTAACAAGTGGTGGAAACACGTCAAACCTTTTCTATCATCTGAAATCCAAGCTTCCAAACGAATATGGCCAAAGTAAAAAAAAATGCGGCAAACCTCAGCAATTCACAGTTTAAATAAAATTACATTATGTAAAACAGTTTCTTTGTGTTTGAATTTTTATTTATGCATTTTCAGATACAAATTGCTATATTGTGATCTAGCAACTGCTATTGTGATCGTTATCGAGGTAGAAAATTGCTTCTCCTGTGATAGAAGATTTTGGTTATATCGCCCACCCCTAATGAAGCCTATCTTGAGCATGGATTCATGGTGGTGATGGTGGGGGCAGAGGAGAGGCTCGTGTGTGTTTTGTGTCTTAAACCGCTGGCAGCAGACCGCATGAGACCCAACAAATTAGGAATACACTTAGAGACAACACACTCCAGTCACGTTAATAATCCACTCGACTTCTTTCAAAGAAAGCTGGCAGATTACAGACAGCAGGAGAATCACATGGTAACATCTGAATCAGTGGACAGCAAAGCACAAATGGCTTCATTCAAAGTTGCATACAGAATTGGCCAGTGCAAAAAAACTACAAACGATTGTGGAGGAGCAAATAAACATGGGGTCAATTATGCAATGATAAGTGACAACGTAAGCCTTTTATAACAATTGCACGTGTATTTTGTCTATTTTTAACTTGGTGTTGTTTGATCTTATTGGTTTAGAAATTGATATTTCAATAAACAGTAAACTTGGCCGATTTCGTTATTATTTTGTTGACAAGTGGGGCTTGAAAATTCGCTCACCCCCTTAAGTGGGGAATGACAGAAAAAGTTTGAGAACCACTGGGTTAATAGCTCGTTTAGAGAACCTTTTCATGATATGCTAATTTTTTGAGATAGGGATTTTGGGTTTTCATGAGCTGTATGCCACAATCATCAATATTAAAACAATAAAAGGCTTGAACTACTTCAGTTTGTGTGTAATGAATCTAAAATATATGAAAGTCTAATGTTTATCAGTACATTACAGAAAATAATGAACGTTATCACAATATGCACATTTTTTGAGAAGGACCTGTACAGGTATATAATTCAACTATCGTACACAGGTATCCTGATGTTATCTAGGAACAATATATATATATATATATATATATAAACAATATATATATATATATATATATATATATATATATATATATATATATATATAGTTACTGTATATATATATATATATATATATATATATATATATATATAGTTTTATATAGTTTTATATATATAGTTATATATATATATATATATATATATATATATATATAGTTATATATAGTTATATAATAGAATGTAAGATTATAACTTGTTTGACATGTACAGTGTTTTAAGAAAGAGAAGAAGTATTTTCCACCAACTTTGAGGTTCCCATCTTTTCCAATAAATCCTGCCTTCTGCATTATATCACTTTTTTCTGTGGTAGACATTTTAACAATCTGTGGGAAGTGCTCTCTCTCTCTCATTAAAAAAAATCCACAAGAGCTTATTGTCACTTAATCACTTGTCACTTAGTCACAGTACAGTCCTCCCAGTGGAATTATGTGTCAAGGTAAATATAATTGTCAACTACAGTATGTTACCCAGAAGTGTACATAACGAGTAGGAAAATGAGTTGCAACTAGCAGATATGTTACACTGATGGAATTTACTACTCAAACTTCTATTCGTTCTGTTGAGAAAGAACACTTTTTTGTTCCGCGTAAAATGTGAAACATACCCCAAATTATACAGTGACTCACTGGCATTTCTATCAAAGACATCTGACAACCAAGTTGGCACAAGATTATGAGAAACTCACATTACAACTTTATACTTGTACACCAAGTGTTTACCCTGCTGTATTTACATATTATTATACTGCTCAGTTTACAATTATACTTTGCATATATAACAGTGTAAATTCTGTGCAATTTATGTAATTTTATATATTTCTATTTTACAAACTGGATTCCAAAAAAGTTGGGACACTAAACAAATTGTGAATAAAAACTGAATGCAATGATGTGGAGATGGCAAATGTCAATATTGTATTCAGAATAGAACATAGATGACAGAACAAAAGTTTAATCAGAGAAAATTTATCATTTTAAAGGAAAAATATGTTGATTCCAAATTTCACGGTGTCAACATATCCCTACTTGTTGGGACAAGTAGCAATAAGAGGCTGGAAAAAGTAAATTTGAGCATAACGAAGAGCTGGAAGACCAATTAACAGTAAATAGGTTAATTGGCAACATGATTGGGTATAAAAAGAGCTTCTCAGAGTGGCAGTGTCTCTCAGAAGCCAAGATGGGTAGAGGATCACCAATTCCCACAATGTTGCGCAGAAAGATAGTGGAGCAATATCAGAAAGGTGTTACCCAGCGAAAAATTGCAAAGACTTTGCAGTTACAGTATCATCATCGTCAACTGTGCATAATATCATCCGAAGATTCAGAGAATCTGGAACAATCTCTGTGCGTAAGGGTCAAGGGCGTAAAACCATACTGGATGCCCGTGATCTCCGGGCCCTTAAACGACACTGCACCACAAACAGGAATGCTACTGTTAAAGAAATCACAGAATGGGCTCAGGAATACTTCCAGAAACCATTGTCAGTGAACACAATCCACCGTGCCATCCGCCGTTGCCAGCTGAAACTCTACAGTGCAAAGAAGAAGCCATTTCTACGCAAGATCCACAAGCACAGGCGTTTTCATTGGGCCAGGGATCATTTAAAATGGAGTGTGGCAAAATGGAAGACTGTTCTGTGGTCAGACGAGTCACGATTCGAAGTTCTTGTTGGAAATGTGGGACGCCATGTCATCCGGACCAAAGAGGACAAGGACAACCCAAGTTGTTATCAACGCTCAGTTCAGAAGCCTGCATCTCTGATGGTATGGGGTTGCATGAGTGCGTGTGGCATGGGCAGCTTGCATGTCTGGAAAGGCACCATCAATGCAGAAAAATATATTCAGGTTCTAGAACAACATATGCTCCCATCCAGACGTCATCTCTTTCAGGGAAGACCCTGCATTTTTCAACAAGATAATGCCAGACCACATTCTGCATCAATCACAACATAATGGCTGCGTAGGAGAAGAATCCGGGTACTGAAATGGCCAGTCTGCAGTCCAGATCTTTCCCCTATAGAGAACATTTGGCGCATCATAAAGAGGAAGGTGCGACAAAGAAGGCCCAAGACGATTGAACAGTTAGAGGCCTGTATTAGACAAGAATGGGAGAGCATTCCTATTTCTAAACTTGAGAAACTGGTCTCCTCGGTCCCCAGACATCTGCTGAGTGTTGTAAGAAGAAGGGGAGATGCCACACAGTGGTGAAAATGGCCTTGTCCCAACTTTTTGGGGATTTGTTGACACCATGACATTTTGATTCACCATATTTTTCCCTTAAAATGATACATTTTCTCAGTTTAAACTTTTGTTCCGTGATTTATGTTCTATTCTGAATAAAATATTGACATTTGCCATCTCCACATCATTGCATTCAGTTTTTATTCACAATTTGTTTAGTGTCCCAACTTTTTTGGAAACCGGTTTGTAATTTACTGTAAAAGAATTTTCTACAACTTTGTAAATTTGGATATTCCAACCCCAATTTTTTATTTTTATTGGAAATTCTTGAGTTTAATTGTATTCTCTAGTACATTTTTGCATCTGTAGGTCACAGACAGTGTATAAGCATATCATAGTGTATATGGTCATGTACGTGACAACTAAAATTTGAAATTGTGACAATGATGAAATTTAAACAAAAAGCACTGACAGTAATGATATACTACCTTGAAGAAGCTTACTTTGTGCAGACACAGGACGTAACTTTCTTTAATCGCAGTTCTATGTTTCGAGGATCTTTGTGGTATAATCTGACATGTAGAACACAGGTAATAGGAGAGTCTGTTATGTAATTCACCCTGGATCTTATCGGAATCATCTTTTACAGTACGACAAGTAATAATCTCAGTCGCACAGTCTAAAACCGGCTTTAGAGTGAGACTGGATGAGTCTGGACAGGATCCGTGTAGTTGTGTTATGCAGTGATACCTCTGTGTGGCTTTCAGTTTCATAAATAGAGTTGTCTCTGGGATGATTAATTTATAGCAGAAATCTCAATCAGGCCACTCGGTTTTGTCTGGCAACAGCGCTGAGTGCAGTTTAACACTCTTGCTTTTGAATTCTTCATTATGGAAATGCACAGCCAGGCCTTGCATAATATTCTCCCTTGTAGCAGGATGAATGCTTTTTTTTTTTAATGAACAATATGAAATTTGGAGTTGTCTTTCATCTGTGGTCTTGAGGTAAGTGCAGATCCCTGTTCACCATTAGAGCTTTTATTAATCTGTTTAGTCCAGCCAGAGAACAGATAATGTCTCTAGATAACTCCCACACACGGACGCTGGATTAAATCAGAAAGGTACAGACACAGGTTTGTATGTCTGCCGTTTGAGGCTCGGTCATACAATACGCTAACACGAAGCAGATTTGATAAGACAAGCTGCTTGTGGTATAACAGGGATAATAAAGATCCAGTCTATTCTAGTCGGGACACAGTGACAATTACGTGAATGTTCCTGCCCATGTGTACGCACACACAAAGGGAATAATTGTTTGAACAGAAAAAGGGGTTTGACTAAGAGTTATGCGTTCGTCTTGATGGGTTTCTCTTCATATACTGTACAAGGGAGTCCGTGGGTGCTTGCTGAAATAATCTTGCAAAAAATATGAACGGCTTAATGGAGCAGGATGAATAGCAATGAGAACGCTGTAATCCAGGGACCAAGGACCCTTGCAAAAGGACTAAATAGGAGTGGGCACTTATTTAATGTATATGAATTACAGGTCAGTTGTGTATACAGTAGAGTTGTGAATCATAAACAGGCTGACGATTCGATTCAATCAATCAAGCTTAGAAGTCAGAACAGGTTTTGAAGGATTAAAAATGCCTAAAAATATCTAATAAACATTGACATTTTTTTATGTCATGTCACGTACAAAGAGAACTTTTTTTCCCCCAGCTAATATTCTGCTCCACACTCCAGTCCACCAGCCGGCCATTAACTCATAAGAAGAAGAAGCAGCCATGCTCTCTCAGGACATGAGTATAGAGGCATAGAGGAAAGCTGTGGTGTATTTTGAAAGAATTTGTTCATTTTAGACCATTTATCATTAGTAAGTTTTTACGTTAATAATTCACCTTTAAACTGACCAACAAAAGATTGAGATTGCATAACTGAGTCTAAGACTTATTTTATATTTTCCTTATCAATCATTTTTCTTCCCAAAAAGGTTTGGAGTTGATCAACTTTTTTGTTGTTAGAGGTGTTTTCTGTCATCCCAGCAAGCTGTTATTTGTTCAACCCCATCACATGTGTGGCTTCATCAAACATGTCTAGAGTAATTAGTCTCAGCAAAACCAGTGACACCAGCAACCCTGAATGCCCCTATCTCTCTCTCTCGCTGTCTCTCTGTCTCTCTCTCTCTCTCGCTGTCTCTCTCTCTCTCTCTCGCTGTCTCTCTGTCTCTCTCTCTCACTGTCTCGCTGTCTCTCTGTCTCTCTCTCTCTCTCGCTGTCTCTCTGTCTCTGTCTCTCACTCTCTCTCTCTCTCTCTGTCTCTCTCTCTCTCGTTGTCTCTCTGTCTCTCTCTCGTTGTCTCTCTGTCTCTCTCTCTCTCTCTCTCTGCATGTCCTTTAGTCTGTTATCTTGCTCATGTGTTTTAGGTTGATCATGATCATCGATCACACTCCCCCAGTCCCCATAGTCAGCCAGCTCCTGTACCATACATATCCTTTTTAGTATGTTGTGTGTGTGAACGTTTCAGTAAACCAGTGGTTCACAAAGTGTGGGGTCGCCCCACTAGTGGGGAATACAGACATGACAGGTGGGGCGCAATGAACGGGAGGAAATTAGTGGAAAATAATAGGAAAGTACCTATTCTAATTCATGCTTTTCTTTATTGATAATGAAGAGCGTACGTTCAAAACAATCACACACAAATAAATGGATCATTAATACAAGTCAATTTAAAATAACATCAGTTGTGGGCCGGGAGAGAAAGTGGAACAATAACGGTTTAACGTCGGACAAACTTGAGCAGCGCTGCTTGAATCACAAACCTGCGCGACCCACTGGGCAGCGCTGCGCGATTCTGAGAGAAATAGACCGCGCCGACCATCAAAATACATTTTACCCCGCTGTGATGCGCGCGTACAAACCAGGCATGGCAAGGCGGAAACAATATTAAACAGTCCTGACATTTTAAATTGTTTTTAAATAAAAACACAGTGAGTCGCGCAGGTTTGTGATTCGAGCGGCGCTGCGCGATCCACCGGGCTGCGCAAATAAACCAGATCATCACTGCGCTAATCAGATAGTCGCGCTGCGCTGTATTTGCGCAGATATTTGGTTCAATCAGGTGCCGCGGTTTTGTCCCACTTTTGATGTGTTTGGCTTCACATACACTTCGACAATGGAAGAAGACGCTGCAGCAGTGAGTTTACTTACATGTGACGAAACCAAGAACGAGGAGATTGTAAAAAAAAAAAAGGTGCCTCGTCTGTATTGTGGAATTGGTTTGGGTAGAAGAAAAGTGATACGAATGAGATGGACGTGATTTGGAAGGTACGCAAGTGCACTGTTTTAACAAGTGGTGGAAACACGTCAAACCTTTTCTATCATCTGAAATCCAAGCATCCAAACGAATATGGCCAAAGTAAAAAAATGCGGCAAACCTCAGCAATTCACAGTTTAAATAAAATTACATTATGTAAAACAGTTTCTTTGTGTTTGAATTTTTATTTATGCATTTTCAGATACAAATTGCTATATTGTGATATATATCGTTATCGAGGTAGAAAATAGCTTCTACCATGATAGAATATTTTGGTTATATCGCCCACCACTAATGAAGTCTATCTTGAGCTTGGATTCATGGAGGGAATGGTGGGGGCAGAAGAGAGAAGCACGTGTGTGTTTTGTGTCTTATACCGCTGGCAGCAGACCGCATGAGGCCCAACAAATTAGGAAGACACTTAGAGACAACAACCTCCAATCATGTTAATAAGCCACTCGACTTCTTTGAAAGAAAGCTGGCAGAATGCAGACAGCAGGATAATCGCATGGTAACATCTGAATCAGTGGACAGCAAAGCACAAATGGCTTCATTCAAAGTTGCATACAGAATTGGCCAGTGCAAAAAAACTACAAACGATTGCTGAGCAGCTAATAAACATGGGGTCAATTATGCAAAGATATGTGACAACGTAAGCCTTTTATAACAATTGCACGTGTATTTATCTATTTTTAACTTGGTGTTGTTTGATCTTATTGGTTTAGAAATTGATTTTTAAATAAACAGTAAACTTGGCCGATTTCGTTATTACTTTGTTGACAAGTGGGGCTTGAAAATTCGCTCACCCCCTTAAGTGGGGAATGACAGAAAAAGTTTGAGAACCACTGCAGTAAACCAACCTGAACAAAATAAAAATCTGCCAGAATGAGCTATTATTTGAATCTTTCAATAAAACTTTCGGTCGTGTTGATTATTCTTTTTTTATACAATTTATTTCAGTTAAATAAAGAAAAGAAAACATGTACGTGACAGCTCAGTTGCATTAAGTGACCCCCATAAAACTCCCTTAAAAGGCAAAACTCAAAGACGGACTAAACTGTAAAAATAAAAAGGCAAAAATAACATTTTCTCACAGGCAGACGTGTCAGTTACACCAATATATTCAGCAACACATGAAAAGCAGACAAACTACAGAACTAGCTGTGAAAATAAAAAAAACGACATGACAGCAGAGAAATGAAAGGATATCTATATTGTGCACCGATGACCATGGGCATCAAGCATAACACACAGGGAAACTGGTGTGTTTAAATCTTTTAAGTGTCTTAGCCAGAAATTGTTCAGACCGTTGCGCTTTCCCATACTGTATCTCACACTTCGGCTTCAGGCGTCTCATTCCACCTTCCCCAGTGGTGTACTGGAAAAGCAATAGGGCACATGTTGCATCCTGAAATATTAGTGATGTTGGTAAGAAGCTGACTAAAGAGTGTACCGAACATTGCATATTAGAAAATAGCAGATCGGTCAGTTCAGGGTCACATTGTCTGGGTTGTAAGTGGCTTTAAAAGAAAATAGCATGGCCATACACAGTATACTTATTAGACTGTCCGGAACCTAAAGTCGAATGACAGAATAGAAAGAGTTCACTACAATAAATTGGAATTTGCAATAGACAATACAATTAAACTAAAGAATTTACAATAAAGAAAAAAAAAGAAATAAGAATGTAAAAATTTTGGTTGGATTATTCAAATTTACAAAAGTTACAAAATAAAACAGAATAGAATTTGTTTTTTTTTTACTCAGAATTGACAGAAAATAGAAAGTATCATTGTAAACTGAGAGGTATACTGTAAAAATAGAAAAATAGAAAAGGGTAAAAATATGATATGTGACAGCAGCAGTATTATTAAAAGATGAAGTATGAAATGTAATTACGTGTTTATCAGCAGCAGTGTTATTGTCCATCTTCCAAAATGCAAGTTACAGTAGTCCTCATTTTATGAGTAATGTGTAAATTTCTCTAAGCATAACTGAAACCCCGCCCACTTCAATAAAAAAAATTAGGCCTAATAATATCTCTACTAAAATTAATATTGCAAATCAGTTATTTAAACATATTGTTTCATTAAATTAGCCTAATTTTATTATCAAAATAATAAAATCCCACTTTTAAATTATTATTATTATTATTATTATTATTATTATGTTCACTATTATTAAAAAGCAGAAGGTCTGTACCATCTTACTATGAACAACAATGAATGAGAATATACTGTAGCTTGTACTTACATCATTAAAAGAAGTAAAAAAAAAAGTATATATTTAATATATACTTATATTTAATTTAACAACTGATATTATTTAAACATTTTACCTCACGGGGAGGGGGGGGCGCAATTCAGTGTCTTCTTGTGCCAGTCCGAAGTCTGGATAAATGCAGAGGGTTGTGTCAGGAAGGGCATCCGACGTAAAACATTTGCCAAATCAATGATGCGAATCACAAATATAATTTCCATACCGGATCGGTCGTGGCCCGTGTTAACAACGACCGCCACTAGTGCTGTTGACCTACAGGGTGCCGGTGGAAATTGGGCTACTGTTGTTCGAAGAAGGAGAGGAGGAAGGCGTGTTCGAAAGCAGAGAGAGAAGAGGAAAGGGAAGAGTTTAGGAGTGATAGTAGGGACTTTGAATGTTGGGACCATGACAGGGAAGGGAAGAGGTTTGATATCAGGGTTGATATGATGCAGAGAAGGAAGGTGGATATACTGTGCGTCCAGGAGACCAGGTGGAAAGGTAGCAAGGCTAGAAGCTTAGGAACAGGGTTCAAATTGTTTTACCATGGTGTGGATAGGAAAAGAAATGGAGTAGGAGTTATCCTGAAAGAGGAGTTTGTAAGGAATGTTCTAGAGGTGAAGAGAGTATCAGATAGGGTGATGAGTCTGAAGATGGAAATTGAAGAGATAATGTTCAATGTTGTTAGTGGTTATGCCCCACAGGTAGGATGTGAGTTAGAAGAGAAATAGAAATTCTGGAGTGAGTTAGATGAAGTGATGCAGAGCATCCCCAGACGTGAGAGAGTGGTGATTGGTGCAGACTTCAATGGACATGTTGGGGAAGGGAACAGAGGTGATGAAAATGTGATGGTCAGGTTTGGTCTTCAGGACAGGAATGTAGAAGGACAGATGGTGGTGGATTTTGCAAAGAGGATGGAAATGGCAGTAGTAAATACTTTCTTCCAGAAGAAGCAGGAACATAGGGTGACGTATCAGAGTGGAGGCAGAAGCACTCAAGTGGACTACATCTTGTGTCGACGTTGTAATCTGAAAGAGATCAGTGACTGCAAAGTTTTGGTAGGGGAGAGTGTAGCCAAACAACACAGAATGGTGGTGTGTAAAATAACCCTGGTGGTGAGGAAGGTGAAGAGGACAAAGGCAGAGCAGAGGACAAAGTGGTGGAAGCTGAGAAAGGAAGAATGTAGTCTTTAGGGAGGTGTTGAGACAGGTTATGGGTGGTCAGGAGGTGCTTTCAGGCGACTGGACAACTATAGCCAATGTGATCAGGTAGACAGGTAGGAGGGTACTTGGTGTATTATCAGGTAAGGGAAAATTGGACAAGGAGACTTAGTGGTGGAATGAGGAAGTCCAGGAGTGTTTACAGGGAAAGAGGCTAGCTAAGATGAAGTGGGACACTGAGAGGACTGAAGAGAGTAGACAGGAGTACAGGGAGATGCAGCATAAGGTGAAGATAGAGGTGGCAAAGGCCAAACAAAGAGCATATGAGGACCTGTATGCTAGGCTAGACAGTAAGGAGGGAGAGGTGGATCTGTACAGGTTGGCGAGGCAAAGAGATAGAGATGGGAAGGATGTGCAGCAGGTTAGAGTGATTAAAGATAGAGATGGAAATGTACTGACAGATGCCAGGAGGGTGATGGGAAGATGGAAGGAGTACTTTGAGGAGTTGATGAATGAGGAAAACGAAAGAGAACAAAGGGTAGAAGAGGTGACTGTTGTGGAACAGGAAGTAGCAATTATTAGTAAAAGTGAGGTGAGAAGGGCGTTGAAGAGGATGAAGAGTGGAAAGGCTGTTGGTCCTGATGAAATACCTGTGGAGGTATGGAAGTGCTTAGGAGAGGTGGCAGTAGAGTTTCTGACTAGTTTGTTTAACAAGATCTTGAACAGCGAGAGGATTCCAGAGGAATGGAGGAGTGTAATGGTGCCGATTTTTAAGAAAGCTGTGGCAATTACAGAGGTATAAAGCTAATGAGCCATACAATGAAGCTGTGGGAAAGAGTAGTGGAAACTAGGTTAAGGGCAGAGGTGAGCATTTGTGAGCAGCAATGTGGTTTTATGCCTAGAAAGAGTATATCAGATGCAGTATTTGCTTTGAGGATGCTGGTGGAGAAGTACAGAGAAGGTAATAAAGAGTTGCATTGTGTCTTTTTAGATTTAGAGAAAGCGTATGACAGGGTGCCGAGAGAGGAGCTGTGGTGTTGTATGAGGAAGTCTGGAGTGGCAGAGAAGTATGTTAGAGTGGTGCAGGACATGTATGAGAGATGTAAGGCAGTGGTGAGATGTGCTGTAGGTGTGACAGAAGAGTTCAAGGTGAAAGTGGGTCTGCATCAAGGATCGGCTTCTAGCCCATTTTTGTTTGCTCTGGTGATGGACAGGATGGCAGATGAGGTAAGACAGGAGTCTCCATGGACTATGATGTTTGCAGATGACATTGTGCTTTGTAGCGAGAGCAGGGAACAGGTGGAAGAAAATTTGGAGAGGAATGAAGGTTAGCCGCAGCAAGACGGAATACATGAGTGTGAATGAGAGGGACCCAAGAGGAACAGTGAGGCTACAGGGAGCAGAGGTAAAGAAGGTGCAGGATTTTAAGTACTAATGTCCAGAGCAACTGAGAGTGTTCAAAGGAGGTGAAGAGGCGGGTACAGGTAGGTTGGAATGGGTGGAGAAAAGTGTCAGGTGTGTTGTGCGATAAAAGAATACCAGCGAGTCCGAAAGGAAAGGTGTACAGGACAGTGGTGAGATCAGCGATGCTCTACGGCTTAGAGACAGTGGCACTGAAGAAAAGACAGGAGGCAGAGCTGAAGATGTTGAGGTTCTCCTTGGGAGTGACAAGGATGGATAGGATCAAGATTGAGTTCATCAGAGGGACAACCCATGTTCGATGTTTTGGAGATAAAGTCAGAGAGGCCAGATTGAGGTGGTTTGGACATGTTCAGAGGAGAGATTGCGAGCATATCGGTAGAAGGATGCTGAGGTTGGAACTGCCAGGCAGAAGGAAGACCTAGAGGAAGACCAAAGAGGAGATTTATGGACGCAGTGAGAGAGGACATGAAGTTAGTTGGTGTGAGAAAAGAGGATGCAGATGATAGGGTTAGATGGAGGCAGATGATTCGCTGTGGTGACCCCTGAGAGGGAACAGCCGAAAGACAAAGAGGAAGACCTCTCGAATGTTAGATATAGCAAATGTTGCAGAAGTTTTTTGCTTTAAATTTTTGTTTCTATAGTTCTATACAGTGGTGTCCAAAAGTATTGCTATAAAAGTGAAATTCAGTGTTTTAATAATTTTTCTATTTACAGTATATAATATGAGAATTTATATAACGAAAGATCGAGATAATAAAAATAATTTGTTGTGTTATGCAATGAAATCGCTGTGCAACAATCTATTTAGTATGAAGTAATTTATTCCTCAAAACCTGCTGGATCCGGCTGGGCATAGAGTCAAAAAGACGTCTGCGGCACTTTGGGGTCAACTGCTCAATTCATGCCTGCTTGATTGCTCCCTGAAGATCATGTTTAGAAGATGGGTTCTTGCCTGCCAATGCCTTCTTCACCACCGTCCAACAGTTTTCTATTGGGTTTAGGTCTGGAGGTGACCCAGGCCATGGCTCCAGAAGCTGAATTTCATTGTCACATAGCCAGTTTTTCTCTGGGTTTTCAGTTACTTGATAAGTTATCAAATAGACTTGAAGTAATTAGTGAAATTAGTTACATATCATATAATGTTATAGATAGATAGACAGAGAGAGAGAGAGTGAGAGAGAGAGAGTACTTTATTAATCCCAACTGAAATTGTAAAAGTTAAGTAATAGATGCAAAGCAAAATAATATTTGTTTTGCTGATCTGGAAAATGACCTGATGCATGGCCAAAATCCATAAATGATATAATCTTTACAATGAGTTTTATGATCGTTGCACCCTAGTAATTTGTATTTCAATGAAATCAAATGTTTCTTTATTCAATGCCAAATTGTCAGGAATGTGACTAAATGGAAGTGAACCCAATTGCAAACAAACTGCTTTATTAATGGGAAAGCACAAAGAATCTTTACCATGCAGCAGGAGCAGAGGGGAGAGAGGCTGCACGTGTGAGTGAGTAGAATGAATGGGGAAATCCCTTGTAACGAGAGAGGAGGCGGGTCAATGATGTGGGGGAAATTCCACAACCCCGGAAGCAGAGCGTGAAAGAGAATCTCCAAAAAGGCATGAATCCTTGACTGAGGCAGAGTGTGCGCGATCGCGGCGCCTGATGTTTTGAGCGAGAATTCGTCCGAGATTGAATGCCTATGCGTATCGGCGAAAACACTCTTGTGCGATGTCTGCGAACGCGGAAGTGCTCACAAGCACACACAGGTTGCGGGAAAACAGCGTGAGTCGAGGTCGGAGAGACAGGCAGGGTTGGTAACAGTTATCCAGCAGCCAGAGAGGCGAAATCCAGAAGCGTGATCCAAATTCAAAGTTGATAAACAGGCGAGGTCATGCACGTAGACAAATCCAAACGAGAAAATCCAGTGGGCAAAAACGAAACCGAAGTCCAGAAGCAATCAAGGTCAAAACACAGATACGGGGCACTAGAGAAAATCACAGACTGACGAGAGGCGCACAAGTAAGATACTTCGGCACTGAGTGAAATTCTAAGCTTCCTTTTAAAGGCAGAGCTGGATTGCTGATGGGCTGCAGGTGTGTGAAGGTAATTGGAAGGGAAGCAGGAAACTAATTTAATGGGCATGAAACTATTGGTCTTATGTGGGAGACGTGGAATGAGGGATTGATGCGACGCATTGTGGATGGCAAGAGTAACCTGACTGTGCAAGGATTGATAATTTTGGAGATGGTGAAAGGCCCAATGTACCTTGGAGATATCTTGTGGGAAGTTGTTTTAATGGGGACATTACGGGTGGAGAGCATGACTCTCTGCCCAACGCGGTAGGTTGGGGCGGTTGAGCGGCGGCGATCTGCTTGGCGCTTAAATAGGGTTATTGCATGGCGGAGCCTCGCTCTTGCACGTTGCCAGGTTCTTCTACAGCGACGTATGAAAGCTTGGGCCGAGGGAACCGCCACCTCCTCCTCTTGGGATGGAAACAAAGGAGGTTGGTAGCCAAGACAACACTGGAACGGTGAGAGGCCCGTGGACGATGTTGGTAGTGAATTATGTGCATATTCAATCCACGGTAGCATCCGGCTCCAGGAGTGTGAGTCTTGGGAGGTCATACATCGAATCGCTGTTTCGAGGTCCTGATTGGCTCGCTCAGTCTGGCCGTTGGTCTGAGGGTGATAACCAGAAGAGAGGCTGGGGGTAGCACCAATGAGTTTACAAAATGCTGTCCAGAAATGTGCGGAGAACTGGGGTCCGCGATCAGAAACAGTGTCTACCGGGATACCGTGAAGGCGAAATACATGTAGTATGAGTAATCCTGCCATTTCCTTGGCTGAGGGGAGTTTAGACAGGGGAACAAAGTGGACCGCTTTGGAGAAACGATCGATGATGGTTAAGATGCAGGTGTAGCCATTTGCGTCTGGGAGTCCAGCAACGAAGTCTAGGGCTATGTGGGACCATGGTCTGTGGGGAATTGGGAGTGGTCTCAGGAGGCCTGCTGGAGGTTTATTGATGGCTTTATTGCGAGTGCAGACATCGCAGGCAGATACAAACTGTCGGGTATCTTGTCTGATAGAGGGCCACCAGAAGCGCTGTTGGACTAGTGCGAGAGTGCGGGCTCCTCCGGGATGACAGGCCAATCTTGAACTGTGTCCCCATTCTAGGACTCGTGGACGTGCTAGTGGTGGTACAAAGAGCCTACCAGGTGGTGTCTCTGGTGGGCCGGGTTCCCGATCTAACACTTGATCAGAGCCTCGACATCTAAGGTCGCGCCTATGAGACATTGTGGTGACAGAATAGTCGGTGGAGGAGAATCATCCGTGACCGAAATGAACTGGCGAGAGAGGGCATCGGGCTTGGTATTCTTGTTCCCTGGTCGATAAGATAGGGAGAAGTTGAAACATGAGAAGAGCAATGACCATCTGGCTTGGCGAGAGTTCAAGCATTTAGCTGACTTGAGATATTCAAGGTTTTTGTGATCTGTCCAGATGAGAAACGGGACCTCTGTGCCCTTGTCTCCATTCCTCCAGCGCCAGTTTTACCGCGAGCAGCTCCCGATCTCCGATCCCGTAGTTCTTCTCAGCGGTGGAAAGACGGTGAGAGAAGAAGCAGCAAGGATGCAATTAACCATCGGCTGGAGACCTCTGAGAAAGTATGGCCCCCACACCGGAGTCTGAGGGGTCTACTTCCGCTATGAACTGGAGTGCAGGATCCGGTTGCGTGAGGATGGGTGCTGAGGTGAACCGGTCTTTTAATTTGACAAATGACTCCTCTGCCTGATCAGACCAATCAAAAGGAACCTTAATGGAGGTGAGGGCGATAAGTGGGGCTGCCACTAAGCTGTAATTCCTAATAAATCAGCGGTAGAAATGAGCAAACCCGAGAAAGCGCTGGAGGTCTTTCCGGGTAGACGGTCTTGGCCAGTCGGTTACCACTTTTAGTTTAGCTGGATCCATTTGGATCTTAGATGGGGCGATGATAAAACCCAGGAAAGAGACGGTTTGACGATGAAATTCACATTTCTCTTCCTTTACGTATAGTTGGTTTTCAAGGAGGCTCTGAAGAACTTGGCGAACATGCAGCTTGTGATCATCCAATGAACGGGAGAAAATCTAAATGTCATCTTAATAGACAAATGTGAAGATATTCAGGAAATCCCTGAGAACATCATTCACCAAGGATTGGAAGACGGTTGGTGCGTTGCCTAGTCCAAATGGTACTACAAGGTATTCGTAGTGTCCCGAGGGGGTGTTAAAAGCTGTCTTCCACTCATTCGCCTCCCTGATCCTGACAAGATGATAGGCATTGTGCAGGTCGAGTTTGGTGAAGATATTAGCCCCCTGAAGGAGGTCGAACGCTGTGGACATCAGGGGAAGAGCGTAACGATTCTTAATGGTGATTTCGTTAAGCCCTCTGTAATCGATACATGGCCGTAAAGTCTTGTCCTTTTTGGCCACGAAGAAGAATCCTGCCCCAGCGGGGGATGAAGAAGGACGGATGATGCCAGCAGCAAGGGATTCAGAAATATATTTGTCCAAGGCTTCCCTCTCATTTGAGCATAATGAATATAATCGTCTCCGGGGAGGAGTCGTGCCTGGAAGAAGATAGATGGCACAATCGTAGGGTCTGTGGTGGGGGGAGTGAGAGAGCACGTGACTTACTGAAGACCTGCTTGAGGTCAGAGTAATCAGGCGGAACATCTGAGAGGTCAGGGAACTCCTCAGTGGCAGGAGATATTACTGTGGAACGGTGAGCAGACTTCAGGCAGGATGCTAGACACAAGGGACTCCATTCTTGGATCGTGTTTTTAGTCCAATCAATGTGTGGGTTATGACGGATAAGCCAAGGTCGACCGAGAACCAAGGAGGAGTGGGCGTCATGCATAACAAGAAAGGAGAGTTCCTCAGAATGGTTGCCAGATACTCGAAGGATTACTGGCTCTGTACGGCGAGTAATGGAAGACAGAGAAGTGCCGTCGAGGGCTTGAACGGCTAATGGAGACTCAAGAGCTTGAGTTGAGAGGTTGAGATCCTTAACTTTGGAAGCGGACATCAGATTTTGGTCTCAGCCAGAGTCAATTAGTGCAGGGACCACATGAGGTCTGCCTTGTGTGACAATGATGGTAGGCAGAAGTGCGTGTGAGCTAGGGGATTGGTTGATGGCTGACCCCTCCAGAGTCCCTAGATTAGCTGGAGGAGTTCTTGCTTTCAGAGGGCACTGGGGAACATAGTGACCCTTCTGGCCACAATAAAGGCAAGAACCAGATTGGAGTCTCCGCTGACGCTCTTCATAGGAGATCCGGGTTCTGTTTACATGCCTCGACTTTGGGTTTGAACTGCGGGCCATCTCGGATACGGTGTGCCGGCTGGGAGAAGACAGTGGTGGTGCTGAGGGTCCCGAACTGGAAGAGAGCTTGGAATGAATACCGTGTCGTTGAGTCAGCCGAGCATCCACATGACCTGCTAATTCCATAAGACCATTGAAATCACAGGGGAGCTCCTTCAGAGAGACCGTGAAGAAAGACATCGTAGAGTGCTTGGGTGTCCCAGTTCGCCGATGCAGCCAGCGTGTGGAACTCTATAGCATAATCATATGCAGAACGGGGGCCTTGGCAGAGCTCCAGTAATTGTCTGGCTGCGTCTCTGCCGGAGTGGGAGTGGTCGAAAACCCTCTTCATCTCCTCAGTGAATGTTCTGAAGGTCGCGCAGCAAGGGTCATTGACATCCCAAACAGCAGTTCCCCATTCACATGCACGATCGTTGAGGAGAGTGATAACGTAAGCCACCCTAGAGCGTTCGGTAGGGAAGTAGGACGCCTGGAGCTCCAACAGCAAGGAGCATTGGGACAAAAAGGAGCGACAGGTTCCGGGTTCCCCGTTGTACGGTTGTGGGTTTGGGAGCTGGGGTTCACGATGTGAGGTGTTCACTGGTGCTGGGATCGGATCATCTAGGAGTTGCTGAAGCTGAGTGGTAATGAAGGAAAGAGTCTGATTTACATGCTGGATGTTTTTTTGGTGAGCACTCAGCATCGCCCCCTGGTGTGAAAGTGCCTGCCTTAACTGATCCAAGTCCACTGGGTCCGTCATGGCCGAAGTATACTGTCAGGGATGTGACTAAATGGAAGTGAACCCAATTGCAGACAAACAGCTTTATTAACGGGAAAGCACAAAGAATCTTTACCATGCAGCAGGAGCAGAGGGGAGAGAGGCTGCGCGTGTGAGTGAGCAGAATGAATGGGGAAATCCCTTGTGATGACAGAGGAGGCGGGTCGATGACATGGGGGAAATTCCACAACCCCGGAAGCAGAGCGTGAAAGAGAATCTCCAAAAAGGCGTGAATCCTTGACTGAGGCAGAGTGTGCGCGATTGCGGCGCCCGATGTTTTGAGCGAGAATTCGTCCGAGATTGAATGCCTATGCGTATCGGCGAAAACACTCTTGTGCGATGTCCACGAACGCGGAAGTGCCCTCAAGCACACACAGGTTGCGGGAAAACAGCGTGAGTCGAGGTAGGAGAGACAGGCAGGGTTGGTAACAGTTATCCAGCAGCGAGAGAGGTGAAATCCAGAAGCGTGTTCCAAATTCAAAGTCGATAAACAGGCGAGGTCATGCACGTAGACAAATCCAAACGAGAAAATCCAGAGGGCAAAAACGAAACCGAAGTCCAGAAGCAATCAAGGTCAAAACACAGATACGGGGCACTAGAGAAAATCCCAGACTGCCGAGAGGTGCACAAGTAAGATACTTCGGCACTGAGTGAAATTCTAAGCTTCCTTTTAAAGGCAGAGCTGGATTGCTGATGGGCTGCAGGTGTGTGAAGGTAATTGGAAGGGAGGCAGGACTTTCTTACATGAAATTATGACCTGGATGTGCTTGGCTGATCTGGCTGGCGCATGACAAAAATATTCATTAGACATCATGTACAGTATGCATGTCATTTAAATAAAGTAAATTTGAACAGTGCAATCCATATATAAACATGCAGTGACTTATCGGTAGTCATATGATTTGAAGCTGAACTGTCAAGTTTCACATGAGTGAGTCTCGTACTCATGAGTGCTTGTAGTGTACTGTGCTTTTACGCATGAATAAACCTTTTGTAACTCAGTGCCCTAAAGCCTTAAAATTTGTTTTTTTCTTTCGTTTTTTTCATTTTGTCCGATAATTGATGTCCCCTTCATGATTCAGCTTAATAACACCTGCAAATAACATGCGTGTAGATTCAATAACAGGCACAATCGACTTTTGTGTCTTTCACAGCAATGAAACAAGATGTCCTTTTCAACGTTCATTAATGAATATGTGATTCGGGGTGTTTCTGCCTCAAGGGGCAAGTGAGAGTTAATGCACATTAATTAATTTTCCATCTTCAGTGCTGGTTTCGAAGCCTGAAAGTCACTTTGGGAGCTCAAATTCATATGTCTGGAGGGCATGTATGAAAACTGCAGAAATCTTAATAATGAGCAAGTTTAACTGAATCAGGTCTTAAAATAATCAGGAGGTGTCTTGAAATGATGAGCAATTATTGCACCTTTTCCCCCCATCAGATATTTATCACACATCACATGGCAGCAGCATGTTAACAGAATCTTCATAACGGTTTTTATTTACATGTAGATCTTTTTTTTCTTCTTTTTTCTTAAACCAAAAACAGACTCACATCTTCATTTCATCCATTTATACACATCATGAAGAGATTTGCAACACAGCCATGTCATATTTAGCATTTATTAAGAATTAGATTCACGCACACATGGACAGATATAAACAGCTCGAGCCTGCATGCAGTGCAGGAACAGCTCTGGGATTGTGCTGCTTTTATCCTCACACTGCCTGCTATAAAGCCCTTAAGCACGAAGGGAGGGAGGACATGATGGATTATCTCTTTTTCTCACTTATTCAGACTCTCTTCCGCCCTTTCTACATCTCTCATTTACACCCCTTCCCCCTCTTTCCTCTACATCGCATCCACATGAGACTCTCTCTCTCTCTCTCTCTCTCTCTCTCTATCTCTCTTTGCATTGCCTCCAATTCTCCATCCGCCAGTGCTTTATTCCTTTATTATTATTATTACTATTATTTATTTTTATAAATGAGTCCAGATACTCACTGCTCAATCAAATATATAGATAGAATATCATATTGTGGTTCACATGGGTGGGCAATTTATATAAAATAAGCAAAAGGAGGACAGCAGTTTTACAGTATGTAATTTTCCAGATTGTCCCAGGAAGAGTACCCGTAAATATGCAAGTCGTTCTGGGAGAAACAGTTTCTAAAAATAACTGAATTGCAAGGATATTGCGTTTGTAGTTTGAGTTGGTAATGATTGTCAGTGAGGTGTGTATCACTAACATGTACAGTACATCGTTACTGTTGCGTGATGATCTTCTCAGATCAGCCATAGTTCACTTAGAGTTAATACAGAAAACACTAAGGTTTGTTCTAATTTGTGTAGTTTGCAACACAACTTGATGTTGTGGGTTCATGCAACGTGCAGCGACTTATTTGTATAGACTGGTTTTGTTACAGGAAGGCTATTAGAACTGTGAATCCTAGGTAGACTCTTGGATCTTGAATTCAATAGTACTATAGTTTGCCTTAAGCAGCTGTTATTTTTTACATGTTTAGACCATTACAAGCTACAAAACATATCTAATAAACATTAAAATGCTGTGTAGCTTGTGTTTTTGATTATTTGAATGTCATGACTTGAACGAAATTATATTTTTCCCCTGGCTGTCCTATGCTCACCTATCCAGTCCAGTAGGTGGCGGTATTGCACCACCATGCTATAAAATCTAAAGAAGAAGAAGCACTCTCGTGAAACACTACTATCTGTAACGTGAAAACGGTTGTATTTTCTGCAATAGCTGTGGTGTATTTTTTTAAGGAATTTTGTTAATGTTTGGGTAATTTATGAAATTAACCAAAATAATTTTTAATGGTGAACTTAATCTAAACCTGAAACAATTATTTAAATTGACAAACTAACAATCGATTATATCACGCATATCTAAAGACTCACTCACTCATCATCTATACTGCTTTATCCCGTATACAGTGTCATGGGGGGGCCTGTCCCAGGGGACTTAGGGGCACGAGGCGGTGTACAACCTGGACGGGGTGACAATCCATTGCAGGGCACACACACACACTCATTCACACACTACGGGCCGGTTGGGAACAACAATTATTCTAATCAGCATATCTTTCGACTGTGGAAGGGAACCGGAGTACATGGAGGAAACCCACCAAGCACGGGGAGAACATGCAAAGTCCATGCACACAGACCCGAGGCGGGAATCGAACCTAGAACCTGAAGGTGCAAGGTGACAATGCTAACCACTAAGTCCGCTGCTCTAAAAAACAAGGTATCTCAAATAGCCACACTGTGCAACCATAGTGCACACAGAAAAGCATCCCAGGAACCTTGAGGTGTGAAGGTTACAAGAGCCAGAAGAGCACACTCCTGTCAGCCAATAACAGGAATCTGTACACTGGCTAATCGAACCTGCACGGTTGAAGATAGGATAAAGTAGAGATGATGTTTTCCCTCGTGGTTGCATTGCATGACACTGCGGTCACATGATTGTCTGTTTAGGTAATTGCATGAATTTGCATTTGTATAGGTGTACCTATTAAAGTAGGATCTGAGTGTATGCCTGCGCCTTTATGTGCACTGACACAGGGTTTGAATAAAGAACAAGTAAAGATGTAGAGGGCATTGTTCTTGCTGATGAAGACAAATTCTTGAATGTAGAATTTACACACACTGGTAGTTTAAAAGCAGCTCTATTGTGTGGGGAAACTGTGTCTCTGGCACAAAGCTGTACTGCTCACATGCTGCTTAATTTACACCTGGCCTTGGCAGATGAAAATGAAAACGTGTGCAAAACTGGCCTCTGCTAGTTAGATAAATTGAGCAGGATATCTACAGTAAATAAATCCAGTATACAGTGGATATATTGCCCAGTCTTTTTTTGTGCCGACTATGTACAGTACTGTGCAAAAATCTTATTAAACGCACCATATTATATGCTGTACCAATTTTGTTATATACTGTATGTTTATCATGTCTGCATAATTATGTACAAAATCATTCAGTATTTCTATATAGAGTATAACTTAAATAAATAAATAAATAAATAAATAACTTTACAGGAGAATATATGCATGGCTGTACAAGACAGACCAGTTTTCAGATGGAAACAAAAAGAACTCATATTCTCCAGCAAGCTCAGTAAAACAGCTGTTTTCTTATAGTACGGGGCAAAAGTCCTGGGCACATACAAAAATATGGCATAAGCAAAAGATGCTTTTAGAAACTTTTATAAATTAATTAATTAATTCATTCATTTTCTATACCGCTTAATCCTGTGTTCAGGGTCGCGGGGGACCTGGAGCCTATCCCAGGAGACTTCGGGCACTAGGCGGGGTACACCCTGGACAGGGTGCCAATCCATCGCAGGGCACACACATATACACACTCACACACTACGGGCAATTTAGGAACGCCAGTTAGCCTAACCTGCATATCTTTGGACTGTGGGAGGAAACCAGAGTACCCGGAGGAAACCCACCAAGCACGGGGAGAACATGCAAACTCCATGCACACAGAGACGGGAATCGAACCCAGACCCTGGAGGTGCAAGACGACAGTGCTAACCACTACACCACCGCGCCGCCTAACTTTTATAAAGAGCAATAAAATAAACAGTCGAAATTTGGAGTGAAAACTCGTTACTTAATATCAGGGGTTTTAGACACAGATTTGTGCAGTTTTATAAGAAAACAGCTGTTAGGTTTTACTGAGCTTGCTGGAGAATATGAGCTCTTCTGATAACTTTGTCAATTAATATACAGTATGTTTGCATTCAAGGTGGTAAAATGTTGCTGTTTCTCTAAAATTTTACAGGTGGTGTACTCCTAACTATTCACACATTTGCAGGTACCACAGCATACAGTAGTTTTTATTTTTAGAATTGTAACAAAATAAAATGATATCGAATCAGGGTATTTGTAAAATTAAGATACTAACAGAAATGCGAAATGAATCGAATCAGCATTTTGGTATCACGTTAATATCGTATCAGGTTGTCCCTGGTGATTCCCAACAGCATAATCGATTGGCTTTTGTACATTACGGTTGCACGCCATAAAATGACATTTCAGCAAATGAAAATATCTCAAACCTAATCAAATGTAGTATATTCTCTTATTGTAAGAAATGTGAAATAAACTGTAAACCAAATATAAGAGATAAAAGCCTGTTTATAGACATATTGTACTAAAATGTCTTTTCCATGGCCTGATAATTTTATTAAAAAAGTATTTACTTCTAAAAAAAAAGAAAGAATAAAAAAATTATAATCTGCACAATTTTCTGCCAATAGAATAAAATTTATACTTAAAAATTTAGTATTCAGGAAATAGGCTTATATATCTTATATGTTGTTTATTGTTAATTTATTATTCATTATAATAATGAATATTGTATGTATATGATCAATTTGACTAGATGCAATATATTTTCAGTTCCTAAAATGACATTTTTTGCAGTGCAGGATTAACTAAATTGTACCATATGCTTGCACACCCTTCGAATGGGTAAGAGAAACAGAGAGCAGAAGAAGAGATGAGAAGAAAAGGCTTTGCGTGTGTGTGTGTGTGTGTGTGTGTGTGTGTGTGTGTGTATCAAAAGCAGCTTCAGGCTTTGAAGGAGTCAGGAGGTGGGGGGACTTGAATGTTAAAACGCCGGTAGGAGATCGTATTTAATGAGATTGGCTGACATTTGCGAGAGTACGTTTCACTGTTTGTGTGGTTGCTATGTTTCGCGCTGTGTTGTGCGTCGCTGATTTTGTACAAATGACCAGAACTAATCACACTGAGTTTGCATGAATTCTTAAACAGTGTATTGGGGTGTTTTTGAATAGAAACAAATGTAGGGATAACTGGAGAAGCAGCACACTCTCACAGGCAGATCTATCTGTCAGGATGTCTGGGTGTCGGCTACTGTATAAAGAACTCAGAGAAAAGTGTGACACGACAAGTTACGCAAGTGATCCACCACTGTGTCCATTTCTCCCATTTCTCCTCTTTCCTTTCTACTCTTTTCCTTCATCCTCTCTCTTTCCTCTATCTTTGACTCCCTCTCTTTCCATCTCTCTGCTCCATTTCATGCATTATTAAACGATGAGATGTCGTAGATACATTTATAGGTGTGAAACGTCAATGAAACAAGTAGTTTTTGCTAAATATAGACTTAATTATTTAATTAATTTTTTCATAATAACAGAAAAAAGCACATTATTAATGAGAGTGTGAAAGGAGGTTGTTTATTAGCTGTACATTATTGCCACAAATGCCCTCGTGGTACATTTCACATTCTCTGTCTTGTGTGGACATTGATTGTTTGTCTGTTTGTACCCTCATCTGTCATTACCTCATTTCTGAATTCTCATATTTGACTATTTCTTTAATAAGCTATTTTAGGACCCAAAGTGGGTCTGTTACTGCTCTACATTAAATACTCTGAGATAATGGGATTCGTAGTGTTCCTGTTAAGAGGTCATCATAGCGGACCATCCCATCCGCACACAACTTGACACAGGTTCGACACCGGCTGTCCTTCCTGATAAACCCTCCCCAACCATAGCAGTGCTTGAACCCGGATCGTCACATCCCCAAACCTACAGCCTTAGCCGTCTGAGCCACCACTCCCCTTAGCACATGCATACACATTGTTTAAATATTTTATGAAGCCATGTTGAAGAATTTATGAGAGGTATTACCTCTTTACATGAACAAGAGAACCACATCCATCAGTTATCGCTGTGATTTGACAGATTTCAGTTTTTTCTTTTCATCCATATCTTGCAAGTTACTAGCTTTACAACACTTTTATGGCTTTCTCAATCATTTTGTCATGTTGCTTACCTGTGCTTTAACCCATGCTGTGGACTATGACTGTGAGTCTTGGACCTCTCAAGTTAAAATCATGTAATGACCTTGTCACACAAGTCCTTGTAAATAAGGTACCTTTATATCCACTCAACTGCTAGTTAAAGCAAATATCTAATCAGCCAGTCAACTCAGTGCATGTAGGCATGTCTACATAATCAAGGTGACCTGCCGAAGCATCGCAATGGGAAAGAAAGGTGATTTAGGTGACTTTGAATCGTGGCATGATTGTTGGTGCCAGACGGCGGGTCGGAGTATTTCTGGTCTGAGAACTGTTGATCTAATGGCATCTTCACACGCAACCATCTCTAGGGTATAAAAGGAATAGTCTGAACAAGAGATCATATCCAGTGAGCGGGCGAAAATACCTTGTTGAGGTCAGAGGAGAATGGCTGGACTGGTTTGAGCTGACAGAATGGCAATAGTAACTCAACAGAGTTTACACATCAAATCTTGAAGCAGGAAAGCTACATCAAAAGAAGACCTCACCATGTGCCACTCCTTTCAGTTAAGAACAGGAAACTGAAGCTACAGTTAGCATGAGCTCATTAGCATGAGCTCATCAATTGGATTACCTGGTTTGATGAATCTCGGTTTCTGCTGCAACAGTCAGAATTTGGCATAACGAATAGGAAAGCATGGATCCATCCTGACTTTCCATCAACAGTTCAGCCTAGTGTTGGTGGTGTATGGATGTGGATTGTTGCTGACCATGTCCACCCCTTTATGGTCACACTATAGGATAACGCTTCATATCTCAAAGCCAAACTCATCTCAAACCGGTTTCTTGAACATGGCTCAAAGACTTCACTGAACTCATATGGCCTTCACAATCTCCAGATCTCTATCCAATAGAGCACCTTTGGGGTGTTTCACATCATGGACTCGCAGCTACATAATCTGCAGCAACTGAGAGATATTGTGTCAATATGGACCTAAATCACTAAGTAATGTTTCTAGCACCTTGCTGAATCTATAGAATTCAGTCAGTTCTGAATGTAAAGGGGGTCCAACATGGTACTAGCAGGGTGTACCTACTGTAATCAAGTGGCCGGCAAGTGTATAAATGGATGGATTTCTGTCATATATTTTGCAGCCAGCACTATTCTTAGAGCTGCTGTGATGGAAAATAAATCAACACATTCTGACCAATCAGATTTCTGGAGTATACAGTATGAGAATGCGATATTTGATTATTTTATATATTTCAGTTCTTATTATAGAACTTCCACTGCAGTTGGATTCTCAGTCATTTGGTGAGGGAAGTCTGAGAGAATGCTTCACTTTTAACAGTTCCTTGCATCATTCTTCACACGTTCACACAGAATTAGCAACAGATGTGTGGGTGCACCTTCATTGCCTTCACTGCATATAATATTCCTTTTTCTGTATGCATTCTCAGGGCTAATTTAGCACTTTTCCCTTTTTGTCGTCATGTAGGCATGAGACAGAATATCATGTCTCAATTATCCTGATAAAAAAAAAAAAAAACTTTGGCAACACAAGATTCCATATTCTGAGATGTATTTCAGTTTAATATTCATTATGATCTCTACCTCATTTTCCACACAAGATGGCAGCACAAGAAGTGCATGAGAAGAATCATAAGCACACTTATGATTAGAATCCGAACTACCATTTAAGTCCCATATTTTATTTTTCTTTAACACAGTTAACACAGACTCAGAGCTTTTATTTTTCATACCTCAAACTCCCTTTATTTCACCCCTCCTCCAAATGCACCATTTTAGTGTCTAGGTCATGACGAACTGAGCCTCTCTGGAGAACAGTAGAACTGAGCAATAAGCTGGGGGAGGGGTATCATCTTCATGCATGTGTGTATTTTAAACACAAGAATATTAATATTTAAGCAATATCACATGAGAGGGAGTGCCGTTGTGATGAATATCAGCATGGCACAACTTAGAGTATAATATTGCTTTTATGCAATAGTTCCACCAGACCTGGAGAGCGATATTTAGTGGAATTAATGTGTTAAAGTAGTTTTCAATTCTTACTTGTACTTTGTAGCCAAAGATGAGCAGAATAAAATATGGAGAACTTTTTGGAGAACATGAAAATGTTTTATTTAAAAAAAGTTGTCAATTGTTGTTCTGAGAAAAAAAATGTTCTGAGAATTCAATTGGCAGGTCACACTTTGAAAAAAAAAAATCAGAAATTGGCGGAAAGAATGCACAAAAATGCAATAATTTACAGAATTCAGCATTCTTTACATTTTCAGCATAAATGTATACATTTTCAGTCTAAAACGAGTCTTGGATTATCACGACTTGATGATCTTAAACGTATTTAAAAAACCTTTGTGATATAGCAAGTAGACAAATAAAAGGTTTAAAGCTGTATACACTGAGTGACCTTGCAAGGACAGAGACTGGAGCATGTGGGCTCGATCTGATTTTTATGCGAGGTATGATACGCAGGTGATGCAATGCTCTGAGTTGGATGGCTGGAGTCCTAGGACAGTGTGTCCCAGTCATCATATTCAATATCAAATGTTAGTTCTTTTTTTTTCTCTAATGTGCTTGCTAGTCTTCTGTGGGAAGAGAACACTTTAAAGAGAAGAGAACACTTTAAATCCTTGTTTTGAATTCTTTAGCATTCTTTAAAACACACACCAGCTTGTATACAGTATATATGATAATATATATTGAGAGCTGAAATAAATAACATTGATTATTTTGTTATAGTGTTACCTGTCATGGGGTGGGATATACAGTATAAGGCAGCGAGTGAACAGTAGGTTGTTGAATTTGATGTGTTGGATCTGAGTGACCGTGACACTAGTCAAGTTGTGATGTCTAGATGACTGGGTCAGAGCATCTTCACAACAGCAGCTCATTTGGGGAAGTGTTCTTGGTTTGCTGTGGTTAGTACCTACCAAAAGTGAGGAAGGAAGAAGAACTGTTGAACTAGTGATGGGGTCATCAATGCCCAAGTGCTCTATGATGCATGTGGGGAATGGAGGCTAAAATGTCAGGTTCAGTCCAGCACACAAGCTACTGTAGCACAAATTGAAAAAGTTAATGCAGGTTCTGAGAGAATGGACACACAGTAAATGGGATATGTAGAGTACATAGAGTCCCTGTGTACCTAGAGTCTGGTCAGGGTGCCCATGCTGACCCCTGTCCACCATCGATAGCATCTACCCTGACCACCAACAGTGTTCCCTAATGACAATTACCTTCCCAAAAATCACCGGTCCATCTCTGATCCATGGAGGCACCACCTCACTTCTATTGCTTCTTGGTTCCAGATACAAGTGCACACCTTGTGGAGTTCACGACTTACTGCAGTTGATGTTCAAAGGGGCCCTAATTGATATTAAGCTATTGGCTTTAATGTTATGGCTGAACAGTATATACAGTATATATTTTACTGTATACTGGGTAGTCTTTACAAAAATTACAGGGCTGATAGCAATAAATATTATGTCATATTTCATTTATAAACACAGCAGAATAGTATTTATACTGTCTTGGCTGAAACAAAAGGTGTTCAAGTCAAACCAGGATTTTTTTTTTTTTTTACATTTTGCAGAATAACAGAACAGTTATAAGGGTAAAGACTCCCTTTTTAATCCCCTGCTACACAGTGTTTCACTAGTGCTTCGATATCATGAAGCTAGATTTCTCAGTACGACGGAGCTATGATTGTACTTCATGCTTCATGTCTGAAACGCTGGCCTCTCAACAACTCCTTTAATGGCCCAAACATGTGCCAAAGAGACTGTTTGGCTTGGAGTGAGGTCAGGACTGTACGGGGCTTGGTGTGACGATAAGTTTAAGCAGAGTTTTACCAGAAATTCGATCCGTTTATAAGATTACATACCAATTTATCGATTAATCTTGTATCCTGAGAATAATATCAAAAATATATAGATTTCATATGCTGTATAAAACCCCTCAGTATAGAACCGTGATATTTGAGTGTGTGCATACTGTATGTGTGTTATTCTGAGATGATAATATGTCCTTTGAACACACTCTCTCTCTCTCGCTCTTTTTCTCTCTCTCTTTTTTGACACACACACACACACACACACACACACAGCATTTTGCCCTCTGCTGTCACCTGTTTATACACCGAAGAAAATAGGGTAATTTAACCTCACTAATGCAAGGAGTGATTGTGTGTGTGTGTGAGTGAGAGAGAGAATGTACATTTTTGTGTTATCAGTGTTAGACAGTGCTGACACCTGTCATGGTGCAACCTCTTGTTATGCTCATGCACACACACGCACGCACGCACACCCACACCCACACACACACACACACACACTCACACACACACACACACTCACTCTGAGGCTCACTGATAAAGGTTGCCAGTGGCTGTGCTTAAGACAAGCTTTTATACAACAGACATGATCATAAGAAACACTTCTTTCATATGATACATCATAATCGTGAGAAGCAGTAGATTTTAGGTTTTACTAACAGCTGTTTTACTATAAAAGTGCACAAATCTGGATCTAACACTACTGATTATTTTCAAGCTAAGGGTATTTGCATCATATATCGACATTTCATTACTCTTTATAGAAGTTTCTTTTATATAGAAAAGTTTTCAACAGCATCTTTTCTTATGGCTTTTTCTCCTAATAGGTTTGCACAGTACTGTAAGTGAAACAGCTGTTAGGTTTTACTGAGTGTGCTGGAGAATAGGTCAGAGTTCTTTGTTTTTTTTGTTTGTTTCCAGGTGAAAACCGGTCTGTCTTGTAATATATTGCTTTCTTTACAAGCATGCACATATTCTTCTTAAATATTATTTGTTTATTAATTTTTATGGTATATTTGAAAATAGTGAATGCTTTGTGGACATAATACAGCAGACATGATATGCATGCACTGTACAGTATAACACAATAAGTACTGTACTACAGATAATATGGTAGTTTTATATGTGCCTAAGAGAGCTGTTACCTGTCTGCTTGAGATCGCTTGGTAAATTAGAAGAACGTAATCTGTTTTCAAAGCTACTTTGCATGCTAACCAGTTTGATTTCTGGTTATATGACATCTTTTTAATTTAGTTTGATTTGTATCAAACTGCAATGATATTCCAGGTCACTCATGGCCATTTCTTCGGTCAAGAATAAAGTTTACTTTATCAAATCATCCTGTATTTAAATAGAGAAAGAAAATAGAGAAAAAGAAAGAGTTTACATTATTTCTTCACAATAATGCACTGAAATGAACCTAACGTAGTAATGGATAATAATAAGCCAAATAATCAAATCCAGTGAGTACTTGCTAAATAAAGTTGCTTGCACAGCGGTCTGCGAGTAATCCAATGCTTTTGAAATGCTCCTGAAGATGAATCAGGGTTCGGCTCAGATAAATAAACACACAAGCTTCTCCTCGTTCATTATAACCATGGCCAGAACACAGCATGTTGCCCAGGCAACCATGGGAATTACACAACGGAGGATTTTTCTCCCCCACTTCATTGTGTAGTTGCGACTCAGACAGGGCTTTAGTTTGGTGTTCAAGGTCTTTTTTTTTTTCTGTCCCGGAGAAAACATAACGAGGCTCTGAGAAATCTTAAACACGCGCTCAGAAGGACGAGGTTGGAGCTGTGAGGTCTTTTTGAGCTCTGTACGAGTGGCATGATACATTTTCTAGCTGCCTTTTTCCCTCTATGCTGTGTGTTGAGTCACAGGCTGAAATGAAAAGGTTAATATGTGAAAGATTACTGAGGTTCTGGTGTAAGGTTACACTGCAGAGATAAATCATGACATCTGCTAACAACAGTGTAGAAGTGTTTTTATGATTACGTACGGCTAAGTGAAATTTGTTACGACAGGACAGATAAGTCAGACTGTAGGTCACCTTGCGCTTAGAAGGTTATACGCTATTACAGTATCTATCGAATTCGTACCTTATGCTTTGAATCTTTTCCTGCAGTTATGTCCTAATGAACACTCGTAACAAAGGGTAAAGATAATAAACAGTGAGCCTTATTGTATTAAATGGAGAAAGTGATGATATAGATGAGAGTGTGTTCTGTAAAGCGGTGCTATACTGTAGAAAGTGCTTTAGAATTTACTAGTACGCAGTGTTAATTTCATCTGGAACATCTGCTCAGTTCATAAAATCATACCGCTACAGGTCAAGAGCATCATTAGATGATCAAACGCTAGAATGGGAAACTGCGATCTTTGACTGTGGCATGTTTTTGGTGTCGGTGGAAATGTTGAGTGCATCAGAAATTGTGGATCTTCTGGGAATTTCACACACAGCATTTCAAGCAACCAAAAAAGATTTTTTATATCTGTTTTGAGTAGACAAGCATCTCAATCTCAGAACAGGAATCTATCGAGGGTACATACAATCTTACTAAAACAGGTTTCTTACTAACCCCCCCCCCCCAGTCTTCAACTATGCAGTTTGGGTGAGTCTTTAGGAGAACAATGATAGCATCAGATTCTTGTTATTGCCTGATAGCAATGGTTTCCTGCTATTTTTGTCTAGCCACGAAGTGGGTTTGATGAGTTGTGCATTCTGAGATGCTTTCCTGCTTATCACAGTTGTAAAGAGTGGGTACTTGTGTTACTATAAACTTTAACTCAGTCTGGAATTTCTCATTTGATATATATCATCCGCATGGTGTTACAGGCTGCACAATATGTTTTTATCAATAGGTTTTTGCACCGTTTTGGGCCAACTCTTAAATGTCTTGTGTTCTGAAATTCCCAGAAGCTCAGCAGTTTCTGAAATGCTCAAACCAGTCTATCAGGATAACCCCTGCAGGATGCTCTGCGCCAGTGGCCTACTCCACGTTTTGAGTTTTGGTGACATTTAGGTTGACATGGGTGTTTGTTGCTTGATGGGTCACAGTAAGGTAAGACCAGGTCACCCAACCTAAAGGAATACAACTGTGAATCTTCATGACTAGTGAATCAATACCCATGTCAAAACTGTGAATCAACATGGAGCAGTTTGCAGGTGTAGAGCGCCCTCTTGGGGTTATTACTGACACGGCCCATCTTGTACCAAGCTACTGTCCTGTATCAGCAAAGGTTTGTGCATGATGCTGCTGCCACGTTAGACAGCTTGAGGAATGTGTGGGCATTCAGTTGTTCCTAATAAAGTGGACAGCGAGGGTAAATCAGTTCAGACGGAGAACATCATTCGCTATTTTGTAATATCTCCCATGAAAATGTATTCAGGTGTTTGACATTCCATATAACAAACATGCCTAATAATAGTTGATGGCAGTGACAACATTTTATAAAGTCTTGCGAAAAATGCTGTTTTTATACTACTGATTGGTTAGAAGGTCTGGATTAATTTAAGATTTTATTACAACGAATAGGACTGTGCAGAATTAATTTTTTTTTTCAACTGCTGAAATAGTCTCTTTGGCAAGCTTTCTATCTTTTGTCTTATGTTCCTGAGCAAGCAAGCTAACTGTGATTCCCCAAATGAAGTGCTTTTTAGTCTACAGTTGACAACCGCCGTCTAATAAGAATATCAGATTTATTTTAGTTTTCGGGTTTGTTACATTGCAGAAAAAGAAATAAAAGTGTCTGCGAAAAGCTGGGACACACTTGTGGTGCTACTGTGAGTCAAACTGGGGTCCTTTAAGCAGAATTTCCTCATAATGGAACCGTATAATGCTTTTACAAAAAGAACATGGACATTGATTTATTTATTTTTTTGAACCCAACTGCTTGAGCACATGGTTTTATTTTGGACCTCAGTAAACCGGTTCTTTAAAGTTCCGCACTGAAGTGTATGACATGAAGCTTTCTGGAAAAAAGCAATATTCTGCTCTTCTTCATATCAGTGATTGTATTTGCTTAGGGTGCATTGTCTGTTCAATGAAAAGGATAATAGTTATATCATTTATATTTTGTAACATTCAAAATACTAGTGTTCTGTCAACCCGGCTTAAAAAAAATCTTTATTTGCTGCTAAGTGACAGAGAAAATCCACAAAACCTCTATTTGAATCTCAGTACTGAATACATTTCCAAAATTCTTTGCCTCAGGATATTTAGGAATAATAAACGATGCATTATTTATACCCGAAATGTATAATTCATAGTAAAAAGAGTACTGGAACAGTAAAAGTATGGGAAATCTGAGTAATGGCTATGACTTGTGGGTGGTGATGGCTGGATTTTCATTGTTCAGATGAGATTAACACCACATCGTGGCTATTTTTATTCTTAAGCCACAGGGCTCCAGTCGCAGCCATACATTCGATTACAGGCTACATTACTCCCTGCTCTCTGTGCATTAATGACCTCCAGTCCCTGAGACAAAGCTGGTATTTTTGTGTTGTTGTTGTGTTTTTTTTTTTTTTTTTGCGAGGATGTCATTAAAGCTTTCTCTGTCTTCCATCCTCGTGCTGTTCCTTGTCTTGTTAATACCTGTTTTTGTCATCAGGTTCATGTAGTTGTATTGCTGGTAATCCAGGGTCAAAGCTTATGCGAAGAATACAAATAAAGTCTAATATATATATACCACAGCATTGCCACATTCACAAATCGGCATCATGAGAGGACGGTAACTCATTTCGTCTAACAGTTCTGACGCTCGGAGAGTTCGTTTATATTAATATGCTTGTTTTAATTCGTCACCTTTCCTAAGTAACTTCTTAAACAAAGGGATTAGTGTGGGAAATGTTTGCTGTGTGGGAAGGGTTTCGAAGAAACTGATTCAGTTAAAATGTGTCTTTATTAAACAAAGACAGATGTGTATTATAGGTAATGTGACAAAGCTTTCTTTAAGATCTTTATTTAACTCTTTTTTACAAATGTCAAGAAAGGAAAGAAAAAACTGAGGCAGGTGAGATATAATGTACAGTACAGTAACTGTAATAACATATACCACATGTACCACGATATTAGAAACTAACTTGTTTCGTCCTTTGTTTTGTTATTTTTATTGTTTTTGACACTGAAATTATGAATGAAATCAGCCTGTATACATTACTGTGTTATGGATCTAACACATATCTTTTTTTCTCTCTTCATAGGAGACAGTAGAATATGCCTTCCTGATCATTTTTACTATTGAGACGTTTCTGAAGATAATAGCCTACGGACTGGTAATGCACCAGAACTCCTACGTTCGAAATGGCTGGAACATGCTGGATTTCATTATAGTCATAGTAGGGTAAGTCAATCATTTGTAGGTAAACTTTTAATACGCCTTTGACGTTTATATACAGTACAGTACTGTGTAAATGTTTTGGGCTGCTATAGAGCAAGGATGCCTTCAAAACAAGCAAACAAAACAATAAAGCCCAGAAATTTTAATTATTAATAAACAGTTATTAATGAAACCAAGTCAATATTTGGCATGATGAAGTGTTTTGGACCCTCAGGTACAATTTGTGCATTTTTATAAGGAAACTAGCTACTAGCTAAGTTTTAATGAGCATCCTGCAGAACCACCGCAGTTCTTCTGAGGACTTTTACTATTGCACCTGCTTCCTTTCTTGCATGCAAACCCCAGCAGCTTCCTTTTCTCTTTTTTTTTTGTCTGAAAACTGGTTGCTTATATAATATTGTAGGGCTACAACTAACGATTATTTTGGTAATCAATTAGTTGGGCGATTATTTTTTTCGATTAATCAGATAAAAGCTAAACACTTCTTTCACTTTTGTTTATAATTATATATAAAACCATACCAACATTTGTTTTGTTTTTAACAATAATTGCTGATGGCAAGTTGACAGTGTTTTTATATATATATAATATATATATATATATATATACACATACAGTATATATACATATATATATATATATATACTAAAATACATTGACATTCAGTTGTTAAGATATAAACAGCTAAAATAATGTAATTTTGTATAATAAAATGATATATGCGTAAGTAAAACCACAGTAAATTTAGTTTGAAAACAGATTTGCTAGTTAACAAGTTAACTTCGTAGTGGACAGTGGTGTCAAAAGTATTCACATTCATTACTTGAGTAGAAGTATAGATACTAGGGTTTAAAAAGACTTCTTTAGAAGTTGAAGTATCAACTCAAGCTTTTTACTCAAGTAAAAGTGTAAAAGTACTGGTTTCAAAACTACTTAAAGTATAAAAGTAAAAGTAACATGAGGGGAAAAAAGCATTCAGGATAAAAGCTTAGGCTGTGCCACGGGCGTATATACTACTTTACACTAACACCTTATAAAAAAAGAAAGAAAAATGTGTTGTTTTTTTGTTGTATTTTTTAACGGCCATAGTGATTTGGGATACTGTATATGGCAATTGAAAAAGAATGCATTTTAGTCCAATGCAAATACATTAAAGAACCATATACAGTATGCGTACTACTGAGCATTAACATGTTTTATGGAGAAGAAGATATGATAACTAGTTGCCTATAAGTATTGTACTGGTGCAAAAAGTCAAACTTCAGAGGCGTGTCATCAGTAACCTTTATTGGAATGTAAATGTACATCTAAGCTTCGCTGCAGGAATCTGTGAGGGCAACATACAAGAAAATTAGTGTACCCAGGGCAGGCTTAGTAACAATTACCCTTGTATGGTTGTCTACAATAAACATTAGTGCTGTCAGAATGAATGATTCATCCAAGTGATTAATCAAAAAAAATATATATTAGGGCTGCACGATGTATCGAAAAAATATCGTTATCGTGATAATGGCATGCGCGATAACCATATCGCAAAGAGTTGTGATAAAAACTTTATGTGCCAAGCATTTGTGTGTCTAAATTTGACCAATCAGATGGGCCCTTACTATGTTTATACCCGCTTATAACTTTAAATATATATTATTTATATCTTTATACTTAATTCTGTCGCGAACTAACCCCAGATGATCAGAAGACTTCACGATTAGCCGTTAGCCCTTTGTAGCGTGGATGGTAAACCCAAACGCGGACGCAAGCGAGTAGGCAGGATAAACACGCGAATTAGTCTAAGGACTCTCACAGAAGGGGAGCAAGGGAAAAACACACATTTAACCCGCGTCCTATAAACACACACTCGAATCAGAAAGTAAACAGTCTGAACCGACATGCGTGAACACAGTGACTAAGCTCTATAAGGTGGTTTGTTTACTCCTCTTATACGTACATCCTGGTTCCCAACCACATTACTTCCGGGTCCTAGCGCACATGTGTGTGTGACAAATAGTTCATTCATTCATTCATTTTCTATACCGCTTAATCCTGTGTTCAGGGTCGGGGGGACCTGGAGCCTATCCCAGGAGACTTCGGGCACTAGGCGGGGTACACCCTGGACAGGGTGCCAATCCATCGAAGGGCACACACACATACACACACTCACACACTCAATCACACACTACGGGCAATTTTAGGAACGCCAATTAGCCTAACCTGCATATCTTTGGACTGTGGGAGTACCCGGAGGAAACCCACCTCGGGGAGAACATGCAAACTCCATGCACACAGAGACGGGAATCGAGCCTGGCCGGGGAATCGAACCCAGACCCTGGAGGTGCAAGGCGACAGTGCTAACCACTACACCACCGTGTCGCCTTGTGACAAATAGTATTTTTTAATTTAATTTTGGTTTAATAATATTTATTTTTATTTAAAAAAAAAACAGGCAAGCCAAAGAGAATATTTTGTTTAAAAGATGGTCTTGTTTTAAGACACTATTGACGAGTGTATGGTTACACGTAAATAAAACGTAATGTTTAAAATAGTTCATATTCTGTTGGCAGGTTTATAGTAACAGCAAACCAGAAGTCAGAATATCTGCTGAGGGTTTTAAGTCATAGTGTTTTGAGGTCTAAATATTTGCTACTTCCTTGACATATAGTTTCTTTTTAGCCTGTATTAGATTTAATTACATCAGACGAATATCTATTACCTGTTTATTTTAGCAGAGGTGGAAAGAGTAATAAAATTTTGTACTCAAGTACAAGTACTGTTACTTCAGTGAAATTTTACTTAAGTACAAGTAAAGTTACCATTATAAAAATCTACTCAAGTAAAAGTAAAAAGTAGCTCATTAAAAAATTTACTCAGAGTAAAAGTTACCGAGTTACTTTTTTATTTTTATTTTTTTAACAGCGGGGGTGGGATGAGGCATTCTAGCGTAGTTCAAAAAAGATGAGCAGATATAAATCTCAAACTAGTTGTTTTTTAACTGAAGGAACACTTTTGCGTAATAAAGCTGTTGTCTTTCTTGTGCTTGAAAATCAAAGTGGTCACTTAAATATGGTGTTACGTCCCAGTCTAGGGCCATACAGCAAAAGAATGGTTCAGGGTTCTATTTTAAACTGTATGGAAATGGTGGTATATGGCAGAAAGAATTAGATCCAATCATTAACTGATGAAAAAATGAGGTTTATATACACACACACACACACACACACACAACAGGAGGAGGATCAGATTCAGGATGGACCCAGGCCAAAATAATAAACAAAATGGTATTTATATTTAGTAGCTAGATTACCTGCAAAAAAAAAAAAAAAAAACACAAAACAAAAATACAGGTACCTTCCCGGACTCCCTAAACCTATATAAAATATAAACCTAAGCTAAACTATATGAAATATCTGGCTCAAAAAAGTCTCACAGTCTAATATTTCATTGGATTGTTTTAGCTATGATTAAGCTGTGGGACTGCTTTGATAAAATTATATATACATAATATATATAAGGTTATCACCCCCCCCCCCCCCATCATTCCGTACAATAAGGTAGTCAGCCATCTTCATTTTATTGCCACATAACATCCTGAGCAAATAAATTCCCAAATAAATTCCCTCTTCCAAAAATAAATGGCAGCCACGCCCCTGCTACTAGTGAGTGCACAGACATACAGTGAAATGATCTATAAATATATACAAAGACCAACCAACCCATAGGGACAAAGCAATAATCAAAGTCAATTGGAGGCAAAATGTCAAACCAGAATACACAACCAAATGTCAAAACGCCAAAATCACAACCTCTTTCATCTTTCCCGCGTCTCTCTCCAGTCGCGCTAGTCGATGACGTCACTCAGGGCGGAAGCGACCGTGTGGAAAGTCAGGAAGATGCCGATGTCAGAAAACCTGGAGTGGAGTCTGGAGCGGCGCGCGACCAGGACATGATACACACACGCGAGCGCAACGGAGCATTTATAAAGCATAATATTTTTATTGTTTTATCATTTTCATTCATTTATTTTTTACTCAGTAGCGAATATGATTTAAAATGTAGCGAATTACAATACTTCAAACAAAACGTACTTAAGTAAAAGTAAAATTACAGATTTTTTAAACTACTTTAAAAAGTAGAAATACACAAAAAAGCTACTCAATTACAGTAACGCGAGTAAATGTAATTCGTTACTTTCCACCTCTGTATTTTAGTATGATCATTACATATAAATAAATAATAATAAAAATAGGCAATAATAATAATAAAAAATGCATTTCTCTAGGGAAATGTTATATCGCAAGAAATATCGTTATCGCAATATTCAACAACAATATCGCATATTTTCCTAATATCGTGCAGCCATTATATATATATATATATATATATGCTTGGTTGTGATATTTCGCTCGAATCCTGAGTCTCTATCACGGACATCTTCGTCTACTTATCACAACGTTATACCCCGCGAGGACCGCCAAAAATAAAATGAAACATTGAATTTTTCATGCGGAAAGATGGAAACGGAATCACAGCGCAAAAACTTGCGGTGAATCATGATGAACCCTACTTACGGCCACTGCGCGAAACCGTAATATAGGGATATAACACCGCATCTCACAGTGAGTCAAACCGCATAGGTGAGATAGGGGTATTATCAACCGAAAATGCTTGCTGGAGTGTGTGACGTGACGTCATGAGCAGGTGCGATGGATCGCGTATCAACCAATAGGGTGTCGGAATGGTACAGTATGTTTATACTTCTCATCCAACCACAATCGAATTCGCTCCATCCGGATGGTGCGATTTATGCTGATGTTTTTTTTTGTTTTTTTTTTAAATGACATGCTGAAATAAAATAGGAGTAATGAGGCTAAAATGTAAAGAGTAGAAAGTACAGATAATTGCGTGAAAATGTAAGGAGTAGAAGTAAAAAGTCGGCTGAAAAATAGTTACTCCAGTAAAGTATAGCTACCCAAAATTTATACTTAAGTAAGGTAACGAAGTATTTGTACTTCGTTACTTGACACCTCTGGTAGTGGACTATAAGAAAAACTGTAGAAATGGAAAATGCTAATAGTCACAAATCTCTTGTTATTTGCATTCGCTGAAAACCATAACAATCACTAAATGTAATATTCTACTGTTATTCGCACCGTATAATTTAAGCTAATCTAAAGCAGCGCCATTTAACTAATCACTATTGACCCTGAGTTTTTTTTCGCCATCTGTAACACCAACATGTTTTTTTTTAAGTGTTCGTGCATGAATGTGGTACTGCCATGGCATGAAAGCTCGGTCTTGCATAGCATGCAGGTTACGATGGAATTTACCGTCTTTTTTATAGGCGTTTAATGTAAATTGCTCTCATACCTTGGAGGACTTGGGGCGCGCGCTTTGTCCTGCAGACGCTTCTGTAACCGCCACTTCGCGAGCGACTGTGTGTCTGTGTGTATCTTTGTATATTTGTGCATCTTGTGGTCGCGCTCCTCAGTAACGTGAGCAGCCCAACTAATCGATGACGGCATTCGTTGACAACGAATTTCATTATCGATAATTATCGATTTTATCGATTAGTTGTTGCAGCCATATAATATTGTGCTTTCTTTTCTGGCATACGTGTAATTTTCTGTTTTGTGTTGGAATACTGATGTTTGGGAAACAGAAATGTTTTGGACCAACATTATACTAAAGTAAAAAAAAGGTTTTTACTGAAAAACACAGAGTGCCTACAGTCTTTTGCACATTTCTATTTATCTATGCATCCATCCATCCATCCATCTATCCACATCCTGGCCAAACGAAGGTCGCATACACATGAGATTTCCTTCAGTCCCATTTAGCTTTACAACACAAGATGCGTTGGCTAGTTCAAATGTGAAAATGTTTCCTCATGCTCCCAGATCCACTATTTCTCAATTTTAGCACAGGAATATGATTTGAGCACCTTTGTTTTTGGCCAGGCATTGTGTAAGTATTGATCGATGTTTGCCTTGTTAACTGCCAATAAGTTGTCATTAACCAAAAAAAAATAACATCTGTGTCCGCTATCGGCCATTCGCTAAATAAAAATTTTAAAACCTGCATCAGTATCGACCCAGAATACATATACAGCATATGGATATACAGTGGTGTGAAAAACTATTTGCCCCCCTCCTGATTTCTTATTCTTTTGCATGTTTGTCACACAAAATGTTTCTGATCATCAAACACATTTAACTATTAGTCAAAGATAACACAAGTAAACACAAAATGCAGATTTTAAATGAGGGGTTTTATTATTTAGGGAGAAAAAAAATCCAAACCTACATGGCCCTGTGTGAAAAAGTAATTGCCCCCTGAACCTAATAACTGGTTGGGCCACCCTTAGCAGCAATAACTGCAATCAAGCATTTGCGATAACTTGCAACGAGTCTTTTACAGCGCTCTGGAGGAATTTTGGCCCACCCATCTTTGCAGAATTGTTGTAATTCATCTTTATTTGAGGGTTTTCTAGCATGAACCGCCTTTGTAAGGTCATGCCACAACATCTCAATAGGATTCAGGTCAGGACTTTGACTAGGCCACTCCAAAGTCTTCATTTTGTTTTTCTACAGCCATTCAGAGGTGGATTTGCTGGTGTGTTTTGGGTCATTGTCCTGCTGCAGCACCCAAGATCGCTTCAGCTTGAGTTGACGAACAGATTGCCGGACATTCTCCTTCAGGATTTTTTGGTAGACAGTAGAATTCATGGTTCCATCTATCACAGCAAGCCTTCCAGGTCCTGAAGCAGCAAAACAATCCCAGACCATCACACTACCACCACCAGATTTTACTGTTGGTATGATGTTCTTTTTCTGAAATGCTGTGTTACTTTTACGCCAGATGTAACGGGACACGCACCTTCCAAAAAGTTCAACTTTTGTCTCGTCGGTCCACAAGGTATTTTCCCAAAAGTCTTGGCAATCATTGAGATGTTTTTTAGCAAAATTGAGATGAGCCTTAATGTTCTTTTTGCTTAAAAGTGGTTTGCGCCTTGGAAATCTGCCATGCAGGCCGTTTTTGCCCAGTCTCTTTCTTATGGTGGAGTCGTGAACACTGACCTTAATTGAGGCAAGTGAGGCCTGCAGTTCTTTAGATGTTGTCCTGGGGTCTTTTGTGGCATCTCGGATGAGTTGTCTCTGCGCTCTTGGGGTAATTTTGGTCGGCCGGCCACTCCTGGGAAGGTTCACCACTGTTCCATGTTTTTGCCATTTGTGGATAATGGCTCTCACTGTGGTTCGCTGGAGTCCCAAAGCTTTAGAAATGGCTTTATAACCTTTACCAGACTGATAGATCTCAATTACTTTTGTTCTCATTTGTTCCTGAATTTCTTTGGATCTTGGCATGATGTCTAGCTTTTGAGGTGCTTTTGGTCTACTTCTCTGTGTCAGGTAGCTCCTATTTAAGTGATTTCTTGATTGAAACAGGTCTGGCAGTAATCAGGCCTGGGGGTGACTACAGAAATTGAACTCAGGTGTGATAAACCACAGTTAAGTTATTTTTTAACAAGGGGGGCAATCACTTTTTCACACAGGGCCATGTAGATTTGGAGTTTTTTTCTCCCTTAATAACGTAAACCTTCATTTAAAAACTGCATTTTGTGTTCAATTATGTTATCTTTGACTAATAGTTAACGTTTTTTGATGAGCAGAAACATTTAAGTGTGACAAACATGCAAAAGAATAAGAAATCAGGAAGGGGGCAAATAATTTTTCACACCACTGTAAATCAGAAGAGATAATATCTTCTATTATTTTAGGTGTCCATTGTTTGGGTTGCCTAGCAACCTTTTTCTAAGCAAAAAATAAAGTGATAATGTATGTTCGGTACATGTTTCTAATGTAGCACATTGTGTTTCCCACCTCACCAAAAAACTCTCCAAGCTGTTAGTGATTTATTTTTTTTTTTGGCTCAAAAATTATGTTCTCTTCTCACATCCTGCATGAAAAATTTTAATTGAGGCTGGTTACCATCTGCATTTTCTCCCAACATGTAAATACTGTAGGCTCCATTCCACATCAAACATTCAGATGCTTCTACTGTAACTCTGATAATCATATATAATCTGTCCACATATGTAATAAAGCAGACATTGAGGCACCTTACACCACATCGAAGCACATTACTTTCAAACACACTCACCAAATAAACTTCTCATTTGCATAAGTCAATAGGAAATACTTTTTCTTGCCTTTTATTTGTTAATGGTAAAGTTATCCTGTCAGTAGTGGTCCTACTGATTTGTCCACTCTTAAGTATTACATGTGGAATTACTATATTAATTTATTTGTAAGTTCTTCATACTGGGGAGATTTAGTTTCTAAATGCAGAACCTAATTAAACCTGCATAACACTGCTACCCTCTTTGTTGAAGCCACTAACATCAGGTTGTCATAGTGATGCCTCCCACTCCATGATTTAAGTCTGTTTTCTCTCTCGTGCAAGCTAAGAATATCTTATCATGTGTCATGCTCTGGAGCAACCATAGCCCAAGACTTCTGATGATACAATTAAAATAAATTTAAAAAAAAAGCAAAAAACTTAGGATTTTTCTGATGTTAATATACACTTCTAGTCAAAGGTTTCCTGATAAAAAAAAAAATTTCTACATTGTATAATAATGCTGAAGGCATCTATAATATACAATAAATTCTGTACAACAGTTGATATTGAGATTATACTCTGTAAACCCTTCATAACGCCTCTAATCTGAGGTTCTGTTTGTTAATTGATGATGTTTGAGGCTGGTGACTCTAAATGAACTTCTCCTCTGCAGCAGAGGTACAGTAAGTTTTGGTCTTCATGAGTGTCAGGTTCGTTATGGTGCTCGATGGGTTTGGAAATGCACTTGTCACAATACTGTTCTTGCACCAGTTGTTCTTAATATTTCAATAACTGTTCCAGAACAGCTCATCTTCATGACTGTTTTTGTAACTTAATCATATTATTTTATATTTAAAAAAATGTAAACAGTATTGTTGTAGAATATATAAAATACTTAATATCCAAACTTGTGCTCAAACTTTCGACTGAAACTACAGTGTGTAAATATAGTGCTGTGGAAAAGGTATTTTTTATGTATCTCATGATACACTTTTTTTTTAATCTTCAAACAGAATCTAACAAAACAAAGACAACTTGAGCAAATGAAAAATACAAGTTTTAAATGCTAATTACATTTATTGAAGCAAGCAGATGAGATAATACCAAGTAGGCCTGGAAAATTTAGGAAATCACATCCAAGGAATTTCTGACCTCTCTTGCTTGAATTGGGTTAAGACCTGCTTAATGCATTATTAAAACCTTGAAGAACAATTCTGAACCATAAAGTTTGTGGAAGAAATGTGGTTGGAAAAGAAAAATCATGAATAAAGAGTGACTGCTGTTCACTGAGACACTGTAGAAATCACAGCTACTGTACACAAGTGCCACAAGAGCTCATAGTATTGGGACTGAACAGCTGTCTGGCCATTAAAAAAAGCAGCTTATTAGTGAGGTATATCACTAATAATTATACATATTATGACTACATGAATGTACTAAATGACCAGGGTATCATGTTAATAGATGCTTTTTCTTTCCCTGATGGCAAAAGCATATTCCAGGGCTTGAGTTGTGGAAGAGGTTCACAAGTGGCCACTCAACCCAAACCCACATCCCTCTTGGAGATGTGCTGGAGAAGACTTTATGGACTTATTTGACACTTCCATCATTAATACAAGATCTCACCCAAAAAAGATAATGTAACCCTCAATGAAATAAATGTTGTGACATTGCATAAGGTTGTCAAAGCATTGCTTACTGTATATGCTTTGACAATGCATATAGCTTCCATAGAAAGAGAGGCTCCAATATTTTTTTCTCACACTTCTGTGCACTTTTACACTAAAAGGTATAAATTAAACCTTGTCATTTCCGAAGGTACAAAGTATATTATTTTTATTTATACAACAACTGTTAGTTCCGATCTAGTAAGCTGATTGGACAAGAGGCATTCCACAAGTGCCGATATAGATCATAACAGCACTGGGACTTTACGTTACAGATGTTTTAACAATCGTGAATTACTGCCGGTTTCCAGCATACATTTAACACCAGTCATGAAAGCACTTTCAGCAATAAAACCCATCTGATGATGTTATGTAATCCTGAACATCAGTGTCACCAGCAAGCTAGGAGTTTACCTCACCATACATTCCTTGATGGTATCTATAGAGTAGCTATGTTACTTTATTACAAGTAATACCATTCAAATTCAAGTTTTATGAATATGTGTGTACAGGCTGTTCAGCGTGGTTCTGGAGCTGATGACCAAAGAGGGAGATTCAGGTCAGTCTGGAGGAAAGCCGGGTGGCTTTGATGTCAAAGCTCTGCGAGCATTCCGTGTGCTCCGACCACTCCGGCTTGTCTCAGGAGTGCCCAGTAAGTCAAACAGAAAATCTAAAATGGTGACATTATTACTGTTTCTTATTTTAGATGCAGTCCATTACATTCGTATGTACTGTATACATCATTCTTCATAGGCATGAATACAGTTTAGCAATAATTGTATTGTAGTAATGTCACAACAGCATTATTTATAATATGATAAGAGTCATCTTATAATCATCCATTTAGAATGGGCTGGGTAAAATAGCCGTAATAAGCATTTTGTTCTCATCAGGCAACAAATGCTGTTCATTCTGACATATTTCATTTCATATATGGAAAGTCAAGAAGAAACTATGTATCAGATTTTTTTCACCTTATACTGTATATATACCTGAAGTTATTTCAGAAAAACACTGTAAGTTAAAGGTTGGCATTGCACCACACCGTTGCATAGTTGAAATGATAACGTCATAAATCTAAGCTTTTTGACACCGAAGACATTGCTGTTGTATTACTAATACAGTGTGGTTTGGTCACAGGTTTACAGGTTGTGCTGAACTCCATAATTAAAGCCATGGTTCCTCTGCTGCACATTGCTCTGCTCGTGCTCTTCGTTATCATCATCTATGCCATAATTGGTCTGGAGCTCTTCATTGGGAAGATGCATGCCACCTGTTACATGAATGGCACACGTGAGTTTCCTTATAGAATATTATACCCTCCTATTCTGTGATCATTCTTATTCTAACAGTTCTGTGCAAGAGTCTTGAGACACTCCACTTTTCATATTAAATGAAATTTCAAATTAAAATTTTATTTGTCACACATACAGTCACATACACAGTACGATATACAGTGAAATGCTTATCGCCATGACTTTAAAAAAAGATCATCAATTATGATAATCATGTAAGAAATAAGTTGTGGAATAAAATAAAAAATAAAATATAGAAAAACTTTAGCTATAGAAAATATTGCTATATGTAAAATATATATAAAAAAACCCACCTGAACAAATATAGAAAATGTAGCTGTACAAATATAGGAAATATAGAAAACTTGTGGAAATTGAAATAGAATTTAAAGTGCCCCTATTATGCGTTTTCAATTATGATCTTTCATGCAGTGTGCCATGTAGCTGTATGTGAACATAAACTATCTGCGAAGTTGTGACGCCGACAGGGCACGATCTATTAAAAAAAGAGTCAGCTCACATTCGTCTAAACGAGTCGTTCGCAATTCTAATCTTCTTCTGTTACGGATCCACGTCACTTCGTAACATATTTGCATTATGTCTGCCCACGTTCTACGTTGCGAACAAATTGCTCACCCACAGAGCTGTCGTTCAGTTATGGTAATGGGCGTTTTGTTTTCCGACACACGCTGTAGCGGTAGACCAATCATAAAGCACCGCGCCGTTTGACCAATCACAGCAGTGAGGGCTCATGTAAAGGAGGGGTTTAGACACACTGATTCTTCGAACTGCTTCACACGAGTCGTTTACGAATCATTTAGAAATGTGAAAAATTAAATCTATTTTTGGAGAAAACTAAAGTGTTTTGACCTTGCATACATGTGAATCTGTTTTAAGAGACTCATAAAGCAATATTAGCAACCTTTAAAATGGAATGCAACCATGGGGGGGGGCGAAATCCAGTGTCTTCTTGTGCCAGTCCCAAGTCTGGATAAATGCAGAGGGTTGTGTCAGGAAGGGCATACGACGTAAAACATTTGCCAAATCAATGATGCGAATCAGAAATATCATTTCCATACCGGATCGGTCGCGGCCCGGGTTACCAACGACCGCCACTGGTGCTGTTGACCTACAGGGTGCCGGTGGAAATTGGGTTACTGTTGGTCGAAGACGGAGAGGAGGAAGGCGTGTTCGAAAGCAGAGAGAGAAGAGGAAAGGCAAGAGTTTAGGAGTGAAAGTAGGGACTTTGAATGTTGGGACCATGACAGGGAAGGGAAGAGAGTTGGTTGATATGATGCAGAGAAGGAAGGTGGATATACTGTACTGTGTGTCCAGGAGACCAGGTGGAAAGGTAGCAAAGCTAGAAGCTTAGGATCAGGGTTCAAATTGTTTTACCATGGTGTGGATAGGAAAAGAAATGGAGTAGGAGTTATTCTGAAAGAGGAGTTTGTTAGGAATGTTCTAGAGGAGAAGAGAGTATCAGACAGGTTAATGAGTATGAAGTTGTGGTTAGTGGTTATGCTCCACAGGTAGGATGTGAGTTAGAAGAGAAGGAGAAATTCTGGAGTGAGTTAGATGAAGTGATGCAGAGCATCCCCAGAGGTGAGAGAGTGGTGATTGGTGCAGACTTCAATGGACATGTTGGGGAAGGGAACAGAGGGGATGTGATGGGCAGGTTTGGTCTTCAGGACAGGAATGTAGAAGGACAGATGGTGGTGGACTTTGCAAAGAGGATGGAAATGGCAGTAGTAAATACTTTCTTCCAGAAGAGGCAGGAACATAGGGTGACATATAAGAGCGGAGGCAGAAGCACTCAGGTGGACTACATCCTATGTCGACGTTGTAATCTGAAAGAGATTAGTGACTGCAAAGTGTTGGTAGGGGAGAGTGTAGCCAGACAACACAGAATGGTGGTGTGTAAAATAACCCTGGTGGTGAGGAAGGTGAAGAGGACAAAGGCAGAGCAGAGGACAAAGTGGTGGAAGCTGAGAAAGGAAGAATGTTGTGATGTCTTTAGGGAGGAGTTGAGACAGGCTCTGGGTGGTCAGGAGGTGCTTTCAGTTGACTGGACAACTACAGCCAATGTGATCAGGGAGACAGGTAGGAGGGTACTTGGTGTATCATCAGGTAAGGGAAAAGTGGACAAGGAGACTTGGTGGTGGAATGAGGAAGTCCAGGAGTGTATACAGGGAAAGAGGCTAGCTAAGAAGAAGTGGGACTCTGAGAGGACTGAAGAGAGTAGACAGGAGTACAGGGAGATGCAGCGAAAGGTGAAGGTAGAGGTGGCAAAGGCCAAACAAAGAGCATATGAGGACTTGTATGCTAGGCTGGACAGTAAGGAGGGTGAGGTGGATCTGTACAGGTTGGCGAGGCAGAGAGATAGAGATGGGAAGGATGTGCAGCAGGTTAGAGTGATTAAAGATAGAGATGGAAATATACTGACAGATGCCAGGAGGGTGATGGGAAGATGGAAGGGGTACTTTGAGGAGTTGATGAATGAGGAAAATGAAAGACAACAAAGAGTAGAAGAGGTGACTGTTGTGAAGCAGGAAGTAGCAAATATTAGTAAAAGTGAGGTGAGAAGGGTGTTGAAGAGGATGAAGAGTGGAAAGGCTGTTGGTCCTGATGAAATACCTGTGGAGGTATGGAAGTGCTTAGGAGAGGTGGCAGTCGAGTTTCTGACTAGTTTGTTTAACGAGATTTTGGAGAGTGAAAGGATTCCAGAGGAATGGAGGAGAAGTGTATTGGTGCCGATTTTTAAGAACAAGGGAGATATGCAGAGCTGTGGCAATTACAGAGGCATAAAGCTAATGAGCCATACAATGAAGCTGTGGGAAAGAGTAGTGGAAGCTAGGTTAAGGGCAGAGGTGAGCATTTGTGAGCAGCAATATAGTTTCATGCCTAGAAAGAGTACATCAGATGCAGTATTTGCTTTGAGGATGCTGATGGAGAAGTACAGAGAAGTTAATAAAGAGTTGCATTGTGTCTTTGTAGATTTAGAGAAGGGGTACGACAGGGTGCCGAGAGAGGAGCTGTTGTATGAGGAAGTCTGGAGTGGCAGAGAAGTATGTTAGAGTGGTGCAGGACATGTACTGTATGAGGATGCTAAGACAGTGGTGAGATGTGCTGTAGGTGTGACAGAAGAGTTCAAGGTGGAGGTGGGTCTGCATCAAGGATCGGCTCTAAGCCCCTTTTTGTTTGCTCTGGTGATGGACAGGATGACAGATGAGGTAAGACAGGAGTCTCCATGGACTATGATGTTTGCAGATGACATTGTGCTTTGTAGCGAGAGCAGGGAACAGGTGGAAGAAAATTTGGAGAGGTGGAGGTACGCTCTGGAAAGCAGAGGAATGAAGGTTAGCCGCAGCAAGACGGAATACATGTGTGAATGAGAGGAACCAAAGAGGAACAGTGAGGCTACAGGGAGCAGAGGTAAAGAAGGTGCAGGATTTTAAGTACTTAGGGTCAGCGGTCGAGAGCAACGGAGAGTGTTCAAAGGAGGTGAAGAGACGAGTACAGGCAGGTTGGAATGGGTGGAGAAAAGTTTCAGGTGTGTTGTGCGATAAAAGAGTATCGGCGAGAATGAAAGGAAAGGTGTACAGGACAGTGGTGAGACCTGCAATGCTCTATGGCTTAGAGACTGTGGCACTAAAGAAAAGACAGGAGGCAGAGCTGGAGATAGCAGAGCTGAAGATGTTGAGGTTCTCTTTGGGAGTGACAAGGATGGATAGGATCAAGAATGAGTTCATCAGAGGGACAACCCATGTGAGATGTTTTGGAGATAAAGTCAGAGAGGCCAGATTGAGGTGGTTTGGACATGTTCAGAGGAGAGATGGTGACCATATCGGTAGAAGGATGCTGAGGTTGGAACTGCCAGGCAGGAGGTCTAGAGGAAGACCAAAGAGGAGATTTATGGATGCAGTGAGAGAGGACATGAAGTTAGTTGGTATGAGAGAAGAGGATGCAGAGGATAGGGTTAGATGGAGGCAGATGATTCGCTGTGGCGACCCCTGAAAGGAAACAGACGAAAGACAAAGAAGAAGAAGAAGAAGCAACCTTTAAAATGGCATAATAGGCGCACTTTAAATAGAAATGTCCGGGGAGTGTGCAAATACTGTAATACTATGTAGATTCAATGAAAGACATATTAAATAATGATTTTTGTTAAAAAATGGTTGTTTATGTAACAACCTCAGCAGCAACCTCATTTCCCCTCTTGTTTGTTCCAACCGCTCACTGTTTAGCATCACCAGTATATAGCACGAATCACCAGCCGGATCATCTGTCATCATCTGCACCTATTTTTCTTTCATGCCTTAAGTTAGATATTTTTAGAATTGAAGACTCATAGCTCACTGTGTGGCTTAACTAACAAAAAACTATTTTCTGGAACTGGTCAGGTCTGGGGACTGGACTGAAAACGAGAGGCAAAATCTCGTCAAACATTAGAGCCAAAAAAGTCTTTCAGCCTGGGGAATTATTCCTCATGACTACAATTAAATTGAAAGAAAGTCTGACTCAAAATAAGGAGAATACGGGGTGGATCAAGACTTTTGCATGCTAATACTAATTTCTGCTAATACATCATGAAAGATCCAATCTCTGGAATCTCAAGAATTCTTCTTCTTCTGCAGGTACACTAGCAGAAGAAGAGCCTATCCCGTGCAATCTGTCAGGTAATGGACGTCCATGCAGTGTTAATGGCAGCGTATGTAGAGATGGCTGGCAAGGGCCCAACAATGGCATCACCAACTTTGACAACTTCCTGTTCGCTATGCTGACTGTGTTCCAGTGCATCACCATGGAAGGCTGGACGGAAGTGCTGTACTGGGTAAATAACTGCAGCTCATTGGAAAACCAGCATACCAGTCATAACTAGGGTTGGGTACCGAAACCCGGTGCCAATACGGCACCGGTACCTATAGAACCGGTATGTACCGGACCGAAACAGAACACGAATTTCGGTGCCTCATTTCGGTGCCACTTAAATGCCTGAACTGTCGATTGAAATATTTGTTCTCTAGATTCATATATTTTTGTAGATTAATAGTTTATTAGATTAAATAAAAAAATTAAAAGCACAAATCATCCGGAAATGAGAGACCATCCGACATGCGCGTGAATGCAGTAACTAACGTTACACTCGCTCTGACGGCAGCAGGTGGTCTACCGATAGCTTAGCATGCTAAAGTAAACAACTCTCGTTAAAATGCCTAAAACTAAACAGTCGAAAGTGTGGCTGTATTTCACAAGAAAGGATTCCGACACCGCGACGTGCAGCAAATGTTTCACAGCAGTTGCGTGTAAAGGCGGAAACACGTCAAATCTACTGAAACATTCGAGGGCAGACGGAATAAAGTTTAAAGCAGACGGAGGCACCGTGTTTTCTTGCGGACAACAGCTGGCGCTATCAGTGTGGACGACCCTCAGTCCCAGTCATGCCAACTGTAGCAAAAAGGAGTCACCGATTATGATGACGTCAGCAGCCTTGCCGCAGGTTAGTAGTAGGATAATGTAATGTTAATAACAAAATGCAAATCTTGCATTCATGCTAACAAATAGTCAAACGATTTGTAAAAAACTAATGTAACATGGATTCTGTTTATAATTATGGCTTTCCAGCTAGTACTAGTAGTACTACAACAGTGACCCCATTTACCATTGTAAAGAAGGCTATACATGTCCTGTGCAGGGCAATAAGTCAGGAAAGGTGTCGTATTTTGACAGAAAAGGCAAATATGGTGAAATTTCTGCAAAAGAATTGCTAGAATTTGAAGCTTACATATTCATATATACTTTAAACTTTTAATATATTGTTAAATTTTAAGCATAAAATTTTTTGTTCAATAAAAATTCATTCTTGAGTCATCCACTATAATTTTTTGGCTTAAAAGTATCGGTTCAGGCACCGTTTTGGCACCGGTACCGTTTTCAAAGTATCGATTTGGCACCGGTATCGAAAAAAACCCAAACGATACCCAACCTTAGTCATAACTGGGAATAACTTCCCAATAGACTAAGTAGGCATTGTGTGTTAAAATAGTCATATGTGAATGCTCTTTCTTACAAAAATATAAACACACACAGCCCCGTGTTTTGGTTGCCTATACAGGGTGGCCCAAAAGTCGGGATCCACAGGCATTTTTTCCTTTCTAAAATGAAATGAAGGAACATTCTGAAATAAGATGAAAATTTTATATATTGTGGATTTTTTCATGACTGCCAGTAGCCAGGGAGTGTTGTTCTGGCATGTGATTTCATCCACCCTGCTGCTCATGCAAAGTCAGGGGGATGGGGTATCACACTTGCAGGTAAGCGCTATCCATCCCCTTTTACATGCAAGAGCTCACAGAGGTCCATGATCCCATGATTGGCAACTGTTGCTATGACTAATAAGGGAGAGAATAGGCATTATTTTAGATTATACAACCGTTAGTACCGGCCAAATATTTTGATTGGACAAGAGAAGAGGCGTTCCATGAATGGTGATACTGTAATAGAGCGCAAAAGCACTAGGATGTTTAACTGTACAGTATGTATCACTCTACTGAGAGCAGCTACCTGCCAAAACACACATTTAAAACCAGTCACTGAAGCATTTTCAGCAATAAAACACATCTGATAACATTATATCATCTTAAACAGCGCATTGTCTCCTAAGTGACTGCTTCTAAGTAATTATGAATTCCCTCTGAACCGTTTGTGTCGTTCAGTTCTCATCTAACTAGCTTCTATTACAAGGCTGAATCCCAAAATCCCTCCCTAACCCCTGATCAATGGCATTACTTAGTGTATGGAAGAAGGGATTATACACCCAAGTGCACTAGATTTCCATTTGACACGATTTGGTATTCAACCCCAGAAACCGGGAAACTAGCTGATGTTCTAAAGTGGAACAGGTGAAAATATAACATGAATTTCCATTAGTTTCTCAGGACCGTCCACATGAATATCAGCACAACAGCATGACCTTGAGTGTGATATTGCTTAGATATCTCACTCATTCACTCAACGTCTATACCGCGTTATCCTTTATTCAGGGTCGCAGGGGGCCTGGAGCCTATCCCAGGGGACGGGCGGGGGTACACCCTGGACAGGGTGCCAATCTATCACAGGGCACACACACATACTGTACACTCACTCACACACACACTACGGAACACCCATTAACCAAACCTGCAGGTCTTTGGACTTTGTACGGAAAGCCACCAAGCACGGGGAGAACATGCAAACTCCATGCACACAGGAGGTGGTGCAAGGCGACAGTGCTAACCATTACACCACCGTGCCTGCTTGCATAGCTGTTTTGATCAAATTCATGTCTGGTTAGAGTGTGTGTAAATCTCAGTATAATATGTATGTTTTACTGAAGTTAAAGTGCCAACATCAATATTAATGTCATTAGTAATTAAAGGTACCATATACAGTTGGTTAGTCTCAAGATAAAATGTTTACTTGTAAATAATTCATTAGGTCATTAGTTTGAGTATTATGCTGTGTAGCTGCTCCGGCCTGAGCTCTGTGTAAGTGAAGCATACACCCAGGATGTTTAAAGGTTCCTGCATATTATGAAAGGTTTTTGAATTTATTGTTATATAGTTTCATGTAAACTTGACAGAGGAACTTTTGTTCATTATGGAAAGCTTTAGATTTTGTTCCCCATTTCCTTCAGTACATTCGATTGTAGGCCATTGTATTTAATGAGTCTGTAAACTGTGTTTATAAATAAGACTTTAATTACATTTAACTTTAATTGAGTGCAATAGATCAAGTTGTATTATAATTGAAAATCTTTATAACTACCAGCGGGTCAAGTTTCTTTTTCGATATTCTGTTTTTCCTCTTCCTGTTTACTTTTTTTTTTTTTACTGAATGTGACTATAGACTGGTGATTGCTTTTCTTTTATTGGCTCACTATTCTAACACCTACATAAATGAGTGTGTGTTATGTAAATTGAGGCATACTGTATGACATGTGTCTACACAGCTGAAGCTGATTGATGATTAGTGTACACATCACAGCTTGTTTTAAATTGTAATTAATCAAACAGAGATTCATTATGTTATTTTATGTACCATGCCGGTCCACCCGATTCGCTATAATACGCATATGTCGTGATCATATCAGTATCAACTTCTTGAACCTTAATTATACAGTATACCACTTTAAGTCTGTTATTTTGACATTTCTGTCATTTCTGAAACTCCTACAATGTTATCCCGAATCCCCAGCTGGAAAAGGATGGAAGATGGCATAAGGCATTATATCACTATAGTCATGTCATTATACTATGCAGTGAATGAGCACAACATTTTAACTTTCTAATGGATTGTGATTTTCACATCATGGTGTAACATCATATGAGTATACACTTTAACTCAAAGTGTCAGTGGATGCTTTTTTTCTTACATCCGGAGAACATGGAACAAAAGGTACTAAGAAAAAGCTTTAAATCCACTGACATATCCATCCTCCTGTGATTATTTTTTATCTGCAAAAATAGGCACCAGCGTTACCGTAGACAGCAGCCGTCACTTCCACTGCGCTTGTTCTTCTCTCTTTTTTCTTTTCTCTCTTCCACTCCCCCCTCCCTCTCCTTTGCTATCTATGCATCTGTTACCATGGCAAATTCTCCAAATGCAAACGAGGCTATGAAAGTGTGTGCAACATAGCCTGTCCAAAGAAAAAGCTACAGCCACTGGAACCTGTAGAGTGGGAGTGAAGGAAAAAAGTTTTGACTGGCAATGAGCTCTTTCTCTCAGCGTTCTCCTCTGCTTCTTTTTTCCTCCGTAGGCTGCAAGGTCTGACTTACAGTTCCAGAAAATTGTGGATGGAAATGTATCTATAATTCTCTAATATACATAAGCAGCATCTAACATTTGTTATGTTTTTGGCAAAAATAAAAAATTGTCAAATATGGTAACTGCAACTCCCCCTAAACTAATCATGGGAATTTATACAAAGTTGCACGGTATCATTTCCATAAAGTATAGATGTGCACTAGCTGTTTAAATTTCTCCTATATTTTTATATATATTAGAATAATGTCCCCGCGACCCTGAACACAGGATTAAGCGGTATAGAAAATGAATGAATGAATGAATGAAAGAATAATGTCTAATATACTGTAATAGTCAGACGGTTTTTGTAATGTGATGCCAAATAATGCCACAAGATACTTCATATTTAGAAGTCACACGTTCCATGGGTGGGCAACATATGTCTTCCTTGGAAGACTCAAATTTTTGGTCTTTGTATTTATCTCAGATTAAATCGAGAGGTCAGTTCTACTATAATATTGTAGTTTATAACTAGCACTAAATGGTACTTTTAGAGTTATTTGCTTGCTAAAGAATTCTACATAAAACTTTGATTGACAAACCCAAAGATCTAATGTAATTACAGTAGGTCTATAATTTGTTACCTAAGACACTGTCTATTGGAGTTTCCCAAGACTGAACAAGCTTGCTTTAAAACTAGGCTGGTAGAAGAGGAGTCAGTGAAGGCATATGTACTGTACTGCCATGACCCATCCCTATGATCTGGTTGTGATATTATATGAAGTTACCATTTCAGGAAGGCCTACATCACGTTCAGAAAGTGGACTGGAATTGAATTAAGAAATCATCAACGTTATTAAAAACTGGATGGATAATGTATGATAGTGTAAGTAAGAGCATTTCCACACAATGCACCAAGAGCTCAATTCAAAAAGATGTATGAGACTAACCAGATGTGTGGCCATAGGAGAACAAGTGGAGGAAAAAAAACCCTGCTTCAATTTGCCAGGAATCATAAAGATTGGGAAGCAGGGTTACTTCAATATGGCTTTAGGCTCAGCAAGGTTATATAGAAATAAAATGAAGAGATTAGACTGAAGTCTGCACATTTGTTTTGTTTGACAAAACTGAAGAATCTGTTCTGTTTCTATTTCACTTTAATATTCAGTTTAAATGGAATTTGTGTGTGTGTATGTTTTTTCTTCATCACAGATGAATGATGCCATGGGTCATGAGCTGCCATGGGTCTACTTCGTCAGTCTGGTCATCTTTGGTTCCTTCTTTGTCCTCAATCTTGTGTTGGGAGTTCTTAGTGGGTGAGAGACCCTTAAGTAATTTGAAACCTACAGTACAGATGTATGTACCACATACTGTTTGTTTATATGTGTTAATGAATATATATATACTCATTCATGCATTTATGCAGTCAAGCAATCATGTGGTAGCCACGCATCAGGCAGCTGCAGGTTGAGAGCTTCATGAGATTTCATTGACCACCCCAGATGAAATGGTTAGAGTATTTTTAGTTGAATACTGAGTAATAATAGGCAACTGCTCTTGGCTGATAGTAGTGGGTCCAGATGTGGCCCATTGTTCTTGTAAGCCATCCATCTAAAGAGGTTTCCATATTATTCTTTCTGAGATCTTTCTGAGATCTAAGACCTTTTCTGCTCACCACGGTTGTAAAGAGTGGTTATTTCGGCTACATTAGACTTCTTCCTGTCAGCTTAAACCCATCTGGCTGTCCTCCTCTGCATTTTCTCATCAAACTGAGGTCTCCACCTGCAGAACTGCCACTTGCATGAAAACCACAGCTCTCAATCTGGATCTGCATAATAGTATGCTTTAAGCACCTGATGGCACCTGATTTGCTGATTGGATAATTACATGAATGTATTGTGGAACATAAATTGGCAAATAAGTTTATATGGTTTATATTCATAATGTTTCAGTTTATTAATAAAATCAGTTATAAGTATATTCCGTAATAATTGTGTGTGTGTAAAAAATTCAGAGAGTTCTCTAAGGAACGTGAGAAAGCTAAGGCACGTGGAGATTTCCAGAAGCTGCGAGAGAAGCAGCAGCTGGAGGAGGATCTGAAAGGATACCTGGACTGGATCACTCAGGCCGAGGACATTGACCCGGAGAACGAAGAGGATGGAGACCAAGAGGGAAAACGCAACCGTGAGTCCAACTACACACACATGCACTCACACAATCTGTAGTACATACTTACTTTCCCACAACCTACACACAATTTGCCAGAATTATTTTATCTTTCCCAAATTATTTTTGTCCTTGTGTAAACATGGGGCTTTAAAGCAGGAGGTCTTCGTATCCAGCTTAAGACCATGTCTTGACTTTTATGATACAGTAGAATCTGGGCAACTCGTCTGTTGTAATGTGAAATAAAATTTGTTTAAGCCAGAATTTATTCCAAGATACCATGATCAACCTGAAAAAATTAACACTATATTTTATTCTAGAATTTCTTTATAATATATAAAGTGATCAACTTAGGTTTAGGTTGACCTGATCATCATTCCTGAAAGAAACATGTTGGTCACTCAACCACCAAACATAATCTTCCAGTTACAATGTCAGACATCATCTCTCTCTCTCTCTCTCTCTCTCTCTCTCTCTGTTTAACAGTAGATTTCTTAATCCTTTTTCTTTCCTGTGGATTACCATCTACCCTTTCATTTACATCACCAAGTCAATCCAATCATGTTCCATCCTTCCAGTTGTGTTGCTAATTATTCATTCAAAAGCTCAAAGGGAATTTTATTGCGGTCCCGAACAAAACTATTTCTGTTTTAATGTTACTGCTCACTTTATTACAGACTACTATCAGGGCAGATGGAGGAAAAATTTATTCCAGCCAAGCAGTATGTCTTATAGAGGAGAGAATTGGAGTGACAGGATGTGAGAAAATAATCCCAGTCCTATTTATGTAAGCAGAGTGTGACGCCGTGGGCAAAAACCCACAAGTGCACTGTCACTGTTTTCGGATCCTTCTTCCTCCCTCTTCTAATACTTATCATATTTATTTCATGTTTATACCTACACCTAGGCTAAACATATTCAATTCTCAGCTTTTCAAAATGCCACACATTTTATTAGGGCATTTACTTTTTCACATCACAGTATGTTTTACAAAGATTACAGATTACATTGATACAGTATATCAGAATTCCAGTGGTCAAAAATGGGGCAGTGGTGGCTCAGAGGGCTAAGGCACTGAGTCACTGATCGGCGGTTCGAGACCCAACTCCAGTCGGTTCCTACTGTTGGGCCCTTGAGCAAGGCTCTTAACCATATCTACTCCAGGGGGCGCTGTATCATGGCTGACCCTGCACTCTGACCCCAGTTACACTGGGATATGTAAAGAAAGAATTTCTCTGTGCTGTAATGCATATGTGACAAATAAAGGCTTAACTCAACTTAACAAAGGTTTATATGCAGAAACATTTCTGACTTTTAAAACAGTCGATTCCAAATTTCTAATTTATCAGGAGTCAATAGGAGTGCACTTGTGGTTGTCAACTTTTAGTGAAGTGCTTTCTGCCTTGATACCATTGGAAAATGCAAGTAAGTCTTAAAGTCTTAAGAAAGGTATTAATATACATCAATTAATTTCTATCCATCCATCCATCTATCCATCCATCCATTATCTTGACTGGAACTGGAAATCTCAAGTAACTTATGGCACGGTGCCAGCCATTGCTGGGCCCAAGCTGACACACTCACACAACCAGTCAGAAAATATGGAAATGCCAATCAGACTACACTGAATATCTTTGGCCTGTGGGAGGAAACTAGGGGACCCAGAGGAAACCTCGCAAGAAAACAACGAAACAGCCTGGGAAAACAAAGAAACTTTAATAAAAAAAATAAAAATAAAAAAAACCTCACAAAGTTAATGAATGAATGAATGAATGTTGGTCCAAACATTTCACCTGACTCTCAAGAAATCTTGAAGCATCAGATACTGTATACTGTATGTACTGTATATACTTCCTCCAATAAGAGATTCCTACAGTACTTTGAGATTTCTAGTTCTGAAATATAATAACTAGAAGTCAAGATAAAACAAATGCCTTCTTTGGCCATAACTAGGAAATGTTTTGCTGGAAAACAGTCTGATGCACTTCAGAACACACATGCCATCATGGGGAAGGAAGTTTAACAAGAAATTCTGAAGAACATCAGTCAGAAAGTTGACACTTATCAAAGCATATTTCTAAAGTTGTAAAATGGCGTTATTGGGGTGGTCATCCCAAAGCCTGACCTGAATCCTATAGAAAATGTGTGGACTAAACTGAAAAAGCTTGTCTGAGCAAGGAGACCAACAAACCTGATCAGAGTTCTGTCAGGAGGAATAGGCAAAAATACCAGCAAAAAATGCGTGAAATGCTTGTGAAAAGCTGTTAAAGGGAGCTCCCACTTCCACTATACCTCCCACCACCAGGTATAGAAAATAATAGCTGCAATAAATCCAACTCAGAGGTTTTTTTTTCTTGGGCGTTTTTCTTGTCACCACATCGGATCACTGGTTCCTCAAAATCTGGCCCAATTTTTGACCCAAAATCTTCTACCCGGACTTGGGACGGGCACTGCATGCAGTATCGGGCGTAGTTTTAAGGGTCTTGCCCAGCAGTGCAACCCGGCAGTGGTGGCACTCAAACTTCTTTCCAAAGCAGACTCGAAATATATTTTTTTAATTACCTCATATGGAAGTAAAGTAGATACTGTCAAAGACTTAAGACATAAAATGTATAGTAACATGAAAAGTGTAATTGTCCTAAATTCAACTGTGCTATTTATTCAGGCCGAGGTGAATCAGTTAATGTATTGTTGAATGTGCAGCTGCTGGAATAGACAAAACATAAAATGCATTACCCCCACCTGCTGGACTGGAGTGTCAATCAGAGAATTGACAGAATGAGATTATTTCTGTGTACGAAACATATCATTGAACAATGAAAAACATAACCTTCAATGCATTTCAATGTTTATTTAATACGTTAGGTTTTATCAGTTTAAACCATGGAAGAATCAAATTAAATGAACAGTCCATCTATAATCCACAGTTTTACTGATTATACATGACATAAATAACAAATAATACATAGTTAAGAAATAATTGTTAGACTGAAAATGCCACTGATAATAGAACCTGGTTATTATATATCAGTAGTTCAGGTCGACTGTCGTTGTTACAGGTATTTATATGAGACATCTAATATATCAGTGTTCCTGACATTTATCCATGGAAAAAATACTTTGCACACATTAAGAGCTACGTGTGTACGTGTGTGTGTGTGTGTGTGTGTGCGTGTGCGTGCATGTTTGCATTGTCTGAGAGTTGCAGCTATTGGCTATGTGATTGCAAATGCACAACCTTTGCTCTGTCCCTATGCTACAGTTTATGCTTTACAGTAATCAATGTTATAATTTGGCTCAAGAGCATGCTAGTATTAAAATGTAGTTGCTGCTATTTAAAGAGGCCTGTTGTCTATCACTTTCCTTTCTTCTTTCTCATTAGCCTCACCCTGACCCAGGACCCAATACCCAGTGTTCCTTTATTTAGAGCTCTTTTCCTGAAAAGTTCCTCCTCCTATGCATTTCTCTTTCTGCTGTAAAAGTGCTTGGTGTGTTTAACCAGTAGATGCTGATAGCGGCATTTCTTTCCGCTCTTCTGTCTCTGTGTCTCCCCCCACTGCCTGCATGCATGAACTGCGTGTAAACTGAAAAGGGGTGACGATGGCCGATCTCACCCAGGAGAAGAAGGCAGGGAAGTCGGGCTGGTTCAGTCAGTCCACAGAGACTCAGGGTAAATCCTGCCAACTGAGTTTGTTTGTGTGTGTATGTGACACAGAGAAACAGAGGTGGGTTACACAAAAAAAAAAAAAAAGAATAAAAAAAAAAAAAACATCAAGTGGAAATTTTTTGTGTTATTACTCAGCATGGTCGGAACGGATATTTTGTGCCATCTAGACCATAAGCTATTCTCTGGCAGATTGCTGTTTGGTCGTAATTCCAATACTGGCTACATTTTCATTTTTTGTTTTGGCAAAATACAGCTAGGCTATTTATCGTAGCTTTATTACAGGGCCCACATTATATAGGGTGTAATCATTGTTTACCTTGTATGAATATTTATTACTATAACTCATTTGGATGGAAATGCTTGTTCTGTGTTCCTGTTTTTTTTTTTTTTTTTTTGCAATACTGATATATGAAGGGTCACCCATATTGTAGTGTGATTTTGTGCGTGCATGTGTGTGTCTGTGTGTGTTTGTGTTCTTTTCTACAGCGAGTATGCCAACCAGTGAGACTGAGTCTGTTAACACTGACAGTCCAAATGGAGAGGATGACAAGATCTGCTGTTGTGGACCAGTCTGGTGAGAATCAATGCCCTTTTAAACACAGTTTAGACCACGGCCTCATGGCCACTTCATTGGGTCGTTCTTTCTTTTTTTCTTTTTTTCTTTCTTTCTTTTAAAATCACATACTTTCTAAAAATGAAAATGGAGTATACTACCATAACTAGGTACTGTATATTTATAATATTAACATACTGCTCCTAAAAGGCAGAATGATAATAAATACACAATACTAATCATATCAGTTGTCTAACTGAAGTTTGTGGAAACATTTATTATTATTATTATTATTATTTTTATTTTTATTATTATTTTTTTATTATGAAGCCTATGTTCAATAATAATTTTACCTCTGCTTATTAATCTTTGTAAGTTGGTAATTATTTCTTGTAAGCACTTTTATAAACTCTCAAAGTGCATTGTGAGATTCCAATACAGAGCTATAAATAGTTCCTTGCTCATTTCGAAACATTATAAACAAAGCTGTAAAATTGTGAAACTTGTAATAAAATGACACATTATACTGTGCAGAGCATAATGCCTATAATTAATAATAGCATGACTGATTATAGAACAAACAAATTGAACAAATCTAACTTATACTGTCCCATATATTTAGTTCTTGGGGAAAGAAAAGAGTTAAAGTTGTACTAAATATTAAATACTTAATAAAATTCATAAGCTGCAGAAGGTTCATATGAGTTTCAGCTGAACTTTGGAATGCATTGTTGCATGGAACTGGGTTCAGTATCTGTGTTATATGCCAACCTTAGCAATCGGTGTACAGAGCAGGAAGCTTTATAACGACTTAAACCAGTTGTAATGTACTTACTGTACTGTATATACACCTCAATCTTGATTTAGGATAGATGAGAAAAAATCTATCCTCTTAAGGATATTGTTGTAATTAATGGGGTCCAACAAAAACCCTTTTATTCTCTTGTTTTGTTAATCAGAAATGCGGTTCGGAAAAGCCTCACAGTGGGAGGGAAATGCCATGTAATGTCAGTTATAATGCCTTGTAATTTTTTTTTCAGTTGGAAAAATCACAAACATAAATAATGGAACTAATGAGTGTTACATTTGCATTTGATAGCTGTTCACTCAAACTCTCCGCATGAGGTGCAAAAGCATATCTACGCAAGTGAAGGGGACATTAGACTGAAAAAAAAAAAAATAAATAAAAACGAAAAAAAATAACCCCCCATCACAACATATAGCCAAGTTAAAACTCTCTTGAGGAGGTAGGCATGTCATTACCAAAGTCTAAGTCTACCAAAGTTTTGTAAAAAATATTAAGAAATGACAAAGACACACGTCACATGGCATTATAATATATGAATACTGGTGCTTACATTTGAACATGAGAGAAAAGCGTTAGCTATAGCATGTTATTAGAGCATTAAGAGGCCTTACAATCAGACTTTATTAGGAATTTTTTTTTTGTTACACTTGAATATGGGCTTCATAGAAAGTGTTAACGTTTTTTCTCTCTTAATGTTATTGCCTTCATTTAAATAAGGATCTGAGCAAATGATAAATGTTCGGTTTGCGATGTAAGACAGTGTCCTTTAATAACTGTGCGTTTTAAAGTGGTTTATAATAACTGCATTATTATGTCACTCTTTCAGTCAAAAAATTACTAAGTCAAAGTTCAGGTCAGTAAACAAGTAAGTGTTTTGTATGCTGTGTTCAACCTCAGCCTTGCATGTCTCATCTTGCATTCGCATCTTCTGCATGCCAGTGTTTGTGTAGGTTCATTTCTCACGTTCTTCAAAGCTACAGTATATGACATATATTTATATACAGTATAAGCACTTTATAATTTTTTTTTTTTGGCTTGAGGTCACCATCATTCACCATAACTGTGCCCATACACACAAACATACGGCATCAGTCCACATTCATTCTGAACCTGTTGTGAATTGTGGCATGGCTTTTATACAGTACATGGTGTAAAAAAAAATAATCAGAAAGTGTTTTACTGACGTCTATGTCCTTCTCTAGCCGTAGCTGGCGACGCTGGAACAGATTCTGTCGTCGAAAGTGCAGAGCAGCAGTGAAGTCCACCACGTTCTACTGGCTGGTCATTGTCCTGGTGTTCCTTAACACTCTCACCATATCGTCTGAGCACTACAACCAGCCTGTCTGGCTCACTGAAGTACAAGGTATACAAATGCACACCAACAACAAAATCCGTTGTCCTCTATGGACTATACAGTACTTTACTGAATGGATTTTCCTTTGGGCTAAGACTTCAAAAAGCCATTCTTATGGTATATAATGGTATGAACTGAACTAAATAATGTATATTTTTTAAACATTTACATTTAGTCATTTGGCAGACACTCTTATCCAGAGCGACTATCATTTTTATCTCATTACACATCTGAGCAGTTGAGGGTTAAGGGCCTTGCTCAAGGGCCCAACAGTGGCAACTTGGTGGTTGTGGGGATTGAACCTGGGATCTTCCGAACCATAATCCAATGCCTTAACCACTGAGCTACCCCTGTCCCCCCACCGTTTAATGGTGGACCAAAACATCCACCATTAAACCCATTAAATATGTCTATGTTGAGATATTATGTATAAAAAATTATGTTGCCAATTTAATTTTCAATGATCATACAGTACTGTGCAAAGTCTCGATCCACCCCATTACTTTATATTTTGCTGCCAAAGAGCCCGACTTTCTAATATATTTTTGTGTAATCTTAAAGATTAGTTTTTCAGGCTTCCTGAAGGACTTTTTTATCTCTTGTTTTTGGCCCTTATTTGCAGCCTCTGTACCTGACCTGTTTGTTAAGCCACACAGTGACCTCTGAATCATTCCAGCAAAAAAAAACAAACATCTATCTTAAGGCATAATCCAGTGAGAAACAGGTGCAGATGATGACAGATGATCAGGCCGGTGATTAGTATACTGGTGATGCTAAATGCTGAGTGGTTGGAACAGACGAGAGGGGAAATGAGGTGGCTGCTGAGGTTGTTACATAAACAAACAATACATTTTTAAGTTGTATCTTTAGAATAGTTTGGCTTTGCTGTTAGATCCAACTTAAAAAAGAATAACAGCTTATTTTACTAGTTACAATTTTTCAGTTTGAATTCCTTTGAAAAAGTAGTGTAAAAGACAGTGAACAGCTACAAGATGCAGGTACTGAGTTGCAGCAATTACAAATCGAATGTGATTATGATTGAAGTTGTGAAGAACATATTTTTTATAAAGAGGACTTTCAAGAGGATTTTATTTTTAAGGTTACATCATCTAATCCAGTTAACTGTTTGTGCAGATGTAGCCAACAAGGTGCTGTTGGCCATGTTCACCTGTGAGATGCTGATTAAGATGTACAGCCTGGGCCTGCAGGCGTATTTCGTGTCTCTGTTTAACCGCTTCGACTGTTTTGTGGTGTGCGGCGGCATTGTGGAGACCATCCTCGTCGAGCTGGAGATCATGCCGCCTCTTGGCATCTCTGTGTTCCGTTGCGTCCGACTGCTGCGCATCTTTAAAGTCACCCGGTGAGTGTCGAGCAGAACTTCATCAGGACAAAACAACAAAACAAAAAAATGTGTGCAATTCACATGTAGTTAGAGCTACATGTGAATTGCACACATTTTTTTGTTTTGTTGCTTTTTAACTCAGAAACTCCCAGAACATATTTTAAATGTAATTTATTTTCAGGATATAATTTTTGAATGTAATTAATATGTAATTTTAATTACTCAGATACTGTAAATATAAAAAGAATCTTCATTAAAAAATAAATGTAAAATAATTTAATTGAAAATGGATTGCAAATTTTTAATGCATTAAAAAAATCAGGTCCTTTAGTTTGATTATCCATTAATTATTAGTATTTATTATTTAGTAATATTTATAGTAATATTTATTTATTTATTTATTCATAGTTTTTAATTTAGCTTATATATAAGGGTCTTAAGTGGTGGAGGCCCTTTTAATCAAACTTTTGATTAAACATAACAGATTCAAGTATTAATAATTAGTACATCATTTCAATCAACTGTACAAACTGTGTTCCTTATTATTCTACCTTGATTAACAAACTTTTAATGTTCATTCTGTTGCATTTTTTAATCTTATAAAATTCCAATGTACTCTTGTTCTTCTTCAGTCACTGGGCGTCTCTGAGTAACTTGGTTGCCTCTCTGCTGAACTCCATGAAGTCCATTGCATCCTTGTTACTGCTGCTCTTCCTCTTCATCATCATCTTCAGCTTGCTGGGCATGCAGCTCTTTGGTGGCAAATTCAACTTTGATGAAACAGTGACCAAAAGGAGCACGTTCGACAACTTTCCTCAGGCTTTGCTCACTGTCTTTCAGGTGCGTATTAGTTTGGGTGTGTGTGTGTGTGTGTGTGTGTGTGTGTGGCCATGTTCTATAATGTACCTAGTGACTCTAACTAAAAGCATCACGATTCCAACGCCTGATGGGTCTTTGAATTTGAAAGTTTTTTGGGCAGAGGGATTAGGACTGACTGTGGAATGTCTGACAGTTTTACCCTTGTGGCGAAAAACCAAAAGAGAAAAACTAAAGAAAAATATTTCCTTTTGTTTGCTGAGGTAAATCGTTACGTCAAGTGGAAGATCCTCACCAGGGTACTACGTCAGTGTGTGTGTGACAGTGTGTGTGTGTGTGTGTGTGTGTGTGTGTGTGTGTGTTCTCAGATCCTGACTGGCGAGGACTGGAACACAGTGATGTATGATGGGATCATGGCATATGGAGGCCCTTCCTCTTCAGGCATGATGGTGTGCATCTACTTCATCATTCTTTTCATCTGCGGAAACTGTATCCTTCGAATAATGAGGAAGAATTCTGTCTTTTAGCTGAATGGTGCAATGTTGATTAGTTTTCCCTAACAATATGCTTCTGAAGTGTTTTATTCATCTTATCACATACTGTAGTTTCACAACAATTACGTATACAATTATCATTTAAAAAATGAAAAATATTTTTTGTTCATGTACATATATGTGGAGAAAAATGGATTGTAGCAGCTATAACCAGTTGTTCACTTAATCCCTTTAAAAAAAAATAAAGATAAAGAATATCATGTTTTGTTACAGAGAAACTGCAAAGCTATGTGTTGGAAAACTCACCAATTGCACAGTTCAATTTATATAGCACCTTTAACTATGGTCAGTGTCGCGAAATGATCATTCTGTGACTGATGAGCAAGCCAAGGGAGACGGTGGCAAGAAAACTCCCTGAGATGAAAATAGGAAGAAACCGTAAGAAACCTCGTTTCTCACCAAACAAGTTGTTCTTAGAATAAAATATGACATACTGAATCAATGTGAGCTTCTGAATATAAACCTTGCAGCCCTGAAACTACAGTACTATCTGAGTAGTAGCATTAAAGAGCCCAAGCTTCAGTATTTTTTTACCATCTTAACACGGGTCTCTTAACCACCCAAAGGGTGTTTGTTAATACTCGAGCAATACAATGCATTGGTTATACCTCCAATTCTTTTTATGTTCCTATTTCTCCAATTGTCGAATTTCAGTGTTTATGTAACTGATTTATATTTTTGCCTTTTTTATGGGGCTTAGTGTGTTAAGCCTCAGAGTTACTGATCGGAATGTTGACGGTTGACGGTTCGAGCCCCTGCTCCACCAGGTTTCTGCTGCTTAAACCTGTCTGTTCCAAGGGTGACGTACAATGGCTGACCCTACTAACAAAAAAGCTGGGATATGTGAAGAATAAAGAATTTCACTGTGCAGTAATACAGGTCCTTCTCAAAAAATTAGCATATTGTGATAATGTTCATTATTTTCTGTAATGTACTGATGAACATTAGACTTTCATATATTTTAGATTCATTACACACAACTGAAGTAGTTCAAGCCTTTTATTGTTTTAATATTGATGATTGTGGCATACAGCTCATGAAAACCCAAAATCCCCATCTCAAAAAATTAGCATACCATGAAAAGGTTCTCTAAACGAGCTATTAACCTAATCATCTGAATCAACTAATTAACTCTAAACACCTGCAAAAGATTCCTGAGGCTTTTAAAAACTCCCAGCCTGGTTCATTACTCAAAACCGCAATCATGGGTAAGACTGCCGACCTGACTGCTGTCCAGAAGGCCATCATTGACACCCTCAAGCAAGAGGTTAAGACACAGAAAGAAATTTCTGAATGAATAGACTGTTCCCAGAGTGCTGTATCAAGGCACCTCAGTGGGAAGTCTGTGGGAAGGAAAAAGTGTGGCAGAAAACGCTGCACAACGAGAAGAGGTGACCGGGCCCTGAGGAAGATTGTGGAGAAGGACCGATTCCAGACCTTGGGGGACCTGCGGAAGCAGTGGACTGAGTCTGGAGTAGAAACATCCAGAGCCACCGTGTACAGGCGTGTGCAGGAAATGGGCTACAGGTTGCAAATTTTGCATGAGATTCGGAAATCAAGGTGCCAGAGTCTGGAGGAAGACTGGGGAGAGGGAAATGCCAAAATGCCTGAAGTCCAGTGTCAAGTACCCACAGTCAGTGATGGTCTGGGGTGCCATGTCAGCTGCTGGTGTTGGTCCACTGTGTTTTATCAAGGGCAGGGTCAATGCAGCTAGCTATCAGGAGATTTTGGAGCACTTCATGCTTCCATCTGCTGAAAAGCTTTAGGGAGATGAAGATTTCATTTTTCAGCACGACCTGGCACCTGCTCACAGTGCAAAAACCACTGGTAAATGGTTTACTGACCATGGTATTACTGTGCTCAATTGGCCTGCCAACTCTCCTGACCTGAACCCCTGGGAGAGAATCTGTGGGATATTGTGGAGGGAAAGTTGAGAGACACAAGAATCTGCAAAAGGATTCCCGACCAAGTATTGAGTGCATAACTGAACATAATTATTTGAAGGTTGACTTTTTTTGTATTAAAAACCAATTTCAATTCAAGACCAATTTCTTTTATTGGTCAGATGAAATATGCAAATTTTTTGAGATAGGGATTTTGGGTTTTCATGAGCTGTATGCCACAATCATCAATATTAAAACAATAAAAGGCTTGAACTACTTCAGTTGTGTGTAATGAATCTAAAATATATGAAAGTCTAATGTTTATCAGTACATTACAGAAAATAATGAACTTTATCACAATATGCAAATTTTTTGAGAAGGACCTGTATACAGTATATGATGAATAAAGACTTTATTTAACTTATAACTCTACCTCACCAGAGAAGAGCAGGGCTGAGCAACAAGGTGGGGAGGGGGTCTTCTTATTATGAGGTCACAGTAGTGGGAAAAATTAATTGGCTAGTTCATACTCTGCTAGTTTATACTCCATGGAAAAAATGGAACAACAAACAGGGAACACTTACTGTAAAGTGAATTTTACACAATAGGTGCCTTTTAAACAGTGCTTTCGAATAAATCAGTTTTTCTAATGTTATATGCGTAGGTGTCATACTTTTATTTAAATGTCTATGACTTTTAACAACAGATACACAGTTATTGTTTAATCTTCTTTGAAGATTATATTTTCACATTCCTGGAAACATAGGAATATTGAGTTTATTTTCTATATACAGTATGTTTTATATTCATTGGAATAAACTAAGTAAGTTTTCATGTGACATGTTTAGGATAATTATCATATCTTAGGCATACAGTAGAAATCAGAATCTGTTTATCAAAGTCTTATCAAAGGTGGTTTGGGATTTGGCTTAGTATCTTACACTTATGATTCTTGACTATTCGGATAAGACATCCTGCTGAATGTATTCTTAGCCATTGCTGTGGACAACCTGGCTGATGCAGAGAGCCTGAATTCGGCACAGAAAGAGCAAGAGGAGGAGAACAAGAGGAAGAAGAGAGCCAGGTATTTGGCTTGTCAAAGTAAATTTCGGTTAAGATGTTTTTTTTAGTGAGCATTATCCAATTGAATACAAATAGAATTGTATAATAAAAATCACATCAAAACTAAAAATAATTTTAATATTTAATATCAATGTTTAAGACTGTCTAGTATTAAGTATTAAGTCTTTGTCACAAAACTGACATGATATTTATATAAAATGAAAATTGCCAAAAGTTCAAAGATGCTAAATGGTGACATTTCTCTGTATGTAACTATATAATACTGATTCAAATCTCAAACTTTATCTATGATAATGAGTTACTGTAAAAATGATCCGCACTCCGGTTATATTAAAACTTTCCTAGGCCACATTGTATTATCAATGCTGTCCATTTAAGGTCATTGTCTCTCCAGTCCCTGCTGTCCATCAGCTGGAAAATTGATGCTTACAGTTTTCTGGGATTCTCAACGGTCAGTATTGGAACATAATCAGGAAAAAGGTTCAACAATCAACAGTGCTTGTTACAGTGAGATACTTATTGAAGAGCAGAAGCCTAAACTTAGGATTCAAATTTTACTGCTACAAAAGTAGTTTACTGTATCTAAGGACGTTGTGATCTTACACGACAATGCACATCTGCACACTTCTGCCCACACTGTCGACACTCTGTAAATACTTTGTTTTGAGGTGTTAAAGCATCCTCCCTATAGTCCTGATCTTATTCCATCTCACTTTCACCTGATTGGTCCCCCTGAAAGGAGCCCTACGAGGACAAAGATTCACTTCTGATGAAGAAATGAAGACAGTGATGCATTCAGTGAGGGAATACAGATGCTTGTTAACAGGAGATTATGTCAAAAATTTTATCACAGTATCTTTTATCGCAGTATATTTTACTTTTGTACAGCATATTTTACTATTTTACTAGTTAATTTTATTTCTTAACATATTTCTGTTATTCATATTATTTCTTATATATAAGCTTTTATTACTCTTTAAGGTCACTGGCAGTCGTATAAGCATTTCACTGCATATCGTACTGTGTATGACTGTGTATGTGACAAATAAAATTTTAATTTGAAAATTATGTATTAAAATGTATTAAAATAAAAGAAATTCTAGAGCCAGTATTGGAAAATATTGTGTTGAAATTCTTGTTGATGGTACTCATATACTGTATACTGTATATTCTAAAGGTCAATATTACAATGATTTTTGTAATAATCTGAGGTGTCTTTCAAAAGGAAAGGTAGCGTGGACAGGAAAGAGGAAGATAAAGAAGGTGAAGATGAAGAAACTAAGGTAGTTATTTTTAAGATATTTTATATGTTTGTAATTTTAAAATAATGTGGCTGTCTATACATTTATAATATGTGTTAATCCTCACAGGGTGCATTAGAGGAGGACACAGGGGATGAGGAACGAGAGGCAGCTAATTCCACAGGTGCACTTTCATTCAGGCTACACTGTAAAGATGGTATGATATACTTTAAAACACACACCCTGATTCGGTATATGTCTGCATAAACAGATGCGGATGATGAATTAGATGCTCCATCAGAACGGCGACCTCAGAGGCTGTCGGATTTTAGTCTCAAGGAGAAGGTTACGCCCATTCCAGAGGGCAGCGCTTTCTTCATCTTCAGCCACACAAATCCGTGAGTTGAACGCAAACACATGCATAAAGGCTTAAGGTGATTTTTGCTATAAAACACCAGCTTCAAAATGATCAGCACTTTTACAGTAAATATTTTACAACTGCCTTGGAAAAAAGAATTATGTATGTTCCTGGGCATCTTTGCTTCAGTTACGTTTTTCGGTCATAACATGTCAATCATGAGAATAGCGTTAATTGTGTAAATAGAATATTCAGATTCTTTTGTCCCTCAATCCCCATCCAGCCCAATTTCATATATATTTTGTTTGAGGTTGATGTGCATTAGCTGAGATTCATTTGAACATTTCCATAGTTTCCGTTTGGCCTGCTATCGTCTGATCAACCACCAGATCTTCACCAACATAACCCTTCTATTCATCATGCTCAGCTCCTTCTCGCTGGCAGCCGAGGACCCCATTCGGAACTCGTCAGCACGGAACACCGTAAGGTCTTACCTTAAGTATCTTCAGAAAGCTGTTACTGGAGCAAAACAAGTAGACAGATCATAAAATCTACAGTATGTGTATTTCGGAAGATTTACATTAGTTTCACTTACTTTATTCTAACTTTATTTCACCATGAAATCTTATCAAAGCTTCATCTGAAAACACATGGCTTATTAACTTTCTTCATACAGTTGTCTATGTGAGGAAATAAAACATAAACAGGACTAAATCCATAGATTAGTCAATTCATTAAATGAGGATTATGAACTGTCCTTTAAGGGAATGGCTTATTGTATAATTAACTTTACAAAATTTTCCACTTACGCTAAATTCAGTTAATCAGGATTTTGTATAGTTTTGTACTGGAGCTGGCTTATACTGTACATATACAGTATTATTACTAATTATGTTATGCAATATTGTTTTTAAATAAGAGATTTTGTAAAGTAGCATAGAAATTAATTTGAACCATTTTGGCAGTGGCGAGGGTGGTTTCTGACTCTGTCACATTCCTTATTCACCTACGACTTAGCCATGCATTAACTACAAAATAGTCCGATGTAATAAAGATTATAATGTACTGTAATCACCTACGACTTCGTTAAGAACCAGGCGAAACTCATACTGACCCATCATGAACTGTCTATGAACGTTTTACCTACAAACTACTTATGACACCTCATGATTTACTATGAATGTCAAGCCTTGTTATAGCAACCACTGTATAGCAACTGCTACCATTTTGGGACGTGGATACCAGTGCTTAAATTACCAGTGACTACAGAAGCAATGAATTTACAATGCACTTTTGCAATAAATGTCACCATATGCAGTGTACCATTTGTTAGACCATACTTATTGACATACATTAACATTAGCAAACTAATTATGGATACTAACATACATACAGTAGTTTAGTACACTATCCATGTGAACACTATACAAATAATTTAGCATATTTTTGCATTCTGCCATTCACAATGAAGAGCCAGAAACCATGCAGGTTACGAACCACTTTTTAAGATCCAGCTTCAAGTAACTTATGTAGTGCGAGGATGTTTTTTTTTGCATTTAACAATTTCAAGTAACTTACAGTATGCACTGTAGTTGGATGTTTTTTTTTTGTTTTTTTTGCATTTAACTATTTCTAGCAGGATCCAAAAAATTGAGGGCTCTGACTCTTGTTCCCTATGATTTCCTATGATTTTGAAATCTTAGCTGTTCAGGATCATATTTGGTGATGTGGGTAGACGGCTTTACTCACTTCTAGGCCAACTGAACTATTACCTGAAACGGAAATATCTTTTACGTTAAACCACTGGTAAAGGTTCTCTCATTTTTCTTGCCACATGGCTCCCTTCAATGGTGAAATATATTTCACAAAGCCAGTCTAAACCTAATCCAACTATTTAAAAAAGAATGTAATCTTATGTCTACAATAATATTTTGTAGTTTAAACAACCTAATTATGTATTAATCTTTATTAATGGTGAGTTGTGTGGTCAGTGCGTAGGCATATTCCAGTGCCTTGCATTAGTATAATCTTTTTATCTTTGGACATTAGGTAAGGAGGACATTAGGTAAAAAGGCACCCAAGTGTAGCTCTGCATAAGCTGGAGAGAAAGCTTGGATGGTGAAGGTTGTGACAAAAGATAAATGGAAATGCTTATGCAAGGCACTAGATTTCATTACCTGTTAACTACTTTACCTTTATAGTTCCAGTTAGATATCCAAAGTCTTTGCTATTTAACTTCATTGGGGTGAGGAGAAAGTGCTGTAAATTAGACTGTCTGTGCTTAACTGTCATGTTGCCCTTTTACAGATTCTTGGTTATTTTGACTATGCCTTCACAGCTATCTTTACCGTAGAGATCCTATTGAAGGTAAATGCTTCTCCATGCCTTGAAGTCTTCTACTATCTAAGCATTGTTAATGTTATGACTCTTGCCTCCACAGGTCCTAGGCTATGCCGATTATGTCTTCACTAGTATATTTACCTTTGAGATCGTATTAAAGGTAAACTCGTTTCTCTGGCATGGTCGGCCTTGCTGCATCACCGTCTTGTGTCAAGTCGTCTCACAGAGACCATTGCACTGTCACGTGTTTGTTAACTCTGCTCCTCTTCAAAAGTAAACGGATATTCTTTGATTTATTTCAGCATATGAAACAATATTCGTTGTAGTCATTTTTTTTGTTAGATCTGTAATTCGCTAGCATTATAGTGGCTTATTACAGTGGAGATCAAGGCTTTAAGCTACAGTAGCACCATTGCTTATCACCAGAGTAACCCTCTATTATTTATTCCAGAACTGGCAACAGAATATGTTGTAGGTCTAAAACATTAGCTTTGTCAGATGTTTACTTTAGTGCAAGAGGCTGCATGGTATTCATACCCATAAACATCATAATATTCATGCACATGCACGTCATGAAACATTGCATCTGCACTTCTGTAGCTGGTTATATTTGAGTAATTTGAATTAAATGTTTTAATAAAATGCTCTTCCGGAACAAGATGTAGGATTTTTAGTACCGTGCTCCCCCACTAGTGTGTTTCCAGATTGAATTGCCTGATTATACTAAATGAATGTTTTTTTTTTTTTATCTTGTTTTTATCTGTTTTAACGACCCCAATCCGCTTTTGAAAAAGGAATAAAAAAAAACTAAAATGAATAAGTGCATGTTTGAGCTCAATGTAGATATTTGAGACAGTATTTAAATACAGTCTGGTTTAGTGTTTGTTTGTTTGACGTGTGTATGGTGTTGCCTGCAGAGTCTAGTGACAGTTAGTAGAATGTTGCGCACATCAGATTAAAATCGCTCTTTGTCAGACTGAGAAGCAGTATATTGTCTAATTGTTTTTTTTTTTTTTGTGCTTATGGTTGGTGTTTTGTCTGGTTTAGTTCTGAGGGATTAAAATTCACATCATGCCTCCCAAGGCACACTGTGTCATAAAACTAGAAAGAGAGTTTGAATGACTGTTTTGATTGCCTCGTCTGTTTCATTCTGTTTTGTTTTTAATCATTTCCATGCTAATACAGTACTTTCATTCAAATGTCATTAAACTCCTTGTCCCACCTACCAATCAACATGCATTACCACGAATTGATTTCATTTACCCAAATGTATTAGTCATTTTATTATATCTAAATAGAAATGATACCAGTGATGTACTGTATTTAATTGTATTTTTGAAGTTCTTCATAATGGAAAATTCAAGCCTTGTTTCAAACTAATCTCTGTCTACCTCATACACAATATGTTGATATTTACCACAAACAGCAATTACGCCATATTTTCCTGTACTCGGAAAAAGACCAGAGCATTGTTTGGTCTTACCCTGTGTTCATACTTGCAGCAGGTTTTCATCTTGCATTGCTCACCATGCTGTAAGCTGATCACTAATGGGAGTTTCTATCTTTAGACTACTACTGGGTGAAAACAAGTCTAATTAGGCTAGTGCAGTATCCTTACAAATGACTATATCCATAGACTAAACTAACTACAAAACCCATCTCACTGTGCATACAGCATTCTGCAGGGAAATGTTGCCATATAAAATGCGTCCATGTCCATGGGTTGAATGGGTTCAATTGCTCAAATAGAACAGCAAGAAACACAGGCAGTGTTGTATTTTGGGTAAATCAGGCACTTGATTTGCCTTTGCTGTCTGAGGAGCTGCCTAGAGGAACATAGGAACACTCGGAATGGTGTAAATCTCAATATTGATCCACACGTATTAGTGGCAACTTGTTTAACACAATAACCATTGTATTATAGAGATACCATACACGCTTAGATGTAATTTATATAACAGTGGTTGTAGAAATAGCTGCTGCATGCAGTTTAGGGTGCATTAAGCAGAGTGGAGCAATTGTGATGTATAATAATTAATAGCAATCATATATTTTAATGACAAAGATAGATAATGACAAATGTACTTGTCTAATGTACTACTTATTAATATTATTACAATGCATTAATAATTTATATACTGTATATTATCTATATTTATATACACACTTCAGGAAAATAAATACTTGTATAAATATTTTATACTAAATTTATTGCTATACGTTATATATCGATATATATTCTAATATAATGATATGAAAATATTTTTTATATTATACTAATATAATATACATCATGCTATTTTTCTTTTCCTACTTTGTAAAGTGTAAAAAGAATTTTTTTGTTTAAAAAAATATAATACTGCTACTAATTATTATTATTATTATTATTATTATTATTATTATTATTATTATAGTAATTACTGAATTCTGCCTAGTTATTAACAAAAGTGTCCAGTAGAAACTTTCTTGATGACAGTTTTTAGAAGCAGTAAGCAGCAGGATAGGAGGTGGCACTAATTATTTTTACAGATGAAATTATTATTATAAATTTTTTTTTTTACATATTTTACATATACAAGTAATATCTGATACTTTCCCTGTCCATGTATCCCACCATTTTAAGCAACTATTGCAGGAACTTGGTAACTGTCATTTAAATATTACTAATGTCAGCCATATTTTTTGTGTTGCTCTGCTGCCAGTGTGAACGCAGGTTTATGACCTGGAGTAAATATGTTTTCGTGTTTTCATAACAAGCATGCAGGAAATTCCTGTTAGTTGTAATTGCACCAGATTGAAATACTGGACTATTCCGCTAAATTCCTATTCAAAGACACTAACAATAAGTCCTACTGAAATAGTACTGCTATAGTAACAGTATAAATGACTTAATATCATCCTAATCTTTGATATTTGAGAGGATGGTACATACGATTTGGTACATACAGTAAGTACAGTACATGCATACGATTTCTGTATTTTGTTTGTCTGCTGAAGGCAGTAATTCCTGATTTACTTCCTGATTTAGTTTTTACTTCTGTATCTTGTCTGTTATTTATCTGTTGTGCTGTTATTCATACCGTGCAACGTATTCATTCAGATGACGGCCTATGGAGCATTTCTACACAAAGGAGCATTCTGCAGAAACTACTTCAACCTGCTGGATTTGCTAGTTGTTGGAGTGTCTTTGGTGTCTTTTGGGATACAGTACGTACCATACAGCTCAGAGAGAATAACACACAATTATAATGCAACATAACAGCAATATTCTAGCCAGTTGCATTTTACATTACAAAAACTGATCTGTGTGACTAGTCTGTTACAGAACATTCTTTTAAATCTTAATGCATTTCATACCTTCACTAAATTATGCATTACTAACTATGTATATCATGAAAGGGGAATAGAAGGGTTTATTGTAAATTTTGTGTTTACAGGTCCTCAGCCATCTCTGTGGTAAAGATTCTGCGAGTGCTGCGAGTGCTTCGTCCTCTTAGAGCCATCAACAGGGCCAAAGGATTGAAAGTAAGACCAGTGCTCAGTTTGTAAAAACAGAAATTAATAGGGATGTTAATCCCACTAGTACGATGTTATTTGATTTATATTGCAAATCTGTTAGCATCGCAATACTATATATATATATATATATATATATATATATATATATATATATATATATATATATCCTCATTCTATATACTTTTTCCCACAATTTTTAACAATTCTAAGCAAATTTATCAATTAAATTACACCTTCTACACAGGATGCTGCATTGCATACCAGTGTGTGAATAGGTTAGACTGCCACCTGTAGGATTATGGGGGAAGGTCAACCTCAAATGCACACATCCTGTATATAAATAAATAAAAATATTTTCAAAAATTGATTTTGTACTCAGTGTAGCAACATGAATTACATTACATGAATTACCACACAAAAGAGTCCTTCTACATAACTGAATCGATTTTTTCCCCAACTCTAGAAAAATAGTGCTTAGTTGTTTAGTACGTGTTAGCTTTAAAATACTCATGTCTTATTAGATCTGTCTATAAGTACTTGTGTGTTATTATATAAGTATAAAGCTTGTTAACTGTAATTAACATGCTTAATGCCCCACTGCCTTTAATTGACTTCTAAGTGAACGCACTGTAATAAATATGATTAGTACAGTAATGGTTTAAAAAACCTTTTCTGTATGCTGCATGTTAATGAGATCATTATAGCATTAAGAAAGTAGAACTCACTGGAGACGTTTGATAAACCCAATGCACATCAAAGGTATCGAAAGTAATGTTTGTTGTGTTAAATTAGATATTTAGATTTGTTCATTTAGTCGTTTTGTTGATTGTGTCAATGCCTAAAATAGACATTAATCAGCTCAAGCAATATAACATAGCAAAGAATTGCTGCAAGATTGCCTTATTTTATATAATGCTTGTACAGTATGTGCATGTTTAGTAAAATAATAGTTATTCATGATTAGCCGACGCTGATTTCTGTTGAATGCATTGAATTGCTGGAAACTCCTTGGAATGCTGGAAAGACAACATTAACACACTGACATACTGAACAACTTGGTGCACTGTGATGGTTGAAACAGATTTGTTCATATCTGTAACTTATTTAGAAAACCTGATTATAATTTACGAAACTCAATTTTCCTCGAGATTAAAAAAAAAAAAAAAAGTGTGTATGTTCTTTTTTATGATAAGGCTCGGAGTAACATTAACCAATATTATATTGCCATTTTTTGTATTTTGAGCTACTGTTTGTGTGTTTTGAGACTACTCTATATTCTGTTTGTTATTAGTAGTATTAATTTGAGAAAAACCACATTTTTTATCACTCTTGTCATCTCTACTGAAACTAAATCCAAATTGTGTGTCAAAATGAGCACTGATGTCATTCCATATTCATATTAAACGTCTGAACTTTAATCTCATACAACTTTTCGTAGCATGTTGTGCAGTGTGTGTTTGTTGCCATCCGAACCATCGGCAACATCATGATCGTCACCACTCTGCTCCAGTTCATGTTCGCCTGCATTGGGGTGCAGCTGTTCAAGGTATGTTTTTATTTCTTACAGTATGTCTCAAAGTCTTTTGCACAGTAAAGTATCAACCTTTCTGAACTGAAGTGTAACGTACAGTATCCGCTTTCTCTAGGGAAAGTTTTACCGCTGTACAGATGATGCCAAGTCGAGTGAAGAAGAATGCAAGTGAGTCTCTAGAGTATAATTACACTCAGCTCTATAAGTATTTGGACAGTGACACAATTTAGCCTCTGTACACCACCATTGTTGGATTTGAAATGGAGCAGATCTGGTGTGATTGAAGGATAGGCTTTCAGGTTTAGTTCTATTTAGAGTAAGTGATTATGAATGACAGCCATTTTTACATCTTCTCTCTATTTTTACAGGCTTAAAAGTCATTGGACAAGCTAACAGATATAAGAGATATATTTTATTTTAAATGCTTGTGTCAAAGTCAACAAGTTTTCTTCCTTGAGTTACTTTGCCGGGGATTTACTGCATCCACCTTGTGTTGCTGCTTTTTGTGGGTGTTTCTGCCTTCAGTTTTGCTTTTTTTTTTTACTGAAAAGCAGGATGAGGTCAGGTTGAGGTTAGGATGAGGTCAGGTGACTGACTTGATCATTTAAAAGCATTAGCCTTATAGGAAGAGGTCGGGTGTTTTAAGTCTGTCTTAAGTAAAAATGAAGGTGCTTATAAGTACATTACCATAGATCTTGGTCGATTATGTGGAACTGTGAAGTTTGTCACCTGGAGAGTGAGCACATGACAAGTAATCCTGGCTAAATTCCACAAACCTTTTCATTTCAAAGTTCAGCTGAGACTAATATAAAGCGTCTGCAGTCTGACTCTTTTCCCATAAATTGCTGTATGGCTAACTGTAACAAGGCTTATGGCTACCTGGGAACCGTATGAGTTTGAACCCCTTTGCTTAAATTGTACTCACATTCTAGGTGACACACTCCATGTTTGGTGTTCAGAACAGGAAACTTTATAACAGCTGAGACCTGTAGTAATGTACTTATATTTATAAGACTTGAAAAAATCCAAACTATCCCTTTAAAAAACTCTCATGCAGTTTTTGCAGGAGGATTTTAAATCATTATCCATTTTCCCATGAAATGCCATCCTGTTACTTTCACAGCATTTCATTCAATTTGAGCCAAAATTATACAGTAGGTCTATACATTTCAGTATTCCTCCTGTTACTTGTATCAGGAGTTAGATGAACCTGTTCTACTGCCTGTCATACATACCCATGCCATATGGTAACACATTTACCATGTTTAACAGATGATATGGTACAGTATGCTTTGGATTAAAAGCCCTTCCTTTCCTTCTCCACACTCTTCTCTTCCCATCATTCTTGGTTACATAAAAAAAAAGAATCTTGTTTCAGGATTGAGCAGGCTATATTAAAGTACATAATGGCATCTCTTAATCATAGACATTGGCAGTGATACGGTCCGCCTACCCCTTCAACAGTTTTCTTGACTTGGCCACATGTTGTTAAAGGTTTCTCAAGGGATGAATTCATCCGCTTTAGTTGTCTTCCATGGTCTTCTGGTGTTGCTGAGCTCACCATTCCTTCTCCTATAGGCCTGTTTTGTTTTCAGACCTCTTTGGACCACATAGTAAGACCATGAACTGCTACCAAATGCACATAAATATACCGTATATTATATGATGTACAGTATACACTTGGGACACAAATCAGTATACACATACAGTAGATACTGTAACATAATTGAACTTTTTTACACGGGTCATTCAAAGTGCACAGGTTGGTAAAGTAACTCTTCTTCTATACAACAGTACTACTCAACATAATCTCCATCAAAGGCGATGTATTTGCGCCATTGTTAAACTTAACTCTCAAATCCTGTTTGAAAGTCCTCTTCGTCGCAGTTGATGGTCTCCTACTGTGTAATTTGTTTTCATTGCTGGTTTCCCATTATGTAATTCTCCAGCTATCCATCTGTGCACGTTGCTTTTGCCAATGATGGCATCTCTGTAAATATTGTGTAGTGCAGTGCTACCCCTATCCCTATACTTTCTAACCCTATCCTGTACATTCCTTTCTACAGGGGGACATACATACTGTATAGTATTGGTGACAGTGCATTGCCACAAGTGCGGGAGAGGAAGTGGTCCAACAGTGACTTCAACTTTGACAACGTACTAAATGCTATGATGGCTCTCTTCACAGTGTCAACTTTTGAAGGCTGGCCAGCGTAAGAGCACCTTCTGTCTGTAATCCACACACATTCATAGTGTCAAATATATAGTAAGCATTACCAAATACAGGTAACTAGTTAATTTATTTTTACTAACATGTTATTTGTATGCTTTTATTTTCCCACAAGACTTCTATATAAGGCTATAGATTCAAACCGAGAAAACATGGGGCCTATCTACAACAACCGTATCGAGATCTCCATCTTCTTCATTATCTACATCATCATCATTGCTTTCTTCATGATGAACATCTTTGTGGGTTTTGTCATCGTCACCTTTCAGGAGCAGGGAGAAAAGGAGTACAAGAACTGCGAGCTGGACAAAAACCAGGTCTGAAGACTGATCTGACTGTATCAAAACTTCCTTATCCTTCCCTTTAGTTCCACTTTTTCCTTTACTTTCCTTCATATCTTTTCCTCCTCTTTCATTTCCTTTCCTCGTTTTTACTTTCCTTCTCTCTTTAACCTTTGCTTCCCTATTTTTTTCTTTTCTCCACTTTTCTTTTCCTTTCTTCTTCTTTCCTTTCCTTTCCTTTCTTTTCCTCTTCTGCCCTTTATCTCCCATTCCTATTTTCCTTTCGTATCCTGTCCTCTTTGTCTGCTCCTTCTATTTTTCTCTTCTGATCTGTTTTACAAATTGAAGTTGATGTATGTGCAGGTTCTCTTTTGCACCTATTTTGTGTCTTTCTACCTCTGTCTCCTCCTCAACAGCGCCAGTGTGTGGAGTACGCTTTAAAAGCTCGTCCATTGCGGAGATATATTCCAAAGAACCACTACCAGTATAAGTTCTGGTATGTGGTAAATTCCACCGGTTTTGAATATGTCATGTTCATTCTCATCATCCTCAACACTCTCTGTCTGGCTGTACAGGTAAAGAGAGATGTTTCTTAAACATGGTATATTTTATGCAGAATTGTGATATGAAATCCTGGTTTTAATTCCCCTGTAAATTAGAAATGATTATTATGATGTTAATATTGTTTATAACTCCCTCATTGTTACTGTCTATACAGCACCATGGTCAGTCCCATCGCTTTAATTATGCTATGGACATTCTCAACATGATGTTCACAGGAGTCTTCGCGGTGGAAATGATTCTTAAACTCATCGCTTTCAAACCCAGGGTATGATCCATGAACTTTTGTTTCAGTAACAGACCCACATTTTACAGTTATATGCTAGAGATTTCTTTCCTAGAACAGGATAAAAAAAAAGTTAAGGAGGTGTCTTGCTGTGCTACTGGAAGTATCCTTTCTTCCCAAATTCCCAAAGGTCCCCTTATTTATTTTTTTTGTCCCAAGATCTGTTAATCCCTCCATATTTATGCTCCTTCCCCTCATCCCCCCCTCTCTCCTTTCCGGCTGGATGTTAAATCCTCTTTGCCTAGGGTTATTTTGGCGATGCCTGGAATGTGTTTGATGCCCTGGTCGTGATTGGCAGCATAGTACACATCATTCTGAGTCAGGTAGATGTGAGTATAGTACCCCCCCCCCCCCCCCCGCGCGTACCCCCACGTCTACCCCCCCCCCCCAATTCCCTAACCTTACTCTCATCCTTTTAACCCTCTCTCACTCTGGCCTTGTCAGTGTAGGACACAGGCCTTGTACTGTATATCACCTCTTTGTATACTGTTTAACCACCAGAGCGAACACCATAGATCCAGGTCACACAAGTGTCAAAATGTTTTTTTTTTCAGTGCTGTGCTTTTTAATTAGGGCTAATATTATCTATACTGTATCTATGGTAACCATGCTCTGCTTGGGGAGGCACTGTGTTTGCGAGAGTCGTAATAAATAATGCAGCAGGTTTGAGGACCAAGGTATTGCACTGCTGTATATGTACAAATCCTCAGGGTGGTAGCAGTAATCCACATCGCTTTGATGCATAGTTATTATTGATGCATAGTTGCTTCTTATGTCATAAATTGAAGAAAATAAAAAATAAAAATATTATTATGGCACTGTCCAAACATTTGGGCACTCTAAGAGTTCCAGAGTCTCAGGGTTTTTTTTGCAAGGTTTCAGACCTTAATCAGCTCATTAGATCTGATGCATGGCAACAGCAGTCATTAGTAAATGCCAATTTCAAAGCTTTACAAATACTTTGACTCTTCAAACCTTGAGCACACACTTGAGGACACTTAACAACTATGAGTTTCTCTAAGCGGCTGTGTAAGACTCTGAAAATGCAGAAGGAGGCTACAAGAAGATAGCAAAGCGTTGTCAGCTTGCAGTTTCCTCAGTGAGAAATGTAATTAAGAGATGGCAGTTCAGTGGAACTGTGGAGGTCAAGATGAGATCTGGGGTCCGTTCTTCGTACGTCGCTTGACACATCCAAGATGAATCGACACATCTAAGATCAGATCGTCGTGCTAATTACGTTCCGGCTAAGTTGGTTCTTCGAGCACACCTGTTGTTGATGATTAGTATGACTGGATTGAGTTGTCTAGGATTATTGCGCGTTCGTGTGTTTGTTTAAAAGGCGATATGCATCGACAGTAGAAACACTGATCACAACCCCTTTGACGAAATGACAAAAGAGCGGTTCAATTTTTTTGTAACACCTGTTATGCGCTGAAATGCCCCCCCACGTGTTATGTGCATGCCCCCCTGCCATGGATCCCTCCCCCTTCACACACACATAATCGCTATCAAATATTATATTAGAACATAATATGCGCATTCCTTGAGCATATGGTTTACAAATTACATAAGACAATAAAATAAAACAAGCAATATGAAAATAAATATGTTGTATATGGAAAAATAGAAATATTAATATTTTTTTCAAAAACATGTATACTTTTATATTGTTTATTTTATAATAAAATTTGTTTCGTCCAATTTTTCATTATAAAAAATATACATTTTTATTATATATAAATATTTATTTGTATATTCATGACAAACCCCTGAAAAGTAAATGTGTTAAAAAATAAACATTATACAAGAATTTGTATTAATGGTCTTGACGGCTGTCTCGTGCCTAGAGTTTATTATAATAGTAATATCATTTGATAATAATAAACCTATGAATTTATGTTCTAATATAATATTTGATAGCGATTATGTATATATATATATATATATATATATATGCAAAATACTTTTCTTTCCCCACGTGAGTCAGTCCGCGTCAGCGCTCTTTAACCAATCAGATGTGACCTCACCATTTCAACCAATCATAACCCGCCAGGAGCGCAGCCTTAATCCTGTTTACATGAAATAAACCTGCTCCCGAGCAGGTTCAAGCTTACAGACATGTTGCTATGACAGCAAATGCGAGATGAGCATCAAAGAACGAAACAATCCAAGATCAGGACAAATCCAATCCGGCTAACTGAGTTAGCGACGTACGAAGAACGGACCCCTGGAAGACCAAGAAAACTCTCGGCGAGAACTGCTCGTATGCTGGTCAGAATGACAAATCAAAACCCTCATTTGTCTGCAAAAACCTGCAGGAAGGTTTAGCAGACTCAAGAGTGGTGGTGCACCGTTCCACAAGACCTTCATGGAAGAGTCAGCAGAGATCACCAAAATCTGTTATTCATCAAGGGGTGCCTAAACTTTTGCACCTCTTGTATAACTTTTTCCATAACATTCTTCTTAGCAGTGGTTTCTGTAGAAATGTCAACATGTCCTTGTGAATAGACTATTACTATAGAAACGGTGTTCAAAAAGTACTACTGTTAATATATAATTTATTACTAGGTTAATATATTACGTCTGGCACTACACACCGTCTGACAGGCAGAAACTTAGTCACAAAATAGTACTGTGATATAAAGGAGATGAAATAATGTTATATAAGGTTGCACATGCATTTTTCCTTGTCTTGAGTATGTTGAAAAATGCATCATGTCCTACATTAAAATTACATATTACAATTCAGCAACACCTTAAAGATGTAGAAACACAGTGCTCCCTCCTCAACTCTGTTTCAATGGCTACACCATCATAACTATGGCCTTCTTTTCTGTTTTCTCTTTCTCCCTCTTTACACTTTCTTTCTTCTCCTGTCCCACATTTATTGTGTGGTTGGATGTGAGCAGCACTATTTTACTGATGCATGGAACACGTTTGATGCCTTAATTGTTGTTGGTAGCGTCGTTGACATTGCAATCACAGAGATCAATGTAAGTAGTGGTGCACCTGTTGCTTAGCTTAATCCCTCTCCTGAGTGAAGGGTCTTGCAGCCTTTTCCTAGCAGACACTAGCCTCACCATAATTGATTTAAAGAACAGATATAGGTTTTCAAAATGCATATACACCACATATAAAGAAAAAAAAATGCTCCAGGATATCTGCAAGGCCCTACACACATAAACTCACAGATCTTATGTAGTAACATACCCATGCTTTGTACTGTTATGTTAAAATTATATATTTGCTACTTGCAAGTGTGTCATTTATATTGTATATCTGATGTCAGTATATGTTTATTAGTTTATTATAAACTTGTATATATAAACCGATCAGCCATAACAGTAACATCATTAACACGCCAACATTGATTATCAGTTATACTGCATGCAGCTGGTGATAGATTTATGAGCCCCTAAAGCTCATCCATGCACGCCGGAACAAAAGGCTAGCCTGTCTGGCCTGACCCCACAGAGAAGCCAATGCATCTCAAATCGCTGAAATGTTCATGGGAGGCTCATGGGGCCCAGCTGGCAAGGATTCCAAGGGCTTCAAACTTCCCAGGGCACTGATCCGGCCTCCAAACTTCCCAGATCCCAATCCTCAACAGTACAATACCCAGGGAGCACAAGGGGACCCTACACATTAATAGGCTTAATGTTGTGTATTGTATTGTTATGGTTGATCGCTGATATATATACAGTGCATCTCAAGAACATTTCTATTGTGGAAAGGTAAATTTGTTTCTTAATTTAAGTTCGAAGCGTGAAACTCACATATTCTATATTCATCACATGCCAAGTGAAGTCCTTCAAGCCCTTTTCATTTCTGGAAAATTTGAGAATTTTTCACCTTGATTTTAGTAGATTATTATTGTTGATGGAAAGGGAAAAGTGAGGTAGGAAACGGTGCACAAGCAGCAGGGATGAGAGCAGCCTTAAGAAGATTGTCAAGCAAAGCTGATTCAAGAACTAGGGACAGTTTCAGAAGGGTTGGAGTAAGGTAGGAGTCAGTGCATCAAACGCCACCATGCACAGACATCCTCAGGAAAGTAGCTACAATTGTTGCATTCCTAGTCTCAAGTCACTGCTGAACCAGAGACAAGGTCAAAAGTATCTTATTTGAGCTAAGGTGTAAAAGAACTGGATCAAGAACTGGATTTCAGATGCAACTAAATTTTGTGTTTTAAGGAATTCAATGTCCCAGAATGTAGTAGCAGAATGGAGAGGTACTGAATCCAAGTAGCTTGAAGTCCGGTGTGAAGTTTCCACAGTCGTGATGACTTGGGGTGCCATGTCATCTGCTGGTGTTGGTCCACTGTGTTTTATCAAGGTAAAATCAATGTAGCCATCTACTATGAGATTTTAGAGTCTAGGAGATTTCATGCTTCCATCTTCTGACAACTTTCATGGAGATGCTGCTTTTCTTTTGCAGCAGGACTTGTTCACAGTGCCAAAGCTACCACTAGTTTGCTGACCATTACTGTGCTTGATTGTACAGTCATCTTGGCTGACCAGAAACCGTTCTGGTGTATCTATGGTGTATTGTCAATAGAAAGATGAGAAACACTCGACTCAACAATGCAGACAATACAGCTTCTACATTGGGACAATATAGCGTCTACATTCTGGGACATTGAATTCCTTGAAACACAAAATTTACTTGCATCTGAAAAGAGAACTGAGCAATGATCCAGTTCTTTTACACCTTAGCTCAAGGCTATCAAAGTAATCTGGTCTTTATTAATGCTTCAGCATTGCCACAGGCTGATCACCTCTGTGCTTTGTAGATTTTAAGAAATATTAAAATTTTTTGAGATACTGTATTTTTGATTTTCATGAGCTATAAATCATAATCATTGACAATAAAATAAAAAAGGCTGAAATATTTTTTTGACCTGTAATGAATCTAGAAAATGTGCATGATACATTACAAAAAAAAAAAACATTCCAGAATATAAATTTTTTTGAGATGCATTCTCTCTTTTTTTCTCTGAATATATATATGTATGTATATATGTATGTATGTATGTATGTATACTAGATTTGAGTGCAAAATTTGCCAAACCTATGTGACAAAATGAAGAAACAGCTATGTTTTATAGCAACAAGACATAGTGCTAGATTTGACTATCACACGTAACTGTCAGCCAGTGAGCCAGCGAGACTCACTGAGCTCTTCACAGGCTTAAATCCATTTCGGAATTCCCCCCCTGCACGCTCCCCTCTCAATCAGAGCACACCTGTATCTGATCAGGTAATCATCCCTCATAAGCACGCCAAGGATGTCACTCAGCGCCACAGTGTCTTGCTCGTGTGCCCTAAATCTTAAATCTTAAGTCTTCCCTCTCAGTTCGCGCGGCAAAAGACACAGCCAGCCGCAGCAGCTCGCAAATATATTCTTGAACGCTTTACTTCCGGGTTCACGGAGGATTCACCGATGTCATCGCCTGCCCCCTCATTGCATCCCAGGGTATTTCCCTGCTCTTTCCTAGACCGCACACACGCACAAACACACACACAAGCTCTCGTGCATACACACCAGCCCTCACACACACACACACACACACACACACACACACACACACATACACACACACACATACACACACACACTCCCTGCTCTTTCAGTCCCTGTTCATTTAACCCCCCCTATATTCAATAAAATCAGTCTAGGTTTATCTGTTTCTGCTATTGCGTCTTTCCTTTTCCCACGCTTGCCCCTGACCGTACACTGCGGACATGTTAGACCCAGCAGACACTTTCCACACAGGCTAAGCCTCCGTATCAAGCTCCATCTCCGGCTAGCAGCCGTTCGGTGGTCAAACTTTGTCAAACAGTTGCCCAACAGGGCCCTCTCATTAATTCTCAGCAGCAGAGCCTCCTGCAGATATCGCAAACATTACCCCAGTTGTCGACGCAGTTTCAACAGGTCTGCTCTGCACTCACCCTAACTCTCACACACGCAGCATGGCAGGAACCTCACCTGCCCAACCTCCAACCCTATGACGGAGATCCTGGTACTTGCCGCTCATTTTTGTCCCAATGTTCGCTGTTGCTCGACCTGTCCTACTGAGCGCTCCAAGGTGGTGTACGTCATCACCCTCCTCACGGGGAGAGCCCGTAAATGGGAAACAGCTGTTCTGGGACGCTAACGACCCTTGCTGTGCCATCTTCAACTCTTTCACTGAGGAGATGAGGAGGGTATTTGACCGCTCCCATGTTGGGAGGGAGGCTGCCAGAAAACTACTGGAGCTCTCAGCCAGGACCCCTGATCTGCTTATGACTACGCCAATGAATTCTGAACACTGGCTGCCGCCACTCAGTGGGATACCTTCATGTATGACACCTTCATGAACGGGCTCTCTGAGTCAGTCAAGGATCAGCTGATCAGCGGGTAGACATGCCAGCCAACCTCCCGACCGAACCAATGCAGATCGGACAAACCCGGATGTCACCGGAGGAGCGACAGTGCCGGATTCAGGCAGGAGCATGCCTCTATTGTGGCCAGGTCGGCAAGTGTCCGTTAAAGGCTAGGCCCTCCCAGTGAACCTAGGCACACTGAAGCGGGGCACCCAAGAGCTGCTGCCCACAGGCCGTCCTGTCCTTTTTGTCACACTCTTCCTCAGGAGGCAGGCCCATGTGGCTCAAGCCCTCTTTGACTCAAGCCCTCTTTGACTCTTTGAATCTGGGTGATGATCAGTGCCACAACCCACACATAGCCTGGAGAAACAACACCATTCTTCGATGGAGCCCTCTCTTTCTGGCCTCTTGCCTGAAGTCTGCTCTCTGCCCAACCTTAGCCTCAGCTGCCTGTGAGGAGTTCCCTGCGATTGTGGAATCCAACTTCTGCCCAGCACAGCTCCACCCCAACACGAAAGGGAGGCCATGGAAAAGTACATTTCCGAAGCTCTAGCCACCGGCATAATAAGGCTGTCATCGTCACCCGCTGGGGCGGGTTTCTTCTTCGTGCCCAAGAAGGACATCACCCTATGTCCCTGCATTGATTATAGAGGGTTGAATGACATCACTGTCAAGAACCACTACCCTCTTCCCCCCTTCGACCTCCTGCAAAATATTTACGAAATTAGGCCTCCGCTGCGCTTATCACCTGGTCAAAATCAGAGAAGGGGATGCATGGAAGACCGTCTTCAGCACTCCATATAGCCATTACGAGTAACTGGTCATGCCTTTTGGTTGACCAATGCCCTAGCTGTGTTCCAATCTCTGGTCAATGACGTGCTAATTTTTTCATTTCATTTCAGTTTCATTTTTTGCTCAGAGATTTTAACGTCTTCGCTTCCATGTACTTAGATGACATCCTCATGAACATAAAATGCACGTTCGACAGGTCCTCCAGGGGCTCCTCGAGAATCAGCTCTTTGTCAAGGCTGAGAAGTGCGAGTTCCACAGCAGCACGGTCTCCTTCCTGGGCTTCATCGTCGCCCCGTCTAAAATTCAGATGGTCCCCATCAAGCTGAAATCCGTCACAGACTGGCCTGCCCCAACAACAGGTAAGGAGCTTCAGTGCTTCCTGGGGTTTGCCAATTTCTACAGGCGGTTAATTCACGAATACAGCTTGGTGGCCGCCCTACTCATCTCCCTGACCTCGTCCAAGACCTTGTTCATAAGCTGCCAGGGCCTTTCTAGACTTAAAGAGGCATTTCACCTCGGCTCCTATCGTTCTCCAGCCAGACCCTTCCCTTCAGTTTGTGGTCGAAGTAGACGCCCTGGAGGAGTAGAGGTATAATCTTGGATGGATCACAAGAACCTGGAGCATCTTCGGACAGCCAAATGCCTAAACTCCCGGCAAGCAGGGTGGTTCCTGTCTTTCTTACATTTAAATTTCTCCCTGTCCTATTACCCGGGATCTAAGGGCACTAAACCAGATGCTCTCTCTCTTCAGATTTCACCAGCCCATGATCTAGTACCCAATGCCACCAGGCAAGCTCTTCGTCCCTGAGGCAGAACGGCCTCGCACCACTTCGGAACTGCATGCGACATTTGTGCCAGGAGAAAGACCAGCAATAAACCCCCCGCTGGTTCTCTCAGGCCTTTCCCGATCCCTCACAGGTCCTGGTCCCATATCGCCATCGATTTTGTCACCAAGCTCCCCAACTCTGAGGGTAACACATGTGTTCTCACGGTTGTGGATTGCTTTTCCAAGGCTGCCCACTCCCATTATCTGGCCTCTCTACAGCCAAAGAAACTGCCAAACTCTTAATCATGCATGTTTTCCGGCTGCATGGACTCCCAACAAACATCACATCGGACCAGGGTCCCCAATTCACTGCCCAATTTCGGTCCGCCTTCTGCAAGCTGATCAAAGCTACCTCCAGCTTATCTTCAGGTTACCACCCTCAGACAAACGGCCAGACAGAAAGGACCAATCAGGACCTCAAGACAGCATGACCTCTAGGGATACCCATTCTTGGAGCCGGACGCTACCATGGATCGCGTAGCGGATACCAGCCTCCTCTGTCTCAGGAGGGTAGAGGTTTCGGTCCCCTCTGCCCAAGCCTTCATTCGTCATTGCAGATGGACATGGCTGAATGCGTGCTCTAGCATCCGCCGAGCAGTTTCGGCCTTCAAGCAACAAGCCCACCTGCACCGCTCCAGGGCACCGCCATACCGCGTGGGCCAAAGAGTGATGTTGTCATCTTACTACATTCCCCTCAAGACAACCTCCCGCAAGCTATCTCCCAGGTTCATTGGCCCATTCACTATCACCAAAATCATCAACCCCGTCAGACTTCTTCTGCCATCCACCATATCAGCCAGATAAATCCCACCTTCCATGTTTCCAAAACAAAACCTTTGGTCTCATGCCCACTGAATACACCCACCCGCCCAGCTTCTCCTCCCTGACTTATCGACGGAAGTGAAGACATCAAATCGGAAGTCTTAAGTCTTCCCTCTCAGTTCGCTCGGCAAACCAGCGCCGGGAAAAGACACAGCTGCAGCAGCCCCCAAAGATATCCTTGCGCTCTCTACTTCCGGGTTTGCGGAGGCTTTTCCTACTCATCAGCTAGCCTGTCATATAACCGCTGCTAGAATGAATCCGTTCCGCTGCATGCTTTCAAATATCTAATGAGGCTGAAACACAGGGCAGCATGTTTTAAATCATTTAAATTTTTTTGAATTGTCAATTAAAAAATATTTTAACCATTAAATTTTTTTCCATTTAAAATGTATATTTTCACCATTTAAAAAAATACCATTTAAAATATATTGTATCATTTAAAAACACAGGTGCTGCAAATTTTGCACTCAACTGTACAACTCTAGCTACATAAAAGCAATTAAGTTTTAAAAGAATAAAATCTTAATCAGACATCAGGCATGTTAAGCTAAGGGAATAGAGTATATTTTATTTTCATAGTGTGCCTGTTTTCCACATGTTATATTTAATACTATATTGTATGTAATTATTACTAGTTATTCAGTAATTAATTATGAATGAGAAAGAATTGTGTAGGGAGATTTTAACTTTAGTACTTTGGTTTTAAAGCAATCCGAACCTCCATTAATGGCAGTGGAGCGAGGGGTAAGAAGCCCCGTACCTCCGTTGTTGGTGCTACATTTCAAAGGACTACTTCATTCAGCAATGCTAGGAATGGCTATGAAAGGATGAAAGCTAACAGAGCCATTTACAATAGCATGAATGTTAATAAGTTAAGCTCCTACTAACTTTCATTCATCTTTATTTAGGTGTCATTCAGTGATAGCATTTTGAGTGAAGTTTTCTGTTATACCTTTTTTTATAGTTAATTTGATTATTTTTATTATTATTATCATTATTATTATTATTATGAGAGTCTCTGGAGACTTTGTCAACAGACATTTTTATTTCTTGATAAGAATTTCATTTTTGATGAGAATAATGCCTGAGTGGTCTGAACTGCAGAATGCATGTTTCAAATTAAGCTAACTAAGGCATGAACAGCCATAGCTGGTGCATGAGAATTGGATTTCGTTTGGAGTCCATTCAGTAGTGAATGTGGACGATATCTTCTGCATGCATCTCTGTTTGAAATATTTCCGAAGCAGACTCACTTTATAAGTACTTCACAAAACTCCCTTGTTGGATAATGGGATTTGTATGTCTAAAGTGGACGGCCAAGTGCATTTATGACATGCAATTCCCATAACCATTTCAACTTTATCATTTTCTGATAAAGTTTTTTTTTTTTTTTACCTTTTTTTTGTCTTTTACATTCTTTCACTTTGTTTTGATTATAGAACACTGAGGATACCGGACGAATTTCAATCACCTTCTTTCGTCTGTTTCGAGTCATGCGTTTGGTCAAGCTCTTGAGCAGAGGAGAGGGCATTCGGACACTACTCTGGACTTTTATTAAGTCATTTCAGGTGTGCTTTAGTGTTCCTCATCCGCCAGCTCATTACAAACAGGAATAGTGATGGTGAATGGATATAATTTGCATTTCTGATTATCTCCTTTCTACCTCTCCCCTGTTTTCCCCTCAGGCTCTACCGTATGTCGCTTTGCTGATAGCCATGCTCTTCTTCATCTATGCAGTAATCGGAATGCAGGTTAAAAATGTGTTTGTTTTGGTAATTGTATAAATGCAGTGACAGTGTACAGTATGAGGTACTTGTTAAGATCAATAGACTTTAGTGTTGAATATGACGGATTTGTAATGTTGATATGTGTTGATTGTGATTTAGGTGTTTGGGAAGATTGCGATGGTGGATGGAACTCAGATTAATCGCAACAACAACTTCCAGACTTTTCCGCAAGCTGTACTCCTGCTGTTTAGGTACAAACCCAATCAGAATGTTCATGCATGTACAAGTTGGCAATATTTCCAGGTGGATAATGATTAACAGTGGAGGTTATTAATTTTAAGTATAGTTGAACCTTGGATTACGAGCATAATTCATTGCAGAAGCGAGCTCTATATTTTAAAACGTAAACCAAATAGAATTTTTCCATAAGAAATAATTAAAACTGAAGTTATTCGTTAATAATTATAATTATTACATAGCCCAAAAAACAAAACAAATTTACCTGCACCTTACCTTTAAAAAAAGTAAAAATAAATCCCGACAGAAGTGTTTCCATTTGTGCGTGCATGCACTGTGTACTGTGTATGTGTGTGTGTGTGAATCTGAAAGTAAGTAAGTTAGAAGAAAGTAAGTTTCATCCTAATGATTTAATAACATCATATACTCAGCAAAAAAAGAAATGTCCCTTTTTCAGGACTGTGTATTTCAACAATAATGTTGTACAAATCCAAATAACTTTATAGATCTTCATTGTAAAGGGTTTAAACAATGTTTTCCATGCATGTTCAATTAAGTAATTAACATGCACCTGTGGAATGGTCGTTAAGACCTTAACAGCTTACAGAAAGTTTAAGGTCACAGTTCTAAAAACGCAGGACACTAAAGAGACTTGTCTACCGACTGTGAAAAACACCCAAAGAAAGATGCCCAGGGTCCCTGCTCATCTGCGTGAACGTGCATTAGGCATGCTGCAGGGAGGCATGAGGACTGCTGATGTGGCTAGGGCAATAAATTGCCATGTCCGCACTGTGAGACGCCTAAGACAGCGCTACAGGGAGACAGGAAGGACAGCTGATCATCCTCGCAGTGGAAGACCACGTGTAACAACACCTGCACAGGATGGGTACATCCGAATATCACACCTGCGTGACAGGTACAGGATGGCCACAACAACTGCCCGAGTCACACCAGGAACACACAATCCCTCCATCTCACAGCAAGAACTGACAAATCTGGTCCAGTCCATGAGGAGGAGATGCACTGCAGTACTTCAAGCAGCTGGTGGCCACCAGATACTGACTGGTACTGACTGATTTTGAGCCTCCCTTCATTCAGGGACACATTGTGAAACATTTTTAGTTTATGTCTTATGGTGTTGACTCTTTTAGTGTTCATACAAATATTTACACATTAAGTTTACTGAAAGTAAAAACAGTTGAAAGTCAGAGGACGTTTCTTTTTTTGCTGAGTATATTTTATGTTTAACCTGTTCTGACTGCATTTCCTGAATGAATACAGTAGGTATAACACGAATTAAGAAAATATCGTTGCAACATATTTCACATAAAGCTGTTACCTTAACATTATCAAGGAAAATGGTATGTTACATTTTTCTAAATGTGTTCCTTGTGGTCCATTATATACCCCATAATTTCCCTCAAAAGAGAAATGGGTCTTATGGGTTAATTTCGGGGACTGCACCTGTTTTTTTATGCATGCATACCCAGCAAAGAATTTCAGCCAACCAACCAAACCAAGCATTCAATACTGTAGCAGAACCAAAGAAAATATGAGCCGGCTCTGGCATGCATAGGATGTCTGTTTATTTAGCAAATTTACAGTCTCCACTCACTGGGAACCAAGGAGCCCAAACCTGTTCCAGCAAAACAGTACCCTGTGCACAAAGCAAGCTTTATGAAGACATGGTTTGCCAAAATCAGTGCTGCATTGTTCATCACCCCACTGTGACACACACCTTCTCACCTGACATCAGTGCGTAAACTCATTAATAAGCAAATCTCCACAGACAGAGAGCCTTCTTAGATATGTGAAATTGATTATGGCTGCAAAAGGTGGACCAAATCCATATAAATGTTTATAGTTTTGTTGAAATGGACAGGTGTCCACACATTCTGAGCAGAATAGTGTATGAACTAGTCCTTTTTGATTAAACATTAAAAGGGAATTGCAAAACTTGTAGCCTCACTATGTAATCATGTTAGTTCGTTATCTGACTTTAAAGCTCAAGGTATTTTATGTAGCTGGAGTGTCAAAAACTTTAGTTAAATATTCAATATTGTATGCATGTTGTTCTCATAATTTGACAAACTTCAAAATTTACTCAATACGACCAAAAATCAACAAACAAGCTAGCATAATTATAATAAATGTTATATATTTTAATATTTAATCACAATGCCCGTGAACAAAAGCTGTAATAGTTACTTAAATAACTGTTGTTACCCACCTGGAAGTAATTTTGGCATTGCTGTTATGATACAACCCTGATTTGTCTTGGGCAAAACTAAGTCTCGGGCACTTATAAAGGAATGCAAAAAAAATTCAGTGTGTTGTAAGGTAGGAGTGGGAAATTAATCAAAACAGACATTTACAACATCTAATTAATGTAATCTGGCACATGTTAGTTATTTTTTTGTTGTCTTTCCCCAGTGTGTGTTGATGTAGTGTCCCCTAAAAAACATACTACTGCGTGCATAGTCACATGACTCGTATTTAATATACTGTAGAATGATAAATATACAATTTTTTACTTAGAAAACCCAATAAGGCAGAACTCGAGAAATGTCGAGTAATGAAAGATTAGAGTGCCTAAGCTGCATTTTGCTGCAAATTGGCTGATACGGTATAGAAGTAAATACATGAAATAAATGCAGTCTTCTTCTCTCCTTCTCTCTCAATCTTTCTCTTTGTCTAGGTGTGCTACAGGAGAGGCTTGGCAGGAGATCATGCTAGCATGTTTGCCTGGTAAACAATGCGACACTGAATCAGAAATCACACTGGGAGAAGAGAAATCATGTGGCAATGGTTTTGCAATCATCTACTTCATCAGCTTCTACATGCTTTGTGCTTTTCTGGTATTTAAGAAAAAAAATGTATGTTACATATTTGATAGTTCAGATTCCAGGTATGTTGCAGTAGCTTACAAATCTTTTCCAGATCATCAATTTGTTTGTGGCAGTCATTATGGATAATTTTGACTATCTGACACGCGACTGGTCAATCCTTGGTCCGCATCACTTGGATGAATTCAAGAGGATTTGGTCTGAATATGACCCCGAAGCAAAGTGAGTTCCACAGCATTGTTAACTGGTATGAATGAATTTGTGTTGTTTTTTCTGTTCTTATAGTAAGTGTGTATCTTTCACAGAGGGAGGATAAAACATTTGGATGTTGTAACATTATTGCGTAGGATTCAGCCACCACTGGGCTTCGGTAAACTCTGTCCCCACAGGGTGGCATGCAAGGTGAGAGTAAAAGATATACACATGTCACATCATTTCAGTTACATATGAAAATGTTTACTTTTGTAAATGCAGACACACTCAAATATACTTTTAAACATACTTTTAAAGAAGCACATGAACTAAAATCTAAAGGCAGGATAATCTGTAGACATGTGTAAAAGGTGGTAATGCACCCTCTGTTTTTATTTTTGTTTAAAACTATAATGAAAATGAAATGAAGCCGAAAAGAAATAACATTATAGTGATACTACAGAATACTTCATGGTCGATTTATTGACTGCAAAGTACCCAGGTACTGTGGCTGCAAAACTAGCCCAAATCATCACCTCTCTACTGCAGTGCTGACCACAGTGGGTATCAGGTGTTTCTGCTGAAATGCTGACACCGTAGGACATTGTTCCAGAAGTCTTGTGGTTTGTTCAGATGCAGTTTTGTGAATCTCAGTCATGCTTCCGTGTTCTTTTAGAGAGGAGTTTTCTCCTGGTAACCCTTCCAAACAAACCATACTTGTTCAGTCTTCTTCTAATTGTGCTGTCATGGCCTTTAAAATTGAACATGTTCTGACCGTGGTGTGAATGTGCTGAGACGCCTACTCTGGGGAAGATCTGGTCTTGAATGCTTTCCACTTATGAATAATCTTTTTCTCTTTCTGGACAATGGTGAACTCCAAATTGTTTGAAAATAGTTTTCTAACTCTTAACAGATTGATGTGCAGCAACAATGGCTTTCCCTCTTTTATTTGTGTTAACACACACTTAAATGCTCTAGATCAACAAACTGCCAAAACCACTACTTTTATAGAAGTCTGCACACCTTAATCAAGGCCTGATAATTAGAATTACAATTAATTACAATTGTAATCAATATTCTTTTATTGTAGAATAATTTAGGGGTTATGAAGCCACCTAAACATGCATGCACACAGATTCAGCTACTATATCAGAAACCTTTGCTCAACATGACCCATTTTCACACAAATACTTATACAACCAAACACACCCACACACACACACTGGTAATGACATAATCTGGAAATAAAACCTTTAAGCCTTTGTTTGTGATCCTGAAATAATATTGCCTTTCTGTTTTTTAGAGGCTGGTTGCCATGAACATGCCACTAAACAGTGACGGTACTGTCATGTTTAATGCCACCCTTTTTGCTCTGGTCAGAACAGCTCTAAAGATCAAAACTGAAGGTGAGAGATGCATTTTAGTTCATTTTAGTGAATTTTGCTTTTAGGGGAAATTTCACATCACAGTAGCCATGAAGTGTAAAGTCTGTTTACGCACCAAAAAAAAGTGCAAATAGAACATAAGTTAAATTTTAAAAAATTGCACATGCGTAAAAACTAATTACAATTATCGGATAAGCACCAGATGTTTCTAATGTGTGCCAGTCACATGTGCCTTTAGAGACTTTGTACAAATCATAAAACACAACAAAATATAAAACACAACAGGAAATATGAAAACAAGACAGTACATTTCGAAATGATATTTCAAAATGTTCCAAATATATCAGAGAAATCAGTCTGTATAATTTAATGGAACTTTTACAAGGCCGGTAGGCTGGTACACATAGCGAAAATTTCTTCTTTTTTTTTTATTTCTCAATAGCGTTTCTCCTACCTCAAAACATACAGTAGTGCTAAGCATGCTGCAAATCACAATATGTTGTACTAGCGTAAGTACCCGTTGTTAATGGGTAAAGAGTTTGTAGAAATAGTTAAAAGGTTAAAGCTAAAAATAAGCTGATCAGCTTTAATGTAATCAGTGATAATATTATTTTAGGTTGAAACTCACGTACAGTACATGTCTCCTTGTTTCTGATCAGCAGAACTCTCTGGCTACTTTATTAATACAAAGAGTATCTTACGCCTTGTTTACGATAAGTTGTACAGTAGTTATCCACGGAGAGTGAATCACAGATGATAAATTGAAAAAGTAGATTAAAATTCACTTAAACCATTTAGGCGCCGTTATTTCAGCTGTGAAAATATGAACTAATCCCAGTAAAAATCTTCAGATTAGCTTTTCTAAGGTGTTTATATACATTGAGCAAGTAGCGTAATAAAGTTGCAGATTATTAAATCCAGCACATAACTATTCATAACATCACTTTCATTCAACATTTTGATTTTGGTTCAGGTTAAACTTCAGGCAGATATCTAAGTACTGCAAAAGTTTCATTAACTTTATACCCAAACTAAATTCTGTTGAGATAGTTTTGTGTGATGATGTAAGAAAATCTTGCTGAACAGACGTACAGACAGACATACATTCAGAAATTTTCTGAGACCTTCAATGTATGACATATAAAGATATAATTGAAGGAGAGGGTGCTGACCAATAAATAGACAAAACCTTTTTTTATTTTTATAGATAAATTATAATTATCGTGACAAACGGTTATATAGTGTTTTAATAAAATTATGCAACATTAAATCTGTGTGTGTGTGTGTGTGTGTGTGTGTGTGTGTGTGTGTGTGTGTGTGTGTGTGTGTGTGTGAAAAAATAATAAAAATTGTATACGTCAGGAAATTTGGAGCAGGCCAACGAGGAACTGAGGGCCGTCATCAAGAAGATCTGGAAGAGAACTAGTTCAAAACTCCTGGATCAAGTGGTGCCACCTGCAGGAGGTTAGACACGTTTGATCACAAACCCACATGCACATTTATTTGCAATTTACACCAGTTCTGATTGTCTTAAATCTTGACATAATGCAATGTCGTAAATCTGGGTACCAATTATTGTTAAATTAAATAAACTGTTTCCTGAAACAATTTGTGGATTTATTTAAAGAGGTAGTCATGCTAGCCCTAGCATCTTATCTTCATGCTTGCATGATCCTTTACTGTAAATGTTACCTCTTCTTACATGTCTGTGTGAATCAAGTGCTTATCTGTGTTTCGTTCGGTGGAAAGTAAGATGAGCGCGCTCGCTGAAGCAAACTTGATAAGATATTATTTCCCTTGTCCCTAGCAACCTCTTACCACCACCAGCACCCCCATAAAACCCAAGTGCACAGTCTGTTTTCCTGTAACTGCTACCTAGAACCTTTTAAGACACAATCTGTCATCTTGTCTGTGAACATGAGATGTTAAAAAAGATTTTAGTTTGCACACTGCTGACATCACAGTTGCATTGCTGAATGTAAGGCCACACAGTTATTCTTGTTATCGCTGAACCTATTTTAACATTGTTTATGTTGGTGCTCTACATGCAATATTCTAATTTTAATATATAATATCTAATTTTAGTTTTCCCCTGTTTTTATGAGATTTAAATCAGGATTTTTGATGGGCAATCACTTTGTCTTCATTAAGCTATTTTGTTTTTAACTTTAGAGCTATGCTTAGGATCAGTGTCTTGCTGAAAGACGCAGTTGTCAGCTAGATTGTTTAAATAGACTGTCAACTTGGTCTATGTAAACTGTTGACCCAATTGATTTCTGACAATGTGAAATAAAACAGTCTCTAATTGATCACTTTGAAATAAAGTGGGACGGGAACAAAGTAGATGCGCTAATTGACTTGCCAAAGGTAATGTGTAAGAACTGATCTTCAGCCTAGGTATACGTAAACATTTTGACTGTACGTATGTGCTATAGGCCCAGATCCATTTTTTTGTTTTGTTTAAAAAAAAAAAAAAATGGTAGAAATTTGTCAACCTGTAGAGATTTTGGTCTAGATTTGGTCTTAATCGCGGTTGAGATCACGTGACGTTGCACGTCACGTAACCACGCAATACACATTCACTTCTATGGGAAGCCAAACACATCTAAAGTGGGATGAAACCGTGGCACTCGATTGAGCCGGCGTGGGCAGAACAAATATCCAGACCCGGTGGATCGCGTAGCGCCGACCAACTTGAGCAGCGCTGCTCGAATCACAAACCTGCGCGACGCTGACAGAAATAGACCGCGCCGATCATCAAAATACATTTTACCCCGCTGGGATGCGCACGTACAAACCAGGCATGACAAGGCGGAAACAATATTAAACAGTCCTGACATTTTAAATCAATTGTTTTTAAATAAAAAACAGTGGGTCGCGCAGGTTTGTGATTCGAGCGGCGCTGCTCAAGTTGGTCCATCTATGCGCTATCCAGATAGTCGCGCCCTGCTGTTCACTGGGCCGCGCAGATATTTGGTTCAATCGGGTGCCACGTTTTCGTCCCACTTTTGATGTGTTTGGCTTCACATACACTTCGACAATGGAAGAAGACGGTGCAGCAGCAGTGAGTTTACTTACATGTGACAAAACCGACAACAAGGAGATTGTAAAGAAAAAAGGTGCATCGTCTGTGTTGTGGAATTGGTTTGGGTATAAGAAAAGTGATAGGAATGAGATGAACAACCTTTCCTATCATCTGAAATCCAAGCATCCAAACGAATATTTATTTATTTATGCATTTTCAGATACAAATTACTATATTGTGATATATATCGTTATCGAGGTAGAAAATTGCTTCTACCGTGATAGGAAATTTTGGTTATATCACCCACCCCTAATTTCTGATGATCTAAGGGTTATTTTGTGCAAAAGTCACTGTTCGGTACTTTTTTTGGTATAGGTAATTTAACCTGTAAACTTGTAAACAGATTATTTTCTTTTTTTTAAATAAGTTTTTTTCTTAAAAAAAAAAACGACCTTATGTTATTTGGTTTAACAAATGCCTGTGCATGATGTACAGTGATATAAGGTGTTCTGTATCTCTGGAAACATAACAGCCTCAGGGTATTTGTCCCACACTTCTAGAAACTTTACAGTGATTCGTTTTGGTGTTAATGAAGACAGTATTTGCGTGTTTTTTTTCTCTCAGATGACGAGGTAACAGTGGGAAAGTTCTATGCCACGTTCCTGATACAGGACTACTTTAGGAAATTCAAGAAACGCAAAGAGCTCGGTCTTGTGGGACGCCACCCTACCAGTCATAACACCGCCATTGCTCTCCAGGTGAGACAATAGCTGCCTTTTAAACTATAAATACTGGCTTTCCAGCATACTAATGTTGAAAAATGACTTGACCAGAATGGTGGAACTTTTTTCTGCCTGGCTCCCAGGCTCTTAAGCCACATATAGGTGTATGACATTGTATTTGCATAATGAATAAATGCAGAATGTATTGATATCTGACACAAACGCCACTATGAAAAGTGAAGCTAGAAGCTCAAAATGAATATTTACTGTTTGTGTGTATGGCCATGTATTTATATTTTTATGTATAACAGCTTGTGTCTCCATGATTGTAGGAATATGTCACAGTTTTGACCTTGGGGGAATATTTAGCTTGTCCCATGAGGAATGCATTTTAATTAGAACAGCCGAGAGACATTAGCTAGTTTAATGTGTGTAGGGACAGTATGTGTGTGTGTGTGTGTGTGTGTGTTTTTTTTGTGTATTTGTGATTTCATATGTGTTTCCATGGTAGGCTGGTCTGCGGACGCTGCATGACATTGGCCCTGAGATTCGCAGAGCCATATCATGTGACCTACAAGATGAAGATCTGGTCGACTTTAACCCTGATGAAGAAGAAGACATATACCGGGTATAAATTACAGTAGTTTTCTAAAAATAGTGTTGGGGCTTCAGCGGCTAATGTGTCTGTTTTCATTGAGCTGCGAGGGAAAGAAGTGGGGACTATTGCTCCATTCAGTTGTGCATGTGGTGTCTGTGAGAAGCACTACCTAACCTGCTGAAGATTAAATATATGTAGGGGGCAGTGGTAGCTCAGAAGGCTAAGGCACTGAGTTACCGACCGGAAGATCGACGGTTCGGTTGGGCCCTTGAGCACGGCCCTTAACCCTAACTGCTCCAGCGAAGAAAATGCGAAGAAGGAATTTCACTGTACTGTAATGTATATGTGACAAATAAATGCTTAACTGTACCGTATATGTATACTGTATAGACACTACGGCTCAGAATGTTTGCGATCATTTTTATCTCCATGGTCATTCCTGATCTTTATTTCTTTCTACATTGTAAAGCAATGCTGAGGCATCCAAAATATGTAATAATCTCCTTTCAACAGTTATGTTGAGATGTGTCTGCTTCTCTGAGGTGCTGGTAATTGGTGATTTTTGAGGCTGGTAACTCTAAATGAACTTTTCTGCAGCAGAGGTATGTTTCAAAGTTTTGGAATCCCCAGTATTGTTATAGAATGTAGAAAAAGCAAATCACTAAGTAAAAGCAAAGAAATTAGCAAGTGATCCAAACTATTAAGCGGTACTGTATGTACAGTATGTGTAGATATCATTTTATGTTGTTTGAGGGGATAAAGTTGGTTCAAGAACTAGAAAATAGAGTTAAGAAAATAAAGGTTGAATCATAAAAAGGGATGAATAGGCAGAACATTTCTGAAACACTAAAATGTAGTTCCATGATGTTCATATAGAGCTTTATGTTTACTATCAACTGTATAACAATTTTTCTTATCATGTATAGCATCATAGTATAGTGTGTGTTCACAGGTTAAAGTATCTATAAATGCATTCATTTTCTTCTCTTTCCCTGTAAACTCCCAGAGAAATGGTGGCCTCTTTGGAAACCATGTCAATCATGTCAACGGGGATCACAGAGGCTCGTCCACCTCCACTAACGTCACCCAGCGACCCCTCCACGTCCCACCCCTTCCCTTCTATGTCCAAGTTGAACCTCCTCCACAGCCACTTTATGCCCAAAATCGTCCATATTCAAACCCCAATTTGTGCTTCAAGTCCCCTAAATCCTCGAACTCCAACCTCAACAATGCCAATGTGCCATGCATGCCTGTCCTTACCAACGGAGGGCAGTACCGCCCTCATTCAGATCGGCCAACCAGAAGCCGGGTGTCTTCCCTGGGTTCCTACCTCAACCTCAGGAGTGATGCAGAATCACAGCGAAAGTCTCATTTTAAGAGGTGAGAGCACATTTCTATTGGGTTGAGTTTTGTTGGAGACAAAATGTTATGCATATTGAGGTGTATATTAAGGATTAAGGTGTATATTAAGGATTTTTCTACACTTAAATAGTTTCCAAATATGTATATTATTGCCAGCAAAAGGTTTACACTTAGAGCTCAGAGCATTTTTATTTATTTATTTACTTATTTTTGCATTACTATGATTATATCAAGGTTTAGAGTGCAATATAGTGTCTCATCATTTTCTTTTTTCCAGCACGACCTAGGCAATATGATGAAAATTTAATAAAAATTTTTTTTTTTAACTTGAAAAATCTGATACTACTGACAACTTGTCAAACATTCATGCACAGCTTAAACGTTATCTTAAACAAATATAATTGAAAATTTCCATATAAACAATAGCAAACAAAAATATACTGTATATAAAATATATATAAAATATTAAGAATTATTTAAAACTATATATAAAAAACAATATTGTTTTTGCGGATATTTGATTTATGATCCGACTTTTTCAACAAATTCATTGAACACACACACACACACACAACTTTACAAATTACAGTTAGAACCACTCTTATTTTCAAACATATACACATAGAAACATATGGTTATATATATAAACAATAACAAAAAAAATCTAAAAAAAAAAAAACTATATTGATGGATTTTTCATTCATGATTTAAATTTTCTCATCATCCTCAGTGTATTGAGGTCATTTAGGCACGATTTGGTATTTGTATAAATCCCCTAGCAGGACTACATCAAAATCTATTGGGTGCATTTTGCAAACAACCCAAAATAACTGGCTTCCTCCTGTGGAGTAGAGCCCATAACATGCAGTGTGAAAATTCAGGTCCGTGAGCATAAATGCATACATTTTGAGCTATGCAGCAAAATCCCGTGTGAGGACTCCGTGCCACGCCCAGGGCCCAGTCTTTTATACATACATATGTGTGTTAACACACATACAGTGGTGTGAAAAACTATTTGCCCCCTTCCTGATTTCTTATTCTTTTGCATGTTTGTCACACTTAAATGTTTCTGCTCATCAAAAACCGTTAACTATTAGTCAAAGATAACATAATTGAACATAAAATGCAGTTTTTAAATGAAGGTTTACGTTATTAAGGGGAAAAAAACTCAAAATCTACATGGCCCTGTGTGAAAAAGTGATTGCCCCCCTTGTTAAAAAATAACTTAACTGTGGTTTATCGCACCTGAGTTCAATTTCTGTAGTCACCCCCAGGCCTGATTACTGCCACACCTGTTTCAATCAAGAAATCACTTAAATAGGAGCTACCTGACACAGAGAAGTAGACCAAAAGCATCTCAAAAGCTAGACATCATGCCAAGATCCAAAGAAATTCAGGAACAAATGAGAACAAAAGTAATTGAGATCTATCAGTCTGGTAAAGGTTATAAAGCCATTTCTAAAGCTTTGGGACTCCAGCGAACCAAAGTAGAAGCCATTATCCACAAATGGCAAAAACATGGAACAGTGGTGAACCTTCCCAGGAGTGGCCGGCCGACCAAAATTACCCCAAGAGCGCAGAGACGACTCATCCGAGAGGCCACAAAAGACCCCAGGACAACATCTAAAGAACTGCAGGCCTCACTTGCCTCAATTAAGGTCAGTGTTCACGACTCCACCATAAGAAAGAGACTGGGCAAAAACGGCCTGCATGGCAGATTTCCAAGGCGCAAACCACTTTTAAGCAAAATGAACATTAAGGCTCGTCTCAATTTTGCTAAAAAAACATCTCAATGATTGCCAAGACTTTTGGGAAAATACCTTGTGGACCGACGAGACAAAAGTTGAACTTTTTGGAAGGTGCGTGTCCCGTTACATCTGGCGTAAAAGTAACACAGCATTTCAGAAAAAGAACATCATACCAACAGTAAAATATGATGGTGGTAGTGTGATGGTCTGGGGTTGTTTTGCTGCTTCAGGACCTGGAAGGCTTGCTGTGATAGATGGAACCATGAATTCTACTGTCTACCAAAAAATCCTGAAGGAGAATGTCTGGCCATCTGTTCGTCAACTCAAGCTGAAGCGATCTTGGGTGCTGCAGCAGGACAATGACCCAAAACACACCAGCAAATCCACCTCTGAATGGCTGAAGAAAAACAAAATGAAGACTTTGGAGTGGCCTAGTCAAAGTCCTGACCTGAATCCTATTGAGATGTTGTGGCATGACCTTAAAAAGGCGGTTCATGCTAGAAAACCCTCAAATAAAGCTGAATTACAACAATTCTGCAAAGATGAGTGGGCCAAAATTCCTCCAGAACGCTGTAAAAGACTCGTTGCAAGTTATCGCAAACGCTTGATTGCAGTTATTGCTGCTAAGGGTGGCCCAACCAGTTATTAGGTTCAGGGGCAATTACTTTTTCACACAGGGCCATGTAGTTTTGGATTTTTTTCTCCCTAAATAATAAAACCCCTCATTTAAAAACTGCATTTTGTGTTTACTTGTGTTATCTTTGACTAATAGTTAAATGTGTTTGATGATCAGAAACATTTTGTGTGACTAACATGCAAAAGAATAAGAAATCAGGTGGGGGGCAAATAGTTTTTCACACCACTGTATGCATTAAATTTTATTTTCCCAAATTTAATTTTCCCATAAGAAATAATGGAAACTCAAATTTTTCGTTCCACAGCCCCAAAAAATAAATCCATAATAAGTAACACAAAATATAAAGTAAAAATAAAACAAATTAACCTGCAAGAAGTAAAAATAAATCCAGACTGTTTCCGTTTATGCTCTCAGGTGCTGTGTATGTGTGTGTGTGTGTGTGTGTGTGTGTGTGTGTGTGTGTGTGTGTGTGTTTTGAAGCTAGAGTAAGGAACCCCTCCCCTCTCCCTTCCTTGTCTTACACAGACCCTTCTTTTTTTCTTTTTTTTTTTCTTCAGATTTTCTCCCTAATTTAGTCATGTCCAATTCCTCCCTGTCACTAGGGGGCTCCCACATTAAGGCTACTACTACCACTCAGTCGGGAGGGCCGAAGACTATCACGTGTTTCCTCCGAAACATGTGACGCCAGCCGACCGCATCTTTACGGACTGCTCGCTCACGCACCGTTGGGGGCGGCGTAACACACTCGGAGGACATTCGCTCCTTCTGCTTGCGTGAGCTCACAGATGCCCCTGATTGGCTGTAGAGCTGTGATTAATGTGGGAGCACGAAGTACCTCTCATCCCTCCCCTCTGAGAGAGCTCGGCCAATCAGCTCTCTCTAGACCTCCGGCTGCGAGAGGTTACAGCATTCGTGATCTCCGGATGATAGGGCGAGCAGATTTTTAATACATTTTGACTTGGAAAACGAACAAGTCTTGGTTTACGAGTACCGAGTATCATGTATCACGCATGCACATCTTGTTTTGATGCTGAGTGTTACGTGATCACAACGCATTATGTCTGCCATTTAAGTACTCAGTTATTTACCTTTTTTTTTTTTAATGTAATCCATTATTCTGACAGTCCGTGAGCCAGACAGCAGTCATTCCCAATCTGTTTCCCAATCACCCCCGATAACCCGCTCCCCTCTGTTATTCCTGCTGTTATACTCCTATCTCACCTACGCGGTTTGACTATGCGAGGACCGACGCGCAAAAAGATGGAAACATAATCACAGCGCCAAAACCCGCGGTGAATCATGATGAACCGTACTTATATCCACCGCGCGATATTGCGTAGGTGAGATAGTGGTATTAGTATTTAAGTGATTATGCACTGAGTGATGATGGTAAAATAATTATAAATGTCTTGACTAAAACAACTTGCATTTGGAATCACAAAGGAATTTTCACTTTCTGCAATGGAAAGGTACTCTAACTAGTTACTTTTATCAGAAGGTAATGCTGTAATGTAACTGATTACTTTTTAATGACAAGAAATATGTAGTGCAATTAGTTACTTTAAAAAGTAACATCCCTCAACACTGCTTGTTAGTGTGTGTGTGTGTGGGTGTGTGGGTGTGTGTGTGTAAGAGAGAGAGATGTAAGTGTTAACATTTGTGATGTGTGTGTGTGTAGAATAGGATGGATTTTATGTTAAGACATCCAAAAGGCTGTAGATGGAGTTTTTGAGAATATTAAGGCCCTCAAAAAGCCCGACTTGTGGAAAATAAATTATTAGAAGAACAGGAGGACCCTTCACACACAACGACATGGAATGACAGGGAAGTAAGATCTAGTCCAAACAAGCAGTCTAGTACTGGTTTTTCCATGGTATTCGCTATGCCACATGAGTGCGAAGGAAATAAATGTTTTTTTGTCTTTTTTGTTTTTATGAAATTATTATAAAATTATAATGAGTATTATTGTGAGTTCTGCATTATTTGCAACGCCAGAGTATTTTGTATCATGAAGGACTGTTGCAAAGCTTCCAAACTTATTGTATACTCATGGAGAAAAGAAATATGCACATATAAATTTCTTACAAAATATACAGTATTTCTATCAAATAAACAAGACTTTAAATAAATAAAATTGTCTAGTTCAACAGCATAATTTTTTGTTCTGAAATTCCTTTTCATTTTTCCCAGTCACAAATGAGATTGTTGATATGATTATTTTTTTGTTTGTGTCTTATCTGAATCCGGTCTCTTAATGAATATGTGATTCATTTAATTAACAAATGAGTCAGGTTTACCTAATATAAACACTATAAAAACAATTTTCTCATCTGATAACTGTTTTCTATTTTATCTTTTATGCCTGTCCATCCATCCGTCCATCTATGTACGTATGCACGCATATGTGCCTGATGGAACAGACCACGATACTATGAGACCTATATTAGGTATTTGTATACTCTTTATTAATTTACATGGCATACAATGTCTTAAAATTATACAGGGTACATGTGTTGTTTCTATGTAAATATACACAATATTTTGACAGATTTCATAAGTTTATCCATTTATCCAATCAATTCCAGGTCAGACTCGACAGCTGGTTTTTACCCCACCATCTGCCGACAAGGCTCCCTCCACCGTGATGTCAGCGATGATGACAGAGCTTCAGTGGAGTATTACAGTGGGGAGGAGTTTCAGGAGGATGACCTCATGCTGGCCGGGGATAGGTATCTTACACTCTTACTGTATTCAGTTCATAGCAGCTTTATTGGCATGGTCATATATAGCCCAAGTAGGGCTGGGTGATGGACAAATATGGATAATTTCATATCTCGAAACAATGTATATAATGATATATTATGCTTTCTCTAAAATCACTGAAAAGGATCCGTACAAAATTACTCTGCATTCATAATGGCTTTTTGTAGAAGTCGTGTATACACAATAGTGTTTTTTTCTACTGTGATATTGAACAGAACTGTCACAAATGACACCATAAAAACCCAAAGAAACCCCATGAAAACTTAATAAATTAAAAAACATAATATATAAAAGTAAATATGAAGGCACTATTCAGCTTCAAGTTATATGAACCCAAATAATACAAGTACAAAATCTTTTAGTTTCTTCAATCTTTTAGTTTGGCTTATACTTCTTCTAATTGCTGTTGTTGTAAACTCCTCCATGCTTTTTTATTTATTTATTTATTTATTTATTTATTCACTTTGCTAGATCTTCGCTTCAACGTTAGTGACATAAATCTTCTGCGACATTTGATTTCATCTGTACGATAAGTTTCTTTATTAATCAATTATGCATATGCATTGTCTTTATGCTCCTTTACATCCCTGGCTCCAGGAGGTCATATAGAGAGTATAAGGACACAGTAAGCAGCTTGGAGTCAAACCCTCCTCATGAGACCCAAGACCCTGAGTGTTTTTATGATGATGATGAGCAGCCCATTTGCCAAGAAACCAAGAAATCGCCGATAAGGAGACTTCTACCCTCAACACCTCAGGGTGAGATCATATCTAAAGTCTGCTAGTTTTTCTCTGCATTTGTTCATCTATGGAACATTTGTCTACTAGACAACACCTAATAAGCAAAGAATTTACAATAGAAAGGGGTTGGACAATGAAACTGAAACACCTGGTTTTAGACCACAATAATTCATTAGTATGGTGTACAGTAGGGTCTCCTTTTGCGGCCAATACAGCATCAGTTCGTCTTGGGAATGACAGATACAAGTCCTGCCCAGTGGCCAGAGGGATTTTGAGCCATTCTTCTTGCAGACTAGTGGCCAGATCACTACGTGATGCTGGTGGAGGAAAACGTTTCCTGATTCACTCCTCCAAAGTGGCTTGTAACAGGTTCGACCCTAAGTGCACGGGTGACACCATAAAGTACGGACACAAGGCAAAGTCTTACTGGAAAAAGAGACTTTAATTTAGGAAAAATGGGGAAGGAATGGGTTAAAGGACGGAGGACGGAAAGAAAGGGGAAGGAAGGTGCACGTGCAGATCCGGGGGCAAGGCCTCGCTGCCTTTTCCTCTTCGGTGGCGGGACTGCAAAGGCGGGCTCAGTGCGGGAGTGAAGGTGCTGTGGGAGCTCGCGCATTTCTTCCTCACACTGTCCTCAGCGCGTAGATCAAAGGGCGGAATTCCAGTGTCCTTTGTTTAAAAGTCCCTGGGGCAATATGACGCCCCACTCGCATGCCACTCTCTCTTGCTCCACCGCATCACATACTTCCCGGACTAAACTCTGCGCCTTGCTTTTATAACGTGGAGCAAGCCCGAGATCATAGTAACGTTAATTGTCGCCAGCCAGCCCGAATAGGCGGCTCCGTCCCTTCGCATACCTGCAGAAGGGGATGCCGCCTATCTAGGGAGCCTACGGAATGAGCGAGGAGCGATAGTAGATTTGGGCGCATGCCCATCACAGGCGCACGCCTGTGACATGGCGCAATAATATTTAGACCTGGTGACTGTGCAGGCCATGGGAGATGTTCAACTTCACTTTCATGTTCATCAAACCACTCTTACTGTGTGTATTGGTGCATTATCATCCTGATACACGGGACTGTCTTCAGGATACAATGTTTGAACCATTGGGTGCACATGGTCCTCCAGAATGGTTCGGTAGTCCTTTGCAGTGACGTGCCCTTCTAGAACAAGTATTGGGCCTAGGGAATGCCATGATATTGCAGCCCAAAACATTACTAATCCACTCCCATGCTTCACTCTGGGCCTGCAACAGTCTGTATGGTACGCTTCTTTGGGGCTTCTTCACACCGTAACTCGCCTGGAAGACAGTGAAGGTGAACTCATCAGAGAACAATACATGTTTCATATTGTCCACAGCCCAAGATTTTCGCTGCTGGCACCATTGAAACCGACGTTTGGCATTGGCATGGGTGAACAAAGGTTTGGCTATAGCAGTCCGGCCATGTACATTGACCCTGTGAAGCTCCCGACGAACAGTTTTGGTGGAAACAGGAGAGTTGAGGTGCACATTTAAATCTGCAGTGAGTTGGGCAGCTGCGGTTTTATTTTTTCTGGATACAATCCAGGTTAGCACCCGGACATCCCTTTCAGACAGCTTCCTCTTGCGTCCACAGTTACTCCTGTTGGATCTGATTTGTCCTTTTTGGTGGTATGCTGACATTACCCTGGATACTGTGGCTCTTGAAACATCCCAAAGACTTGCTGTCTTGGTCATAGACACACCAGCGAGACGGACCAACAATTTGTCCTCTTTTAGGCTCTGATATGTCACACATAATGTTGTGTGCATTGCAATATTTTAAGCAAAACTGTGCTATTACTTTGGTAATTAACCCTTCACACTCTGCTTTTACTGGTGGAATGTGCAACCAATGAAGACTGGCCACCAGCCTGGTCAAATTTTGTCATGAAACCTCCAACACTAAATTGGCCAGTGTTTCAGTTTCGTGCAGTGGTTATCACCTAATGAAAGTAGTCCAAGGGCGGACAATTGGTGTACCAGTGACAGTGTTATGGGCACCCAAGGCCTGTCTGCCACTTAACCGGATAAAAGATAGCACAAGGGTGCACTAAGGGAAGAAGCCAAGCTGGCAGGAGCAGTGTGATGCACTGGGTAAGGTAACTTTAAAGTAACTTTAGGTCCTGCCATTCATGTGGATGTTACTTTGACACATACAGTACCACTTACCTAAAAATATTGTAGCAGACCAAGTACACCATTTCATGACAACAGTATTCCTTAATAGCAGGGAACGTTTTCAGCTCTTCAACCCTTTCATAGACTCTGCCACACTGCGAATATTGTTCAGGAATGATTTCGGAACAGTTCAAGGTGCTAATTTAGGATCCAAATTCCCCAGATCTCTTATGGTCATTCATCAGCTGTTCTAGCTATTCGCTTACTCAGCTGCACAGTTCAATTCTGGAGGGACAGAGAAATAGCATTTACTTACATACTGTATGGTACTGTATGTAATGTAAAGCTGCATTCCAGCTTTTTTTCTTCAGGCTATTTTAAGGGTGTTGAAATCTCTAACCATATGCTCTCCAGTGCTGAGCGTGATTTTCTCTGCCTGTTTAACCTTCACACAGCTCCTCATAGACCTTCCTTCAACTTTGAGTGTCTGTGCAGACAAAGAAGCCAGGATGAGACGCCTCATTCTCCCTCCTTTCATCAGCACACTGCTCTACCTCTGCAACTAATGCAGCATCAGGTATTCCCAGTAAACACATACCAACACAGACACAAAGCTCTGGTAATACTGCATAGCAACATCTGACCTATAGTACATTAAGATGGTTAGAACCAGAGCAGTGTCATGAAGTAACCTGGTGCTCAACCAGTTTCCCGCTGTGGGATGTGGTTTTTGCTGCTAGTCCTATTTTTTGAGTTCTTAGATTTAAAAAAATAAGTGAAGTTACTGCTTGAAGATAACATAATTTCCTGATAACATATGATTATTCATATCACATTAATTGTTTACATTTTATGGCAGATTATGGAATCATTTTATAGAATTTCAATATGTTTACTTCACTCATTTTAACCAATGGGAGTCTTAAGAGGAATTGCCATATGCGCCATCAGTTGTAGCATGCTATGCATGTGCCATTTTTTTCTTTAGCATCTCGTGCTATCTTCTCATTTAAGCGATATCACACGAGAAGGAGTCTCACCATGGCTGTGATGCATTCGCACTATAGGCATGAGGATATCACAGACCTGCTGATACGCAGTACAACAGCATGACCTTGGGTGTGATTTTGCTTTTATACAACAGTTTCACAGGTTATGATTTGTTTATTTAATTAGTTATTTTGCTCCACCAACACATATCCTTCCACGCCCTGAGGAAATAACATTTAGCTGGTGACCAGCAATTTGTGTAATTAAGTGGGGTGAAAGTATCTTTAAATTCTTACCAGCTGAAAAGGTGAGAAGAACAAACCATGGAGCTGGAGGACGAAAAAATTCCTGAGAAATTTGAGAAATCCTGAGAAAACGTTATATTTTCACTTATTCTGTCTTAAAATATTAGCTAACTTCTGTGTTCTGGGAATGAACACCAAATAGCGTTAAATGGACACTATGTAAGGTACAATCCCTTATTGCACACATCAAGTAGTGTCCTTAATCAGGGGTTAGAGACGATTTTGGGATTCAGCCTTGTGTTAGAAGCTAGTTAGCTTTGTAGCCAGCATGAGCTGTAAACACAGATGGTTCAGAGGCAATTTGGAACGACTGAGAAGCAAATACTAAAGAGCCAAAGTGATGTTTTCTTGCTTCCGAAAACATTTTCCAGTGACTGCTTCTTGCTTCAGACAAACGTGCTTCAGTGACAGGCTTTGAATGTGGGTTTTTGCTGGCACCCACTTTTCCGTACTGTGAACCGGACTGACCTACTTTCACCCACGCTGGCACCCGACAGTTGTTAGATTCCTAGAACACCCATGATGCAAATTCATACCTGTAAAGATACATACAGTATAGTTAAATGTCCCAGTGGTGTTTTGCTCGACATCACCGCTTGTTGAATACCTCGTGTATAATCAGATTACTTTGGATAGAACTAACTGTTGTATAAATGAGCTTATAAATTATATAACACAACACATCCTTTTGGATAGATACAAATCTTATCCAACCTTCAGATTTGCTGTCTTCATATGCAAACCCCTCACAAAAATGCTGTTTTTCTGCCTCCCACTCAAAAATTTTAAAAATTTTTTCCAGTTCTCAGAACAACCATCCAAAATATTAACATGCACTGCTGCTTTGATTTTACACTTTTTATTTATTCTACAATACCCCCCATTACTGAAAATCATCCATTCCATGCATGTAGGTGATGGCTGTAGCCGGCCTAGACTCCAGCCGAGCACGACTCTCTCCTACACGCTCGATCCACTCATGGTCCACACCCCCGGACACGCCCCCATCCTACACCCCTCTCATCCAGGTGGACTGGCATGGAGCTCCACCCAGTGCCAGCAGCACTCCAGCACTGGCTCGTCGCAGCTCCTGGTACACCCAGAAGGGCCATGATTGGTCACCCAAATCGGTCACACCCACTTCCTCCCTCTTACAGATACCACCTGCGTACAGCAGTCAGTATCTACAGCAGAGGGGCAGCGCTCATAGTCTGGTGGAGGCAGTGAGTGTGAATTTTACTGTTTGGTCTCGTATTTCTTGATGTATTATAGATCGCTTATGTTCATCTAATTTTCCTTTTTTTGTATTTAACTAGTCATTTTTTAGGCAAGCAGGTATGTCATTTATACCTTATAGACATTGTAGTAAAACGTAAGCTGACTTTTTTTTTTTTTTTTTTTTGTAACTCTAGGTGTTGATATCAGAGGGACTGGGAAAATATGCAAAGGACCCAAATTTTGTTGCAGCAACCAAACATGAGATTGCAGATGCATGCGAGTTGACTATTGATGAAATGGAAAGCGCAGCAAGCAACTTGCTAAATGGAAGTCTGGGCAATAGCATGGCATCAGATGGCACAGGCACACCCCAGAGCATCGTAGGCCACAGTCTCCACAACTACAGCGATGAGGAGACCGAGCCGAACAGTAAATACGAGGAAGACCTCACTGACGAAATTATATGCATTTCAAATTTATAGCATTTGCTAAAACTAAAAAAAATATATAAAAAAAAAAAAAAAAGAACAAACAGATGAAAGGAGAAATAGTGCCTTCTATGGGAGTGGAGACAAACAACTCTCTGGGCCGATTAACCAAGCAAAATTCTATCCCATTTTTACAGCCGTCATCTAACTGGGACATTGGCTTGCTGCAGAAAAATTTGACACAAAAATGTGAGCTCTCAACTGTATGTATGTATGCGTGTGCATGTGTGTGTTTCTCAACAGCTTTTTACAAGAATATTTTTCCACATTCTTTACATATCAACCAAAAAAAAAATCTTCTTGCAGTCATATCCCTCTCCATTGCCTTACCCAATGTACACGAAAGCTAGTAATTAGCTTTGATACACTGCCATTCATTGTCCATTCCCAGTGTCACTCAAAAAGGAATAACAAAACAGCCAGATAAACCTGTTAAGCAATATCACCCCCTTACCATATTATCAAGCGAAAAACACATCATTAGTGTCATAAGGGAGAATCAGACAACACAGCATAAAGTCTAGGCAAACCTTTCCCTATATTTATATGTTAAGTAATTAAGAAAAAAATATTTTCGCACAAAGACAGTAATATTACACCCATGACTAAAAGTATTTATGAAGAACATTTCAGTCTAGCCATGGTTTGAGCCAATGCAAAATCCACATGATGTGCATACTGTAAGAACCATGCATTCTTTCTAATGTGACACAATTACAAAATGGGCATGTGTACCTGGAGGCAGGATAAATCTGCACAAAACATTTTTCACTGAAGCAACCCCAGATCATAACACTGCCTCCACAGGCTTGCACAGTGGGCATTATGCATGATGGGTGCATTGCTTCATGCGCTTCCCTTCTTACCCCGATGCACCCATCACTCTGGAATACTGTTAATCAGACCACATGACATTTTTCCAATTCTTTAAAGTCCAATCTTTATGCTCCCTATCCTGACTATCAAGTGGCCCAACAACAGGTTAGTCCAAATTCTGTAATTTCTACTGTCAATTCTTTATAATAATGCGCCTTTCCCAAGTGTTTAAGTGATCTCTACTCACGGTCCGTCATATATTTATTTTTTGATCACATTACTTCCACAAAGTTGACATTTTGGAAGTCACATTAGAAGGTATGCTTCTGTGCATATCATGCGTAGACGTATGGGTTACCAATGCTGCTTTACGAGAGATGTAATACCATTGAGTGACATTCAAATACCATTTATTTTTACAGACATGTTGATGTAGTATAAGCCATGTTTTCATGCTTTGTACCTTTAAGATTCAGTTTGAATTTTTTTTGCATGGGTTTTGAAGAATGTGTGTGAAAACTCCTGCTGTCCTCATCACACACTCCTACTCCTCAGGTGACCAGTCATGTGAAGTACTACCTACACACATCTGCACTACCCAAGAGCTGCTAACTCCACACTGCACCTTTGCTACCTCTACCAGTCAGGCTCTAATGTAATGTCAGCATGTTCCCTTAGGGACCAAAGACATTAGGACGGGGAGTGAAACAGTTTTTTTTTTTGCCCTTTTTCAGATTGTCCAAACAACTGTCGCAACAGTTGCATGAGTGTAAATCATTCTGTCATTTCCAAGCGGCTCTCTGATTAGGCTCTCCAAAACTGACTCCACGGATAAATCAAAGCCAGAGTGGGCCAGCTTGAATGATATTATAAGCCAAACGCTAATCCACGTCTTTTTATCGCTCATGATGTTAAGTCTAGTTAGAAGGATGGTTGTGTGAATACAGACACTTTTTGTCGGTTTGTAGGTACTGTTGGTCACTTGGACAGCTCAAAAATCTAAAGGATTATCTAAAGATTTACAGTATAGTCACTGTTTACAGTATAGCATTTTAAAAGAAATTAAACAATTCTAACCCAGTCAAAGTAATGCCTTTCAAACAATGAAAGTCACTTAAGTAAAAAAGATTCAGTTATGGTTAAATTGAATGCCAGCCTGGTTGCATGGGTACATTTATTTGAAGAAACATTCTGTTTCACCTCTCCTAACTGCCAGGTGCAGTGGAATCACTTGGGTACCTTCTTATGAGTATGTCCACATTCAAAGTACACTTTATGTTGTATAAGCAATAAATATCGGTCATATGGTCATATTTCCCTTTTACCTTACTTTATACACATCACACAGTAAAAAGCCATACAGGATTTATTTTTGTTCTTTCTTCTAAATTCTACATACCTACTACCCTAGAACACCACAAAACTATGTGGCATCTGTTGCCTTTGAGTTGTTCTTCCACCACACTATCCAGGAGTGGTGCAGTTTTTCCCTCCTTACAATGCTCCTCTTGTTTTCTTCACTTGGGCTGTACTACCCAATTTTCAGCCTAATGAGACCTGATGCAAGACTTGCATATATGCAATGAGTGTCTGAATTGTTAGGAAGCTAAAGACAGGTACTTACTTTGTGCTCACTGCGTCAGTATCATAAAGAGCTGCATCATAAAGAGATGTCTGTCTCCCAGTTGCCAGCAGGTCTGCGATGGTTCCTGTTAGCTTGCAGGAACAGGAAACAGGCAGCCACTGGGGGAGGTGATTTGAACTGGATAGGATAATTCTGGGGCACCAGCAGGATGCATAACCTCGGACTTGGCTAAATTATCTGTGCCGCCATCCAAACTTCTAGTGGAGTTAGATGGAGTTAGGATTTAGACAGTTAGCTCACTCTTGCCCTGTATCCCTAAACGTTCAGATAATCATTTCCTGAAGGCAGGTAACACTGATGACAAGTTTTAGGTACAGTAGGTCATGACGTCGGGGTTTGACATCATGACCCACTGCTCCTAAAACTTGTCACAGGTCTCTCTGTTCTTTGCCTACTACAGAATTCAGTAGATCATCCTGATTCTGGATTCGAGCACTCACAATACAGCAGAATACAGCTGCTTTAAAGGTTTGCCTTCGTAATACACAGGTCATGTACTGTATGTACTTAGGCGAAAGCTTTTTCTTGAATGCTTGCTCAGAACCTTACGCTTGCCTGTTTTTCCTGCTTCCAAAACATCAACTTCAAGAGCTCACTGTTCACTTGCAGAGACTCTGCCACTAAGTGGTCGACACAATGCTATGGCCTACATCTGGGCCAGATGCCCAGTCTCATGATATGCCACTCTCAAGGGTAGTGTCTCCTTCTTGGGCAGGATTCTAAGGAGTGCTATTCTAGATGCTAGCCTGTGCCCTGGAGAAGCTATAGTGGTGGCTCAAATGTTTGAGGCTCTTGGTTACTGGTTAGAAGGATGGGGGTTCAAGCCCCAGCATCAGTAAGCTGACACTGAACCCTCTTTGCTCCAGGGGTGCTGTATCATGTGCTCTGACTCTAAAAAGCTGGGATATGCAAAGAGGGAAAAAAAACAATCACTGTGGATTTATTTGAGTTTTACTGCGCTGTAAAGTATATTTCATTATTAAAAGTGAGAACATTCCAGGGACAATTGGCTGTATGACTATGGTATTTATGATATTTAATGATATTGTAAAAATACTCTCCTGTCCAACTTTGTGACTTTATAAAATGGTCTCAGTATGCATGCACATGTGCACAGTAAAGCAAGCAGGTGATTCTCGCTGCACCCGATGGTTATCCGGGGTTCATTAAACTACAGTTACATATGTAACTACCATTATGTAAACAGTTTCCAGTATTTTCATATTCAAGTTTGGGTTATATCTTTTTTTTGTCTAATCTTTTTGCCAGCAACAAGGATGTAAGAAAGCTTTAATAGGTACTTCTGTTTTTAACCCAATTTTAAAGGGTATAAACTCCAAGGATGTTTGCTTTTGACAAATGAAACCTGATGTATTGTCTGAGCCATAGAGCTTTTTTTCACACTTTTCTCTCTTGCATAGAGATATTTGAAACTAAAAACAGCTTTTTGCACTTTTCATGCTACTGTACACAAAGACAATCTTTTCTAAAGCCCATTTGATGAAATGTCATGTTACATTACAAACTTGTTGGTCCATGTGTGGACATATCATAGTTTTGTACTGCATAGTCAGTTTATACGCTCCATTTGAAAATGTTTTAGTCACATTTGACTGAAATCCCAGGGATGAATTCTGTTTAAAAAATGAATGAGATGCTGGGAATACTGCATCTGTCACTCACAGCCATGCCACACTCACTGATCCAGTCATGAATTGTGTTAGTATTATTTTTCTACATAGTAAAACACTGCATCTGCGTCACTTGCATCGCACGAATGCATGAAACCTGCACAAAGCCAAATTGCTTTGTATCATACTTTACCAACAAGGGCTCTGAGAAACATTTCTGGTATCATACTCTGCAATGTCCTCAGTGATCTCATTTTCATGTTTGGAATTTGGAAATGTATGCATCAAACAGCCTAGGCAAAAATATGCATTTGATGGGAAAAAACAAAAACACTAGCTGTTTATAAGACAACTTGATAAGCCAGGACAGGACTGCTGTATAAGGCGGTTTTTGAGACGATACCAAATTTTAAAGCTAAAATTCAAATGAAACAATAAAATTCACATGCATTATTTGTATTTCAAATATATCTCCTTGCCATTTGTTCCATCATTGTCATTTGAAATCTTTAAAATTAGGTATAGGGCATTCAAGTGTACACAAGTCCTTTTTGCAGCAGTTTTATTAGGAAAATGATGTTAAATTATGCTATGAAGAGAATTTACAAGGCAATGTAAAGGTTTTAATTCAAATGGTTTATTTTCATATAGTGATTTTGTGTACGTCATACATTTTTGTTCAATAACTATTTATTTGAAGTATTCTGAGATCTGCCTGTAGCTCATTGCCCAGAATTGCCAGTTTTGTATCGATGGACAATCTGTTTTTGTACATTAGCTATTCTCTCTTGTTCTTGGCCTGGATTATTTTCTAACCAAATAAACTGTTTAAAAATACTCAGTGGTAATCATCAACCCAACAGGAACTAACAACAGGAGTAGTAAACCAATGGTAGTGTAAACAACTTTGCATTGCTTCCAACCTTCACATTTTATTTCTTTGTCAGAATGTACTTAAATGTGCTTTGTTAGTCACTGATTCAGAAATGTAAAATTCCATACAGACTCACGTTATTCTGGTTGTGCAACTGATATTTAATAATTTGTCAAAGTATAGACAGATCAGTAAGTCCTGATTTTGTTACAGCAGCTCAGTAATGCTCATCCATGCTGAAGAAAATCTAACTCTCTTTGTTAAAGACACATCACAACTTACAGTTCCTAACAGGTTTGTGCAATAATACATTAAGTATGCTTTCACATAAGTAATGTTGATGCAATTTGCATCCAGCCCAGGTGTTAGCATATTTCTGACCAAAAAACTAAATGGTTTAACACATGTTCTCAGCCCTACATGGCCAATGTTATTTTTTCTATTCAATTATGTGTAGTGTGAATCCAAATCAAACCAAACTGTAAACAAGGCATAAGCATCAACTTCTGTCCGATTTGGACTGTGCAAACAGACTAATAGGTGGGAACATCCACTAAGCCTGCCCATTCAATAATTAAGAGCCTCCATATAGTGTAATTAACTGAACTAGTTTTTAAAACATCCATATTTTAAAAATAAATCAACAAAGAGCTCAAGTTTCTAAGGCATAATTTCATGTGTTCACTACAACCAAATGCTCCTTAATATTAAAAGAATAAGGCATAAGAATAAGATCTCTATACTTTCTTATAAGACTGTAGCAGCTGTGCAAATATTAAATATTTTGTTTAAAAGGCTCCTTCATCATACGGTAGTATATTATAAAGTATGGCATTCTGCATAAAAAATATTTTAGCATGTTAAAAGACAGGGTGTGTTAAGACGTTTTTTTTTAGTATGTCAGTATATTAAGACTATTTTAGGTTCCCTCATTCCAGTACGGCAGCATGTCCCCTAGCATGTACTCACAAATTCCTCCACATACTCCTCACTTTTATTTCAGCAGGCTGTCTCGTCTCTGTGTCTTCAGACTAGCTGGCTGGTAAACAGGGACACCCTGGTCTTGGAGTGGGGGAAGTCCCTTGATCGCATCAGCAGCCTTCTCAGCAATCATAATGGTGGGGGCGTTCAGGTTACCACTGACTATACTGGGCATGATTGAGGCATCCACCACCCTGAGTCCCTGCAAACCATGTACGCGCGTCTCAGGGTCCACAACAGCCATCGGGTCTGTGGCTCGGCCCATCTTGCAGGTGCAGGACGGGTGATAGGCACTGTCTGCTTTCTGCCTCACAAAGGCATCAATCTCAGCATCGGAACGGACGGAGATGCCAGGCTGCAGCTCAGCACCCCGGAACGGCTCAAAGGCAGGCTGGGCAAAGATTTCACGTGACTGCTTCACACACTTGCGGAACTCCAAAACATCGATGTCTGGGACAAAAAGACGAAAACTGACATGAAGAAAGTACATGGAGAGGCAATTTTAAGGTTTAAGTTCATTTATTTGTCAGTATGTTTAGCCTTATTACAAAGATAGGCTTCTGTGTGGAACACTAGCAGTGCCTTGAATAAGTATTCACCTCTATTGAACTTTTCTGTTTTTTGTAATGTTACAGTACAACTTGGAACTGAAATGGACTCATTTTGATGTTACTAATTTATACAAAGTAGCCCAGCATATTGCAATAATGTTTGCCAAAGTTATTTACAAATAAAAGATGGAAATTCCAGAAATACAACTCAGCTACAAAGATCACAATCTTACTTTCTTATTTCTATGCATCAACTTTTAAATCACAGAACGTTGAAAAAGGTTCATTAGCGAGAGATTGATCACAGCTTCAGTTCACATTACCAGGATTCCAGGAGGGAGGGGCAAACATTCTAAACACTAATCTGTCTCTTTTAAAAAGAGAAAAGAAACTGATTTACTGATAATCTGTGGTTGTACCTAAGGGTCATTACCTTTTTGTTCTTGACACTGTAGGATAATCCAACTCAGCTAAGACTGATTCTTTTTCAGAAGCTCTTCCAAATAATGAGCTACCATAACCATCTTTATTTAAAAAACTGCACGTACATTTATGCTATCGTGCAAAACTCTTGAGCCACTCATTATTTATTTATATCAAATTTAATTAAATCATGTTGATTAAATTAAAGAAATGGAAACAAATATTTTACTGTCACAGGCTGCAAATTGCCTGAAGATACAACCTCAGCGGCAACCCCATTTCCCCTCTCATCTGTTCCAACCACTCAGCATTCAGCATCATCTGTATACTAATCACCAGCCTGATCTTCTGTCATCATCGGCACCAGTTTCTAACTGGTTCATGCCTTAGGTTAGATGGTTTTATGGTTGAATGATTCATAGCCATAAGTCACTGTGGCTTAACAAAAGGAAAAAAAAAAGCATTCCTCTGAAACTGAAAATGAGAACCAAAAAGGCCTTCGAGAATCCTGGAGAGCTATTCCTCAAGGCTACATTAAAAAATTACAAGAAAGTCAGTCTGTTTTGAAGCAAAACATGAGGAAATGAGGGGTTGCTCAAGACTTGTATGGCCAGGAAGGAAGAACAAGACACTTTTAAAGGCAATGCCAGTAAATATTAACGTGCACTCACAAATACAGTGTATGTAAACTTTTGACCCAGTGATATGAATAAAATTTTGTCTCTTACATATTATGTTAAACTTATTTTATGGAAATATAGTAGATACCTTGATGGACTTGACAAATAAATGATGGCATGAAATGTGTGGAGTTAAATGGTGACCTGCTGGACCACCTAAATGTAGACTGAGAATCTTCACAGATTCCTGTAGTGTCATGTTATCTACAGTGGTGTGAAAAACTATTTGCCCCCCTCCTGATTTCTTATTCTTTTGCATGTTTGTCACACAAAATGTTTCTGATCATCAAACACATTTAACTATTAGTCAAAGATAACACAAGTAAACACAAAATGCAGTTTTTAAATGAGGGGTTTTATTATTTAGGGAGAAAAAAAATCCAAACCTACATGGCCCTGTGTGAAAAAGAAATTGCCCCCTGAACCTAATAACTGGTTGGGCCACCCTTAGCAGCAATAACTGCAATCAAGCGTTTGCGATAACTTGCAACGAGTCTTTTACAGCGCTCTGGAGGAATTTTGGCCCACTCATCTTTGCAGAATTGTTGTAATTCAGCTTTATTTGAGGGTTTTCTAGCATGAACAGCCTTTTTAAGGTCATGCCACAACATCTCAATAGGATTCAGGTCAGGACTTTGACTAGGCCACTCCAAAGTCTTCATTTTGTTTTTCTTCAGCCATTCAGAGGTGGATTTGCTGGTGTGTTTTGGGTCATTGTCCTGCTGCAGCACCCAAGATCGTTTCTGCTTGAGTTGACGAACAGATGGCCGGACATTCTCCTTCAAGATTTTTTGGTAGACAGTAGAATTCATGGTTCCATCTATCACAGCAAGCCTTCCAGGTCCTGAAGCAGCAAAACAACCCCAGACCATCACACTACCACCACCATATTTTACTGTTGGTATGATGTTCTTTTTCTGAAATGCTGTGTTACTTTTACGCCAGATGTAACGGGACACGCACCTTCCAAAAAGTTAAACTTTTGTCTCGTCGGTCCACAAGGTATTTTCCCAAAAGTCTTGGCAATCATTGAGATGTTTTTTTAGCAAAATTGAGATGAGCCTTAATGTTCTTTTTGCTTAAAAGTGGTTTGCGCCTTGGAAATCTGCCATGCAGGCCGTTTTTGCCCAGTCTCTTTCTTATGGTGGAGTCGTGAACACTGACCTTAATTGAGGCAAGTGAGGCCTGCAGTTCTTTAGATGTTGTCCTGGGGTCTTTTGTGGCCTCTCGGATGAGTTGTCTCTGCGCTCTTGGGGTAATTTTGGTCGGCCGGCCACTCCTGGGAAGGTTCACCACTGTTCCATGTTTTTGCCATTTGTGGATAATGGCTCTCACTGTGGTTCGCTGGAGTCCCAAAGCTTTAGAAATGGCTTTATAACCTTTACCAGACTGATAGATCTCAATTACTTTTGTTCTCATTTGTTCCTGAATTTCTTTGGATCTTGGCATGATGTCTAGCTTTTGAGGTGCTTTTGGTCTACTTCTCTGTGTCAGGTAGCTCCTATTTAAGTGATTTCTTGATTGAAACAGGTGTGGCAGTAATCAGGCCTGGGGGTGACTACAGAAATTGAACTCAGGTGTGATAAACCACAGTTAAGTTATTTTTTAACAAGGGGGGCAATCACTTTTTCACACAGGGCCATGTAGATTTGGAGTTCTTTTTCTCCCTTAATAACGTAAACCTTCATTTAAAAACTGCATTTTGTGTTCAATTATGTTATCTTTGACTAATAGTTAACGGTTTTTGATGAGCAGAAACATTTAAGTGTGACAAACATGCAAAAGAATAAGAAATCAGGAAGGGGGCAAATAGTTTTTCACACCACTGTAAGTGTAACTACTAATCTAACAAACAGCTACTTAATGATTAATAATGATTGTGGCAGTGGGTTGTAGTCGAGCACTGGCCTGTAAAGGGAGGAGGAAGTAAGAGGTAAGTGGTGACTGAATTACACCTGTGGAAAATTCTATCTAATGTGTTCTGTGTCACAGGGAACCCAGAATGAATAAAGGGAGGGAGCGGAGCAGCACAGAACTGAGAGTGAGTGAGGCGTAATTTCCGGGGGTAACCCCCAATAATTGCTTATTACTTATTCTTATTTACTTATTCTATGTTTATAGATTTAATTAATTTAAATTACTCTGTTAAAACTTAAAGTTTTTTCCAGATTCAATGTAATTGGCATGCAAAGAATAACACCCCCCAGCCCTGTGTGAGACTTGGTTGCATCCAACCATTCTCTGCATGCAGCAGTAACTGGAGAAACAGGCAACAGCAAGTGCATACAAAATGAAAAGAGTAAAGAGTAAAATACCAACCAACAATTTTAAATAAAAAAAAAAAACCCTCCTCTTCATACCAGGAGGTATGATATTTACTAATACAGAACAATAAATTGATACATTACAAATGTGGTGCTTTTATAGAAACAGAATAATTTTATGCATTTCAGATGCACATTCAACTGAAGGAATTGTTACAGTACAGCTTGAAAAGACAATTCTTTCCAATCTGCATTTAAAAAGAAATAAATAAAAACCATGACTATGCCAAGGGGAGATTCTCTAAAAGTCTGACCAGGGAAGGATATTATTCAGAAATGCAGATAAAAATATAGCTATAGCCAGGGCTATAGGTCAACATAATATTGAGCAATGTTGGGTTTCCGCCCAAATGTAGCACAGTGTAAAAAAGGTATCACTTCTACATTGCTTTTTAGCAAACTTCATATAGCACTTCATATGCCTTGCCTCTAATGCAATTCTAAGTAGGTCCATTTTAGCTCCAGGCTGAAACAAAGGGGAGATGGATGCTTATGCAAGCAGAGGTGGAAAGTAATGAATTACATTTACTCACGTTACTGTAATTGAGTAGATTTCTTGTGTACTTCTACTTTTTAAAGTAGTTTTTAAAATCTGTAATTTTACTGTACTTAAAAACGACCCCGGAAACCACTGCACTGATTGATTGATGGAGAACAAACGCGCAAAATTCACAAGAACGATGGAGACAAAACAGATATCAGTGATGCAGACACAGCTGAAAGTGAAATACCAACAAATTCCTATGAAGCAAACCCCTGGCCATATTTAAGTGACCACTTTGATTTCAAGCACAACAAAGGGAACAGATTTATTATGCGAGTGTGTTCCATCCCCCATCCCACCCCCGCTGTTAAAAAATAAAAGTAACTCAGTAACTTTTACTCTGAGTCAATTTTTAATGAGCTACTTTTTACTTTTACTTGAGTAGATTTTTATAACGGTAACTTTACTTGTACTTCAGTAAAGTAACAGTACTTTTACTTAAGTACAAAAATGTATTACTCTTTCCACCTCTGTATGCAAGGCATCGTCACTTGAATGAGATTAAGGGAACAAGCTTAAAGGGAAGTCCCTACTAAATGATGAATAAATTTTCTTACTTTTCAGCTCATCAAAATCAATACAAATCAGTTGGAGTTTAGTTCCTTGTTTAAGATTTAACAACGAAGCTTTAGCAACAAAACTTCCAGAAATCCACATCATCACATTCTGTCTATTACTTTGTAATGTCTTAAGTAAGAAAAAGCAGGTAAAACTTTCTTTAAGTGTTATTACTACTTACTTTTTAATCAAGTGTTATACACATGAGGAAGAATCAATTTAAATATAATTACTATGTTGAGTAGTACCTTTGTATAGAGGAAGAGTTTCTCTACCAACTTTAAATAACTTATGTCAGTTAATGGCCACTTTTGTCACTGCCCTCATACTAAAAATAAAGATATAAAAGTAGAATTATTTAACATTAAATGCCTGCATACTGTATATGACAGAACTCACCAGTCAGCATTTCCAGAATTGTGCTGCAAAATCATTAGTGTTTGTCTTACACGAGTCACAGAGCTGACATTTAATTTCCTGTTAACATTATTTATGGTTAAATCAAACCATACATTTTAGCAAAAATAAAGTTTTTGTCTATTTAAAATCAATAGTGACCAAACACTGGCTTTTACGATTCAGACATTAGATAATAAATAAATCAAAGGATCAGCTTTTATTCTTTCTATCATATACACAAATGATAAAAAAAAAGTACTTTCCAGGTATCTGCAGTAGCTCTTGGTGTGCTCAGTGGTAAACGACTTCATAAACACTGGTGAAATAAATCATTCATGATTAGAGCAGGCCTACCAGTTGAGAGGTATTTGGGGTCCATCAAGGGGTGATCAAGTGGATTTCTGCTCTTCAGTTTTAACCAGCCAACACTCGTACTCCTCATTGGTCCAACGTGTAACTGCATAAAACACATAAATTGCTGAGAATGCTACAACCTGCATTTTCATGTTCATTCATTTTCTATACCGCTTAATCCTGTGTTCAGGGTCGCGGGGGACCTGGAGCCTATCCCAGGAGACTTCGGGCACTAGGCGGGGTACACCCTGGACAGGGTGCCAATCCATCGCAGGGCACACACACATACTCACACACCCAATCACACACTACGGGCAATTTAGGAACGCCAATTAGCCTAACCTGCATATCTTTGGACTGTGGGAGGAAACCGGAGTACCCGGAGGAAACCCACCAAGAACATGCAAACTCCATGCACACAGAGACGGGAATCGAGCTTGGCCAGGGAATCGAACCCTGGACCCTGGAGGTGCAAGGCGACAGTGCTAACCACTACACCACCGCGCCGCCGCATTTTCATGTTATGTAAGGAAAATAAAAGAGTATGTCATCTAGCGCACAAAACAAACAAAAATGTTTTTACTTAAACATCATTTTTTATTTTATTTATTTTATAGTAATTTTTTATAATAATATTTTATTTATTTTATAGTCAAATTTCTTGTGCCTGGAAGATGGTTTTTGAAATGAACTGAACTTTATGGAAACTCCATTCCAAAACATAGCTATTTAACTTAATCAAACACAGAAAAAAAACATTGTGACACATTAATATTACACATTTTATCCATCACTTATTCTTAACCCAGATAGAATGTTATAATACAGTACCAAGTTGACATATTGTGATGGTATCATTATTTAGCATCATCAGGAAAATCCTTGTCTGGTCTCATGCTCTTCATTAGAAAATTTACCAGTGTTGAGTTTTAAATCCTTGCAGAAAAAGTGTCACTATGTTGCACTGTGCAGGCCACTTGAGTTCTTGCACTGCAACCATGTCTTCACAGTGCTCATTTTGTGCACAGGAGCATTGTCATGGTGGAACTGACTTCAGCCTCTTAGTTCCAGTGAAGGAAAATTGTAGTAGTACAACACAGGTAAAGACAAAAATCCTATACTATACTCAGCAAAAAAAGAAACGTCCTCTGACTTTCAACTGTTTTTACTTTCAGTAAACTTAATGTGTAAATATTTATATGAACACTAAAAGAGTCAACACCATAAGACATAAACTAAAAATGTTTCACAATGTGTCCCTGAATGAAGGGAGGCTCAAAATCAGTCAGTACCAGTCAGTATCTGGTGGCCACCAGCTGCTTGAAGTACTGCAGTGCATCTCCTCCTCATGGACTGGACCAGATTTGTCAGTTCTTGCTGTGAGATGGAGGGATTGTGTGTTCCTGGTGTGACTCGGGCAGTTGTTGTGGCCATCCTGTACCTGTCACGCAGGTGTGATATTCGGATGTACCCATCCTGTGCAGGTGTTGTTACACGTGGTCTTCCACTGCGAGGATGATCAGCTGTCCTTCCTGTCTCCCTGTAGCGCTGTCTTAGGCGTCTCACAGTGCGGACATGGCAATTTATTGCCCTAGCCACATCAGCAGTCCTCATGCCTCCCTGCAGCATGCCTAATGCACGTTCACGCAGATGAGCAGGGACCCTGGGCATCTTTCTTTGGGTGTTTTTCACAGTCGGTAGACAAGTCTCTTTAGTGCTGAGTATATATGGTATGTCTTTACAGGTTAAATAATAAATTACAACATAAGATTCCAAACAACACATCAAAATACCTGTCACGCAGATTTAAAAATCAAGTGTTTTTTCTCCTCAAAATAAATATTTTCTATGTGTCAATAATATTAGTACAGATTAATGTAGTTATTGGACTGATTAGTACATGAAAAATTACTAATAAAACTTGGGAAAATTATTTTTTCAACAAGAGGTACAAGCTGAGGTACAATCCTTTATGCTGACCTGATAAGCCTCAAGTTTGGGCATAATACGGCCATGATCGATAACCTGTGATGGCAGGAAGTGGAACTGGATATCAGGATGAGTGACACCCGGGCGGCTGCGAATAAAACCACCACTCTCCAGATGAGCTGTAGCACCATAACCTGTGAGGTGGATCAAAGTCAAATGACAAGCTGTTAATTTTAGAATACCAATGCCATGTTTCCATACTGTATGCTATTCAGGACCTGTAATAAAATGTATATTCCAGTAGACACCAGATGCCCAAGATTGATTCCTTCATGCTTTTTTATGAAGGTGACAAAACACCTGATGTTAAAGTATGCAGGAAAAGTCCAGAACGACATTCCAGCACCTTCGATAGAACAATAAATAATCAGATTGGCAGTTCATATTCAAAGATTCTTATCTTCATGATTTTTGGTTCACACTAATGTTAAGCAAACTGTTAAATTAACTTTTCATGTGTGGCAGTCTGGCTGCAGCTTGGCTTTCCTTCAAACTCATACCCGAGAGATGCTCGCTCAACAATTCAGAGCATAATATATGAATTTACATTACTATCACAAGAGTGCAAAAGTAAAAAAAAACTGCGAAAGCAGGCGTGTTTTTAATCTCACAGCTAAAAAAAAACACAGACATCTGAGTTATTTTGAGGTAAGTCGTTTTCCACGCTGCACCAAACACGAGTTTCTAATGCTTTCCCCATCTCCCAAATCTCACTTTTACCCCTCATGACATCCAAACCTCAATGTAATCCTATGGCCTATTTTAAACCACTTAATGTAAGCATGTCATGACAACTGACTTGCTCTGTAGCTCACAGGTATTAAAGCAAAAAAATTCAATATCATTTTAAAAATAACAATAATAATATTCTGACTGAATTTCCCCAAGCCAAGCCATTTTCTCCTTCTACACTTTTTGTGTTGAAAAAAATGAGAATGAGATTTTTGTCTCATTCGTAATTGAAAAACACAACATTATGAGCAAAGGAACAGGAGTTTTTGCACTGTGCTTGATGAATTTATTTCAACTTGGAACAGGGTTACAAATTTGCCACAAAACCAGCCAATAAGAAAAAAGCTCATTGTAAATGGTTGTTTCTCATTGGAAAGTGCCAAGTTGAGAAAACGGTGAATGTATGTATATCATGTAATGAACGTGTGTAAATCATTACTTATAGGAATTTTAACTTTATTGTATTTATTGTGAAAAAAACCATTGCAATGCAGTGTTAGAATGGCACCATATCCTTAATCAATGTAGGCTAAAAAAGGTCATGTCAAAAATTGTGTTGTCAGATTTTACAAACTACTCAGTCATTTAGAATTTTAGAATTTCATTAATTTTAAGATTCAGTTTGTTTAAGTAACTAAGAGGTTAAAAGGTTGTATACTTTACTGAGAATTAGTATCAACCTTTGTTTTTTGAATAACACTTTCTATGCAAATAATATACAGTATCTCTACTTTCAGCTTGAGCTGTCAATACTATTTAGCTTTTTTGCAAATAAAAGGACTATCATGTCAAAGATAAACTTTGATCACCTTTAAAATCCTGATGCCAATACTTTTAATAGCTATCCTCTTTTAACACACTGTATTTGTAAAATTCTGTTAAACAACAATTCAAAAACAGGAAAAATCAAATCCTGCATACAGTGGTGTGACAACCAGACTGCTCATTACCGTCGCACTCACCGCCGTGGAAACGCGGCAGCGGCCGAAATAAACCAGGAGCATTTCAAAATAATTCGTGAAATGACCGCCAGGTGGCGCAAATTGACATTTTCCGTCGTATCGGTTTTTAAATATATTCAGAGCTTAAGTCATAATAAAGTCAAAACAATATGTTGTAGCAAAGTAATACTACAATTATGATAATTTACACATCCAACAAACATGTAAAACTATAAATATAAAAAATATGAGTTAGAAAACATTGGTTTTATTTTGTTTAGACAGACTCTCTGTTTTTATCTGTTTAGTGTTATTATTAAAGAAAACAGCGCAAACAACAGCACTAGGGCTTTCAAAAAAATTATTTCGACAATACTTACAGTTGTTAGAGTTTAAGACATCAAGATTTAAATATAGAAATAACTAAAACAAATAGAGCAAACTTCCAGAATAGATAATAAAAAATAAATCAATAAAAAAGATGTATGCAGTATAATCGGGGCCTCTCATTACATTATATTTTGGTTCAGTGCCAGACTAAGTGCGAGCTAATATTGTCTTACATTTGTGAATAAAATATCATTGTTTTATTCAGAGATTTACAGTATTTGTGCAAAATAATAGTTATGACATAATTAAATATAAATATAATTACAGGCTCTGGATTCGTTTTTCGTTTGCAGTATAAAACCAAAATACATCTTACTATTTTTGAGAGATTCGTCGTAAAAAAAACTATTTTTTTTTCAGATATTTGTCTGTACAAAATAATATTTATGCAATATAATCACGGGCTCTTGATTCGTTATTCGTTTGCAATATAAACCAAAATACATTAACCATATAATATAAACCAAAATATAAACCAAAATATTTAATTTGCTGTATTAAATATTTATGCCGTCTCATCAAGGATCCAAAGATTGCCTTGTACTAAATAATATTTTTGCTGATTTTTTTCTGCGATTCAGTTGTGTGATGTTTTAATGATGAATGATGTTTTACTGTATGTTTACTGTATATAAAAAAAAATATGAGTTAGAAAACATTGGTTTTATTTTGTTTAGACAGACTCTCTGTTTTTTGGAATTTTGGAATCCACAGACGCAAAAGAACATGATAATAATAATCAAAAGAATAATATTAATCTTTTTGCTGTTTATTTCCACCATTTAATAATGTTTTAATTATCAATAATTAAAGCTGCTCGTGTCGGCTCATATCGGGAGCATTTTTTATGAAAGATAAACAAACAGCTGTGTGTGAATGGAAAAGAGTGCGCTTTGCCGAATTTTTATCTACTGTAAAGTCAGATGATCACATTTAAACAATTTATTCATACAGATGTACCTGTTTTACATGGAAAGTTACAGGTTTGGGCTACTGTTATCTACTTCAAATATTTGAAGTTAAAAGCTAAAACTTGAAGATTTGAAGCTAAAACTTCAGCCCTTTTCATATTTTCCCCGTGGTCGTTATTAAAAAATATATATAAATAAAAGTTTTGCCTTCCAAGGCAACAGATTATGGAGCTTCTTGAGCTGCTCAGACCTGCGCGTGCGTCGTACTTACACTCCCCGTCCCGATGTCCAGCTGCTCGCTGCTTTTTGTTTAAAATATGTTTCATTCATCATTAGCCATTATCCATAACTTTATGGGTTTTTCTTTTGACACGTTTTATTTTTATGAAATTTGATTTAGTTAAATGAGAAAATAACCATGGGAGTTTCAAACCCCGCATCCATTCATGTTTCTGTGTGATTGTAATGTTTAATACCCCTACAGTATTCACTTACTGTATGCGGTTTGACTCGCTGTGAGATGCGGTGTGTTATACCCCTATCGCACCTGCTCGGTCTCGCGCTGTGACCGTAGGCTTGATCATGATTCACCCCGAGTCTTTGCGCTGTGATTACGTTTCCATGCTTCCGCGTGAAAAATTCCGCGAAGATCTTCCGCATGTTAAACATGTTTATTTTTTTGCGTGGTAAGATGGAAACGTAATAACAGCACCAAAACTCGCACCGAATCATAATGAACCGCACTTATGGCCCCGCGTGTGAGATAGATGTATTAAACCTCCACTCTGTCATCTCATCGTATTCATTCCATAAGTGCGCTATACAACCAGTGTGTAAGTGTGTAAGTGTGTACAAACAACAGCACAATGCATGTATGAATGGCTGAAACGTTAAGTCAGATGAACGCGCGCGCCGATATGAGAGATTAGATCTTTCAGCACGCCGATGTCAGTCACTAGCAAAGAGCATTTACTGATCACATTTAAACAATTTATTCATACAGATGTACATGTTTTATAGGTCGTTTTTCGTTTGCAGTATGAAACCAAAATACATCTTACTATTTTTGAGAGATTTGCTTTTAAAAAAATCTAAAAAATAAATAAATAAAAATTCAGATATTTGTCTGTACAAAATAATATTTATGCAATATAATCACAGGCTCTTGATTCGTTATTCGTTTGCAATATAAACCAAAATACATTAACCATATAATATAAACCAAAATATAAACCAAAATATTTAATTTGCTGTATTAAATATTTATGCCGTCTCATCAAACTCGCAACTCACTCCGAAGAGCATCCTTCTCTGCCTTGCAAACTCCCAACTCACTTGAAATTTAATATCGTATATAATATTTAATATTGGCATAATATCCCTGCCCCAATTCTAACAGCTGTACAGTATGAGTTGAAATAATAACAGTAGTGTTTTTCTTTACTGAATAGGCAGAGCCTCTGAGTAGGCGGAGCCGTTGATGTCTTTTGTTTCGGCTGTGAGTGGATGCGCTGTAGTAATCCACGTTTTATACAAATTACATAAACTTTTTTCAGTCATGATATACTAACATATATTTCAGTCATGATTTCAGTCATGATATACTAACATATTTTTCGCCGTGTAGTGCGCGCGCAACATCTAAAGGGCGAGCGTTCACACAGCTGACCAAATCGTCATTCTGCGTGCCCCTCCCCCAAACAGCGCAGCGAGGAGCATTTACCTGTTAAACAGGTTTTACAGGTGTGCTTTGCAAAGTCAGACACATACAAATGCAAATGATACTGAATAGCTGTTCTCACCTACAGTATACACTCGGAGAAACTAGAATGAGCAAGAATGAGATTTTTCTTACCATAACATGTAGTGTTATTAATCACTCTACACTGTTTTTAATTACTTTTAATTTTATTTATAAATAAACAAACCAAATAAAATTATTCCATGTGTATTTACCCTTTGTAAAATAGCATTAAAAATGATGGGTCGTGTATCGAGTGATTAAAAAACAATACAAGGCACGTTATGATAAGGAACCTTTCTACAGTACAGTATCTCTTCCATTTCAGTGATTAAAAAACGGTAAAAATGTCAATTTTGGAATCCACAGACGCTCAAACAGCAAAAGAACATGATAATAATAATCAAAATAATATTATTATTCTTTTTGCTTTTTATGTCCACCATTTAATAATGATTTAATTATCAATAATTAAAGCTGCTCACATCGCGCGCTTTCACTTTAAAAATGCAGTGTTTAATCAGCAAGTATATGTCGCCTCTCTTTATGATTGATAAATATTCTGACTGAAACAAATCTGCTCGTGTCGGATTGTTCATTTTTTATGAAAGAGGAGGGGAAACGTTTGCATGATCCTGCGTGTGCGCCTTTAACTTTGATCTAAAGTCAGATGAACGCGCGCGCCGATATGAGAGATTAGATCTTTCAGCACGCCGATGTCAGTCCCTATAGCAAGGAGCATTTACTTATATCTAAACAAAATCACTGATCACATTTAAACAATTTATTCATACAGATGTACATGTTTTATAGGTTTGTTACTGAAGAACTGTGGCAGCGGGCACACCTAAAAATAAACGCAGGATTATTATTTTTTTAATAGTTTTATATAAATAAAAAATGCTTTTATAAATGTGGGCTGTTATCTACAGTACTTCAGTACTTATATTTCACATCTGTGAGGCGAGTATACACGGAGTTTGGGTTCATTTTCTGACGCGCTCAAGTTCACCGAAAACAATACAGAACCCCGTTTAGTGTAATTTATTTCATTTAATAAATCTACTACAAATTTAAAGAACACAAAATATAAGATGACACAAGACCCTGGATTCGTTTTTCGTTTGCAGTATGAAACCAAAATACATCTTACTATTTTTGAGAGATTTGTTTTAAAAAAAAATCTAAAAAATAAATAAATAAAAATTCAGATATTTGTCTGTACAAAATAATATTTATGCAATATAATCACAGGCTCTTGATTCGTTATTCGTTTGCAATATAAACCAAAATACATTAACCATATAATATAAACCAAAATATAAACCAAAATATTTAATTTGCTGTATTAAATATTTATGCCGTCTCATCAAACTCGCAACTCACTCCGAAGAGCATCCTTCTCTGCCTTGCAAACTCCCAACTCACTTGAAATTTAATATCGTATATAATATTTAATATTGGCATAATATCCCTGCCCCAATTCTAACAGCTGTACAGTATGAGTTGAAATAATAACAGTAGTGTTTTTCTTTACTGAATAGGCAGAGCCTCTGAATAGGCAGAGCCGTTGATGTCTTTTGTTTCGGCTGTGAGTGGATGCGCTGTAGTAATCCACGTTTTATACAAATTACATAACCTTTTTTCAGTCATGATATACTAACATATATTTCAGTCATGATTTCAGTCATGATATACTAACATATTTTTCGCCGTGTAGTGCGCGCGCAACATCTAAAGGGCGAGCGTTCACACAGCTGACCAAATCGTCATTCTGCGTGCCCCTCCCCCAAACAGCGCAGCGAGGAGCATTTACCTGTTAAACAGGTTTTACAGGTGTGCTTTGCAAAGTCAGACACATACAAATGCAAATGATACTGAATAGCTGTTCTCACCTACAGTATACACTCGGAGAAACTAGAATGAGCAAGAATGAGATTTTTCTTACCATAACATGTAGTGTTATTAATCACTCTACACTGTTTTTAATTACTTTTAATTTTATTTATAAATAAACAAACCAAATAAAATTATTCCATGTGTATTTACCCTTTGTAAAATAGCATTAAAAATGATGGGTCGTGTATCGAGCGATTAAAAAACAATACAAGGCACGTTATGATAAGGAACCTTTCTACAGTACAGTATCTCTTCCATTTCAGTGATTAAAAAACGGTAAAAATGTCAATTTTGGAATCCACAGACGCTCAAACAGCAAAAGAACATGATAATAATAATCAAAATAATATTATTATTCTTTTTGCTTTTTATGTCCACCATTTAATAATGATTTAATTATCAATAATTAAAGCTGCTCACATCGCGCGCTTTCACTTTAAAAATGCAGTGTTTAATCAGCAAGTATATGTCGCCTCTCTTTATGATTGATAAATATTCTGACTGAAACAAATCTGCTCGTGTCGGATTGTTCATTTTTTATGAAAGAGGAGGGGAAACGTTTGCATGATCCTGCGTGTGCGCCTTTAACTTTGATCTAAAGTCAGATGAACGCGCGCGCCGATATGAGAGATTAGATCTTTCAGCACGCCGATGTCAGTCCCTATAGCAAGGAGCATTTACTTATATCTAAACAAAATCACTGATCACATTTAAACAATTTATTCATACAGATGTACATGTTTTATAGGTTTGTTACTGAAGAACTGTGGCAGCGGGCACACCTAAAAATAAACGCAGGATTATTATTTTTTTTATAGTTTTATATAAATAAAAAATGCTTTTATAAATGTGGGCTGTTATCTACAGTACTTCAGTACTTATATTTCACGTCTGTGAGGCGAGTATACACGGAGTTTGGGTTCATTTTCTGACGCGCTCAAGTTCACCGAAAACAATACAGAACCCCGTTTAGTGTAATTTATTTCATTTAATAAATCTACTACAAATTTAAAGAACACAAAATATAAGATGACACAAGACCCTGGATTCGTTTTTCGTTTGCAGTATAAAACCAAAATACACCTTACTATTTTTGAGAGATTTGTTTTAAAAAAAAATCTAAAAAATAAATAAATAAAAATTCAGATATTTGTCTGTACAAAATAATATTTATGCAATATAATCACAGGCTCTTGATTCGTTATGATTGCCCCAATTCTAACAGCTGTACAGTATGAATTGAAATAATAAGTCAGATGAACGCGCGCGCCGATATGAGAGATTAGATCTTTCAGCACGCCGATGTCAGTCACTACAGTAGCAAGGAGCATTTACTGATCACATTTAAACAATTTATTCATACAGATGTACATGTTTTATAGGTTTGTTACTGAAGAACTATGGCAGCGGGCACACCTAAAAATAAACGCAGGATTATTTTTTTATATAGTTTTATATAAATAAAAAATGTTTTTATAAATGTGGGCTACTGTTATCTACTTCAAATATTTGTTAAACAGGCTGGAAACTCACTCTGACCATTTTAATAATTCATTGATAAGATAGTGATTCCTTTGGTTATGGCTATGCTGATCATGTCATCTCGTCGTCAGTGAGCGCGCCTATACAGTAATTCACTTCTCATACGAATTACATAATCTAATATTTTTTTTTTCATTAGTTTATATTAAAGCAGATATTTCTCTTTCTATAAGTATATATTTTTCACATCTGTGAGGCGAGTATACACGGAGTTTTGGGTTCATTTTCTGACGCGCTCAAGTTCACCAAAATCAATACAGAACCCCGTTTACTTTATTTATTTAACAAAATCATAAAGTTTTTTCGTCATTGTGAGTGCACCTAAATAAAAGTAGAGTCTTTGCCGAGTTTTGATCTAAAGTCAGATGAACGCGCGCGCCGATATGAGAGATTAGATATCTCTTTCAGCAAACACATATTAATGGTGTTAAATAAGCGCTATGCGGCGCTGGGAGAAACGCACGCCGATGTCAGTCCCTAGCATTTACTTACATCTAAACTGAGTCATTTACATAAATCACTGATCACATTTAAACAATTTATTCATACAGATGTACATGTTTTATAGGTTTGTTACTGAAGAACTTTGGCAGCGGGCACACCTAATAATAAATGCCGGATTATTATTATTATTTTTATTTATAGTTTTATATAAATAAAAATGCTTTTATAAATGTGGGCTACTGTTATCTACTTCAAATATTTGTTAAAACAGCGGGGGAAATTCACTCTGACCATTTTAATAATTCATTGATAAGGTAGTGATTCCTTTGGCTGTGCTGATCATGTCATCTCGTCGTCAGTGAGCGCGCCTATAATTCACTTCTCATACGAATGACATAATCTAATTTTTTTTTTCATTAGTTTATATTAAAGCAGATATTTCTCTTTCTATAAGTATATATTTTTCACGTCTGTGAGGCGAGTATACACGGAGCTTGGGTTCATTTTCTGACGCACCAAAATCAATACAGAACCCCGTTTACTTTATTTATTTAACAAAATCATAAAGTTTTTCGTCATTGTGTGTGCACCTAAATAAAAGTAGAGTCTTATGAGTCTTATGAAAGCTCCAAGATGACACAAGACCCTACACGTAGCCTTTCTACTATAATTACACAGTTTACAACGTTTACGTTGCTTAAATTCGATCCTAAAAAACTGAATTTAATTTTAATTATAAATTTGTACTGTAATGTTACTACTGTGATTATGAATTCGTTTATTTACAATGTTTCACTTTATTTTATCTGCAACGACGTGCAGCTGTGGACGACCTGCGCCTCATTAAGCCTGGAGAGAACGAGCTGATGCCTGAGGCGTCAGTCTATAGTTATATAGCGCCACTCAGTGGTAAAAGCCAGCAAACGCACAAACCCAAATGCTGACGCCATAGGCTGCGACGGTAGAAGTCGCATACTGCCTGTGCACCCACTGTACTTTTGTTTGCAAGATCACATGAGTCGTCACTGTGGTGTCGAGAGAGTGGGAAAGTGAGAGTTTAAATTAAAGTAAAACTACAATTTGAGATATTTGGGATATTTGGGAGGGATTTTGTATTGGTTGGCTGTGTTATTTTTGTTCTTCCTATTGCTACTGAAGTATTCTGGTTCCTGTGGATTTATTTATTTTGGAATTTTTATATCACAGATCATTTTTAGCATATTTGTGTGAAATAAATTGTATTTATTTAAATTGCAAGCATAATTCGATCATAATTACTCCAGTTCATAATCTCTAAATTCTGCTCAGGAGTCAGAAAACCTGGGCTCTTCATTCAGGTTTGAACTACTGCACTTATTTTTATTTCTGTATGTGAATATTGGATATGGTGTTGTTGGTCTCCTACCTGTGAAGCGCAGCAGCCACTCAAGGCCGATCTTAACCATACGGAATGGTTTCTGAGCCCTAAACAGCGTGATGGGCTTAGTGCACTGTTGTTGGACATACAGCTCCAAATGATCCTGGAGATTACTTCCAACACCTACACATGGTTAGCAGACATTTTCATAAAACAAGAGGCGCGACAACAAGAAGTTGCTGTCAAATAAAATCATGACAATTATTGCTCAATTCATATCTAAGTTTATTGTACTGAGCACTTTTTATATAGCACCTTTAAACCATCGGACAATTTCAGCTTTTATATATTATGTTATTTATTATATGTCTTTGAGGAGATACGAAACACAGTAAGAATGAATAATAGATCACTAAAAAAAGTGAAAGACTATCATGACTGATCAATTAACAGGCCATTATAAAATGACTATGGTTTCATTAAAAAAGAAGTCATATTTTACATATAATGATTTGTGCTAACCTGCCCTATTTTATGTCAAATGAACTGCCTAATAAGCGTTTTATATCAATTAAAAATGCCAAAATTAAAAAGAATGATTACTGGTTCACCTGGGAGGTGTTGCACGATAGGAATTCCCAGTTTGCGCAAGTCATCAGCATTTCCCACTCCGGACAACATAAGCAGCTGCGGGGAGTTAATAGCCCCGCCACTGACAATGACCTCCTTGTCAGCAAATACCTAAAGTAATAGATAAAAAAGAATTGCAGTTCAAATATTTAGCTCAGTTAAATAGGAAGTTTGTTGTTATTTACTACAAATGTATGTGGGAAGGTGACTATGGTGAAAAAAACTGTTCTGAAGAAATGCGTAGACTGTAAAGAACATACTGTAGAATTTACAATAATTTACTGGCAAAAAAGTTGCCAATAAAATCCTGTAAAATAGCCGTTAATTGCTGTAAAATGGATTACAGTATAATACTGCGTAGCAATTTACAATAAATTAATGTTTGCAGAATACAGTATTTTTTAGTTTTTTTGTATGATTATAAACTTAAATTTTAAAAACTTGTAAAAAGGCATTACAGGTTTTTTTTGTAATCCCGCTAAATTACAGTACTTACCTGGCAAGAAAAGTTGCCAATAAAATCCTGTGAATTCAACAAAAGCCAAGATGTAGCTGTAACATTTTTACTATGAAATTCCTGTAAATAACTATTTTAACTGTGAACTGTACTGTGCAGTACGGAAGCGCATTGCATTCACACAATAAAAAAAAAATCACGGGACTTATCTCATAATTATGACATCCTGATCTCATAATTATGACTTACTATCTCATAATTATGACATCCTTATCTCATAATTATGACTTAATATCTCATAATTATGACATCCTTATCTCATAATTATGACTTACTATCTCATAATTATGACTTAATATCTCATAATTATGACATCCTTATCTCATAATTATGACTTACTATCTCATAATTATGACTTAATATCTCATAATTATGACATCCTTATCTCATAATTATGACTTACTATCTCATAATTATGACTTAATATCTCATAATTATGACATCCTTATCTCATAATTATGACTTACTATCTCGTAATTATGACTTAATATATCATAATTATGACATCCTGATCTCATAATTATGACTTAATATCTCATAATTATGACTTATCACATATAATTATTAGGGTTCTGAGAAGACAGGGACAATGGAGCAAATATTGCCAAATTTAATTAGCTTTTATTTCTTGGATTGAGACACTGGGAGATATTAATGTCATTGTGTAATTTGGATGCTATTATCATTAGAATGTCAACACTGCGCAGGTATCTAAAGTGCTTAGGACTGTTCAGAAGGAAAGCACATTCTATCCTTCTCGAAGTGGCTCTTCCTTCAGGAGTAGCTAAACCTGTAACAATGCGGGTCTTACGAGGGGCAGAACCACGCATAAATACTCTGCAATAGTCTGAATGGGCAGATCTGTAGAAAAGAAAGGCAGACAGACAAAGTGTGCTGTTCAGAGACAGAGGAAAAGCCCCAGCCTTTGACGCCGGCGAGAGCGAGAGAGAAAGAGGGAGCGCGCGGCCCGCATCAGTCCAGCGTGCGCACTCACGTTAAATACAGTATGAAAGTACAAAAAGACACAAACCCCTCTCTCTCTCTCTTATAAATCCTCGGTAAGGGCGAACGCTCCGAGAGGATCTACAGTTTATTTTTAGTTTCCCGAGCACCGTCCGTTCTCGCATAGACGGCGGAGCTCCGGTCATTTTGCGTTTTTAATTTTGTTTCCTTTTGTTTCCATAATTATGAGATAAGGATGTCATAATTATGAGATAGTAAGTCATAATTATGAGATAAGGATGTCATAATTATGAGATAGTAAGTCATAATTATAAGATATTAAGTCATAATTATGAGATAAGGATGTCATAATTATGAGATATTAAGTCATAATTATGAGATAAGGATGTCATAATTATGAGATATTAAGTCATAATTATGAGATAGTAAGTCATAATTATGAGATATTAAGTCATAATTATGAGTTAGTAAGTCATAATTATGAGATCAGGATGTCATAATTATGAGATATTAAGTCATAATTATGACATAAGTTCCGTGATTTTTTTTTTGTGTGTGAATGCAATGCGCTTCCGTAGTGCAGTAACCTGTAATTGTACTTTACTATTATACTGATGTAAATGCATTAAAACAAAGATGTTGAAAAAAATAATCACTCAAATTCAAAGCTGTTGTAAGAAAACTGTTTATTAAAGCTGACACCTGACAACACTTCAGCACTGTCACTGGTAACATCATTTTACTCTTTCAACTACAGAAAAACTTATTAAAAAATCAGCTGTTACAAAACAACTACAAACAACTCAAGCTTAAAGCATAAAGCAATAGTTGAATAAAAGTTAAAGGAACTGTTTGCCCCAAAATAAAAATGGTCAGCATTTCAGTCTATATGTTGTGTCTCTTTATATGCAATTATTTCAAAAATACTCTATCGAGAGTAAGGCGAATAAATCGATAACAAAAAGCAGCATTCATCAACACTGGCATGACATTACGTTTTTACCTTTTGGTTCCGTGATGTTTCGGCTTCCCTGACAAAAAAAATTTATAATAAAAAAAAAGAAGTTAACGACACATTCCTTTACAAAATATACGTAAGGTTTCAGAGAAACTCATCCAGCAATGTTAATATTTACGTTTTTTCAACAGCAAAGACAACTGAGCACTTCATGTAACATTAATTTGAATTAATTAAAACACTTCGATAGCAATGCTGTGCCTGCCAAACTACAAATACTCTCTAGAAAGCAAAGGCAAATAAAGCTAACAAACTGCAGCATACATCAACATTAACATGACGATTAACATGACGATTTACCTTTTGGTTTAGGCTGCTTTCTGAAATGGCGCGCATCACATTTCTCCTCCTCGCCTGAAGCAACAGATAAATAAAGTTAACTACACATCCCTTTACAAAATACTTAAACATAATGTTTAGAGAGAATATCCTGATAAAACTTATATAACGTTATATAAATATATATATATATATATATATATATATATATATATATATATATATATATATATGAATTACCTTACATTAAAATAAATAATTAATACTTATGGAAGTAAATTTACAAGTAACTTACCAAAAACATTGATTGCCGTTTATCTTCAACTGTTGTCGCTGTGCTTCAGTCCACCAGATTTCAAACCATAGTAGCCCGCGCAATACCATAATGCAACAGCACAGTAAATTCTTGTAAAAATATTAAAGATACAGTGAAAGCACCTCCTACCTGTAAATTAATTACAGCTAACAGTGAAATATACAGTTACTTGTAAAACCCTGTATAACCCATAATGCATTGCAAAATTGTATGCGTTACATGCATTGTAACATGGCAAAACAGTTTAAAAAAAAAAAAAAGGTTATGTATAATTTTGCTGTAAAAATTACAGCAATTTGTTACAGTGTACAGTATATCAGTTGATCACTGCGTTTCTCATAAGTGTGAGCAGTTTTTACAGACTGATAAACCAACCAAGATAAGGGAGTGTTTAGGTGGAAGTTTGATGATCTTTAGTCACAAAGAAAAATAGGTCATTACTGCAACTGAGGACCTCAAAACCACATTTTCTGAATACTAAGTACTAGCATTGAAAAGGTACAGAGCATCCAGAGAAAATGAAAAACAGAAGCATATAAGCCTTTTTAACACCTCTAAAAACATATTATAATTAAGCATACCTTTAAGCAAAATTGGAATGTAAAAAGGGCCTTCAACTCAAACCACGACTTGTGATGAAAATTTTTCTGAATGAAAGTGTTAAAGGGATTGACATTTTCAGGACACCTCAAGCACAGTACCATGATGAGACTCCTAGCCGCCACTGCAATATTAGAACGGGGAAAGCTTTTTAAAGAAGGCTGTACACTGAGGATGATGCTATTGGCCGTTGTGGCTCAGAGCACACTGCAGTCATTCCTGTGAATGTTCATTGAAAGCCTGATCCTTTAGGACTGACAGAAAACTTGTTACCAACTTGTGGAAGAGATGCATCTATACTGAGATACTAGATTCGATACTGAGAAAACTTCCCACCTTTATGGTATCCAAGCACAGGTGAAACACTGGGATGAGTGCATTAGTGTAACAGAGGATTACATACAGAAATAAAGGTAGTTTTTACTCTTATAACTGTGTTCAGTTATTCTGCATACCAGACCTATGAAATGATGCTACCGCCTTCATGTTTCAACATGGTTATGGTGCTCTCTAGATGATAAACCGTCCTATTTTTGAGTCAAGCATGATTTAAAAAAAATAAAAACATTCTGATAAAAATTTTGTTGGGCCGAGACTTGGAGTAGACGTGTTAGTTAGGTGCTCCGACAATTTTTAATTTCTTCAGTCCCTTATTCGTCTCAAAATGTTAAATTCAATCTTTAGTTTATGATAACTTTATACTCTACCCCACGGTTATATATTTTTTCATTTATAATGGCTACCAAGAGTGTTAAAGCCGTGAAAAAAGACGACACTGTGACCGCTCTAACAGTTGAGACTATTTCTGCGCTGTTAGATAAACACCTTGAAGCATTAGCGGCTGAATTTTAAATCCTCGTTTAGTTTACTGGAAAGTAAAACTAGACCAAATTCATGCCCAAGTGGAGGACCATGGACAGCGTTTACCTTCACTAGAACTCGCTACAGATGACCTGAGCCAGCGTGTGACCGAGTTGGAGAACATCTGCTCCGGACTTCGGGAAAACAACTCAACCCAGCGAGCCGAGTATAGAGAAGTAATGACCGAGTTATACAGCCGTGGACTCCGGCCTTCTCTCCTGTATCCAGCGCAGCTCCGCATCACTCTCTCTACCGGACAGAAGAAGTGGCTCCACTTGGTAGAAGAGGCGCAAAAACACAGACAGCTTGCCGAAAACTACGTAGTACACTATATATATATTTTTTTATACGCAATACTACAGTTCTCAGGAAAGTGCCATTTTTAACAAAAAATCTAGCCAGAGTATTGTGTTAAACATGTGTAGTTGTTATTATTATTTTCTCTATTTCTAATCACGTGTGATTTACATGTTTGTGTGTTTTAGAGTTACAATGTGATGTGGGTGGAGGGGTTGTTTTGTGTTTTTCTCTCATTAAGAGATTTCAGTATTGGAGTGCTGAAATACTTTATTTATATATTTAATTTTAAGTTTATGTAAATTGAGTCGGAGCAGAAGATGGTGTGGTTAGAGCCAGGAAGATTTGTTGGGTGGAAAATGGAAGGATGGAAGAGCTTGCTGCTTTGTTTGTTAGCAGCTATCTTGGTTTGTTGGGGGGCAGAGGGGTGTGTGGGGGGCAGGGGTGGGGGATCTCCAAAGCCAATATTGTGTTAGTTCGGTGTACACGGTGTATGTTTAACATGTTGCTCTGTGTTATACACTTCTGTTTTAAGGCTGACGCTAGGCATCTCAGTATTATTCATGTTTATCTAACTGCATCTCCTCTCAGGGACAATGAATAGTTCTTTCAACTTTGTGAGCTGGAATGTTAAGGGTTTAACCATCCGGTCAAGAGAAGGAAGGTGCTCTCACACCTTAAACAACTTAACACTGCAATCGCATTTTTACAAGAAACTCACATTCGCAGTTCTGATAATTCTCGCCTTACTGTATGTTGCATTGGGGAGGGCAGCACTACCACTCTACCTTTATGCTTTATTTAAAAACCCCGATCTCTTTAAAAAACGTGTAGAATTGCAAACTATATATATATATATATATATATATATATATATATATATAATAAGATTTAATTCTCTTTTTAAGGTCACTGGCGGTCGTGTAAGCATTTCACTGCATATCGTACTGTGTATGACTGTGTATATGACAAATAAAATTTGAATTTGAATTTTTAATTTGAAACTAAGTTTGAACTCATCTCAACGCATGTAATTGAACATCAATTATTATATATTAGGAGCCAATTTTACATTCATGGTGATAAATCTGGGAAACTTTTAGCTAATCAGTTAAAAGAATTTAGAGCACAGCAACACATCACAAACATTCGGATGGAGGATGGTACCATCACTACCGATCATTATAAAATTAATGATGCATTCAGGAATTTTTATTCTCGATTATATACTTCTGAGTTCCCAAAGGACCATAGTTCAGTTGAGAATTTCTTGACTCAACTAGATATCCCAACACTGTCCCCTGATTCTAGATTAAGATTAGAAGAGCCCATATCACAAGAGGAAATAATCTCAGCTATCTCATCATTGCAATCTGGTAAGTCCCCGGGTCCTGACGGGTTCCCTGCAGAGTTTTTTAAATCATTCTCCTCATACCTTGCCCCACAACTAGCTTTGGTTCTATCTGAATCTTTTAAGCAAGGTAAGATGCCCGTTTAATTTAATGAGGCTCGCATCACCCTCATAGCAAAAAGGATAAGGACCCAACAGAGTGCTCCTCATATAGACCAATCTCTCTTCTTAATGTGGATGTTAAAATCCTTGCTAAAGTCTTGGCTCGTAGATTAGAGAGTGCTCTACCCTCAATTATATCTGAGGACCAGACCGGTTTTGTTAAAAATCGCTATTCTTACTTTATTCTTACGCTATTCAACGCCTTATGGATATCCTGTACACACCATCAGAGGGGATCCCTGAGTGTGTCCTTGAGGATCCCTGAGGATGCTGAAAAGGCTTTTGATCGTATCGAATGCGAGTATTTATTTAGGGCTTTATAAAAATTTAATTTTGGTCCAGGTTTTATCACTTAAATTATTATATTCAAGCCCTATTGCCTCAGTTCTGACAAATGCTCAGCAGTCTCAACCATTCAGCCTTCAGCGGGGTGCTCGTCAGGGGTGTCCTCTTAGCCCATTACTCTTTAACCTTGCCATTGAGCCACTAGCAATTGCATTCCGTAGTTGTAGAGATATACAGTATCTGGGATTTGGAAGCTTGGAGTCAGGAAGGGACGGGGTGTTTGTTATAGGGTTTATAAGTGGGTTATAAAACCTTTATTGAATCATTACATGTTTACCCTGTTATATCCCTGTTTAAAATCAATAAAAATATTGTTGAGAAAAAATTGTGTTGGGCCTATTTGTGATACAGGGCTTCCGTATCACCACCCTACTTCTTAGACTAGCCTTGAAGTATGCAAGAGATTGTTGTCACATGTGGGTTTTGACCAGTAATTTCAAAATATCCCAATATTAGATCATTTAATATTGCTATAGAACTTTTACCTGATCAGTTTTAAGATTTTCGATTAAGCAATCTCGGAGGGACATGCTGTTGTTTGTAATAGTGTTAATTTTGTCAGCTATTTTTTTATTTTAGTCTTAGTCTTAATTCCAGGATAAATATCCCTGTTAGTTTTTAATATATTTAGTCAATCTTATCCTATTTTTGTTTTATTTTTAACCATCACAACAACGGCTGCATGCCCATATTTTTTAACTACAAAACAATAGAAGCAGTATGGACAATACAGTGTTTCGAAACTTTTTTAAAATGAATTCACACACTGTTGTAAGGATAACTCCTATGGGTCACAATTATTTGCTAGCCTATTAGCTTAATGGGTTTGGTCACGGTTTAATACAATAAAATATTACAAATACATACATATAACAAAACATAATTACCACAAGGAGGCTGTAATACTACATTGAGACTTTTATGGTATACTTTGATTTGTCTCTTCCGGTTTGTGGTTTTTTTCCCAGCAATTGTGCGGCCACACCGTTTCCCCTCTGATATTACTACACATCGGCTCAATAAGTTCAATATAAAGAAAATGGGCCCAAATACCGGATTTTCTCTTTCGCCCGAGTAATACTGCTGTCATTTAATTCAATAATATTTTATTCGTATAGTGCTTTTAACAATGGTCATTGTCGCAAAGCAGCTTTACACAATCAAAAGAAGTTATGGAAGTTTGTATGAAATGTGAATATGTTTGAATCAAAATGATTAGATAGTTCCTGATGAGCAAGCCAAAGGCGACGGTCGCAAAGAAAAACTCCCTGAGATGGCAATAGGAAGAAACCTTGAGTCTCAACAGGGAACCCATCCTCATTTGGGTGATAACAGGTAGCAGGGATTGATCTGCAGTCATACTGTGTGTAGATGCGGTCATATTATTTCACCAGTTTTGACGCGTAGCTTTGGTTTAAAGTTTCACTCACACAACAGAAGTCCGATCTCTTTGTTTCTTGTAGTTTATTTTGTCAGCATCAAAGAATCAACACTTCATACAGTCGTCTTGAGTAAATCCACTGTGATTACAGACACCAGTTGCTGCATCTTGCAAATCTCTGACTTTTACAACAACCTATTTGCTGTATCTTGTAAATTACAGTCTTAGCTTGTAAGATATAAAACAAACGGTTTTATAATAATCGAAGTGTTACAACCTATATAACAACACTCTTGTTGTATATATCTACTTACGGGAGCTTACGGTTACAACAACCTAGTTGTTGTATCTTACATTCTTAGCTTACCGGGAGCTCACGAGCTTACGAGCTTACGGTCAAAAGCTTGTGTTTCCATAGCCTTCCGCATCTAAACTGAACTCTCTATCCTATGACAATCACACAAATGCATGTAATAGTAGAATGACATCACAGACCAACCTACGATTGTCAAAATGGATGCATGACTAAGAAATATAAAGCTTATGGCTTATGTAACAACTTAATGCTTTACTAATGAATAGAACAAGGTAGAATAAATGAAATAACAACAAATAAAATAAAATAAACACAACAACAAATTCATAACAAGTACGATATGGCTCTTACATTCCAGCCCCTAATTGACAGGCATGGAGACTGACAATTACAATTTTGTGTTTTTTTTTTTATAAAGCCATGAAATCAAACATGGCGGCGCGGTGGTGTAGTGGTTAGCACTGTCGCCTTGCACCTCCAGGGTCTGGGTTCGATTCCCCGGCCAGGCTCGATTCCCGTCTCTGTGTGCATGGAGTTTGCATGTTCTCCCCGTGCTTGGTGGGTTTCCTCCGGGTACTCCGGTTTCCTCCCACAGTCCAAAGACATGCAGGTTAGGCTAATTGGCGTTCCTAAATTGCCCGTAGTGTGTGATTGGGTGTGTGAGTGTGTGTATGTGTGTGCCCTGCGATGGATTGGCACCCTGTCCAGGGTGTACCCCGCCTAGTGCCCGAAGTCTCCTGGGATAGGCTCCAGGTCCCCCGCGACCCTGAACACAGGATTAAGCGGTATAGAAAATGAATGAATGAATGAAATCAAACATTCTTAACCTTCTGAAACGTTTTAAATCTTGCAAATGTATAATATTTATCTCAGGTGTTTATATTTGCATATCAAATCTCATAACATATTACCACACATTTAACAGTCCATTTCACATATGAGGCACAGCTTGTCGATGGGTCTTTCCAGAGTGTTGGTCTTAGTTTTAACTAACACACATCTCACAAGTCCCCTTTTGTCGGGGAACACTTTCGTGATTCTTCCCATGACCCATGAATTTCTTGGAGAAGACTCATCAATTATCAAAACTATGTCTCCAATCGAAATATTTTTTCTCTCTTGAAACCATTTTTGCCGTTCCTGGAGCAAGGGCAAGTATTCACGCACCCATCGCTTCCAGAATAGGTCTGATAAGTACTGAACCTGCTTCCACCTGCGACGTGCATAGATGTCTTCCTTTTTGAAAAGTCCAGGGGGCAGGTTTGGCTGTTTTTTCATCAGCAGCAGGTGGTTTGGTGTCAGAGGTTCCAGATCTGTGGGATCCTCCGAGACAGTAGTGAGGGGTCGGTTATTCATTATCGCTTCTACTTCACACATGAATGTGCAGGCTCTCGTCAGTTAATGTTTGTTCTTTCAGTATTGATCTCAAGATCTTTCTAACTGACCTGATCTGTCTTTCCCATATTCTGCCAAAGTGAGATCCAGAGGGCGGGTTAAATGTCCACTGTATGTTCCTTTGAGTAAGGAAGCTTTCAATTTGTAACTGATTCCATTGCTGAATAACTTCGCGCAGTTCAGTCACAGCGCCTATGAAGTTTGTTCCATTGTCACTTCGCATCACTGACACCTGACCTCTCCTGCTTATAAAGCATCGCATGACATTCACACAAGAGTCTGTGTCAGGAGAATGAGCAATTTCAATGTGCACGGCTCTTGTTGTCAGACAAGTGAAAAGTACGCCATATCTTTTAACGTTACTTCTGCCACGTTTGACCTCGAAGGGTCCGAAGTAGTCTTCTCTCACATTAGTGAAGGGTGGGTGGTCTGGTATTATTCTGTCGATTGGCAATTCTGACATTTTCTGCCCACATGCTTTAGCTCTAGACTTTCTGCATATCACACACCTGGAGAGAAACTGTCTTACGTGTGAGTTAGCAGTCGGGATCCAGTATTTCTACCGCAATTCTGCAAGCATGTAATTTCTACCACTGTGTCCTATCTTATCATGAACGTCTCTTAATATTAATGTTGTGATATGTGAGTCTTTAGGTACAATGACTGGGTGTTTAACATGCTCTGGCATTGCGGACCTGCCGAGACGTCCTCCGACTCTCAGCAGTCCATCCTGTAGTACTGGGTCCAGTTTGGACAAGCAACTGTTTACAGATGCCTTGCGTTTTTGCTGTGTGGAAATTTCCTGTTTGAATTCTGCTGCTGCTTTACCCTTTTGCAACATGAGAATTTCTTCCTTAAAATTTTGTCTTTGAGCAAATTTAATGATTTCGTTTTCTGCTCTTGTTAGTTCTTGAGCTGTTAGTGACTTGTGATTTTCTGTCTTTGGGTTATCTACTTGTGTTTTGACCCTTTCTGTTTTTTGTTTGAGCATGTCTCTGATGTGAAGAATCCAGGCAATGGATCTTTTTAACTTGTGCCAATCAGAGTGATGATTAATCAATTTACTCACTGCGTCTGCGCATTTTGTAACGCTCACAATATTCGCTAAAGCTGAGAGCTTAATTTCATCATCATTTTCATGAAAATTTTCTTTTATTGATGTGTCATGAATATTTTCATTATAATGGCGATTCTGTTGGCCACGAAGGTTTTAAAACGAAGTGTTTCGTTATCGATGTATCTCAAAACAGTTGTACTGTCAGTCCAAAACGTAGAGTCCAGCAATTTCAATTCTAGCTGTTCTTTCAACATTTTGTCATTTTTTACAGCGACCACTGCCACAGTCAGTTCCATTCGTGGAATGATGGTTTGTTTCAGGGGTGCTACACGGGAGTTTCCCATCATGAATGCACAATGTGTAAGTCCATCAGCGTTTACTAACCTGAGGTATGAGACAGCTCCGTATCCCATTTCACTTACATCCAAGAAGTGGTGGAGTTGTGCTGTAGCTGTAACTCCGAAGTCGGCTGGTTTTATGCACCTTGCTATGCTGAACTCGGACAGTCTGTGCAGCTCTTGCAGCCAGGTTTTCCATGCCGTTGCAAACTGCTCGGGAATGTCATCATCCCAGGCTAGTTTTTCTTTACATAACTGTTGCATTAGAGTTTTGGCTGGCAGTATGACAGGCGCGAGAAACCCTAAGGGGTCATAAATTGAACTGGTGATTGACAGGATTCCTCGTCTTGTCACAGGTCGTTCCTTTAAACTAATTTTAAACTTGAACATGTCTGAGTTAATGCACCACAGCACTCCCAGAGCTCTCTCTATGGGGAGTGCATCTTTACTCAAGTCTAAGTCTCTCATGTCTTTGCTCCTTTCGCTCTCGGGAATGACAGTCAGTAGGGCACGGCTGTTGCTTGCCCATTTAGTGAGGCTGAACCCTCCATTTGCACAGAGACTTGTGAGATCATTGTATAGGGCGACTGCTTGGTCATGACTCGAAACGGATTTCAGGCAGTCATCTACATAAAAGTTTTTAAGCACTGTACTGACTGCCACAGCAGATGCATTGCTGCGGTTTTCTTCTGCTGTCTTTCTGAGGGCGAAGTTAGCAACACTAGGCGACGATTTTGCACCAAACAGATGAACTACCATTTTATATTCAACTAAGTTTTGGTTCACATCTCCATTCGGCCACCATAGGAAGCGCAGCAGATCTGTGTCCTTCTCGGGGACTCTCATTTGGTAGTACATGGCTTCCACGTCTGCCATCATGGCAATTTCTTCCTGTCTAAAGCGTTTGAGCACACCAATGAGTGAGTTTGTTAAATCTGGTCCTTGTAGGAGCAAACTGTTTAGTGAAACTCCTTGATAACTGGCAGCACAGTCGAAAACCACCCATAGTTTATTCTTTTGAGGATGATAGACGCCATGATGCGGTATGTACCACACCTGACCGCCTTGGCGGTTTACGTGATGTGTAGGGACTCTGACTGGTCCCTCCATCTCTTACGCAATTCGTAGGGCAGTTTTGAAGTAATTATCTAGCGTTATCTAGCTCCTCCATGTGGTCGATGCTTGACATGATGTTGTGACAGGATGCTAGAAACACGGAGAAGGCACTTAACCACTTTCCATCCTCTGACTTTATTTCCGGCCAATTGGCTACCTTTTGCATCAGCGTGTTTGCAATTTTTCGTTTATTTCCAAATCTGTCCTGCAACAGTCTCATTGCCTCTACATAACCACACTGATCTGGCATAAGCTGACAGCTCATAACGAGGTCGCTAGCCTCTCCCTTAGTAAACTGCTCAAGATAAAACAGCTTATCAGCATCACTATCGGTTTTGTCAACAATAAAATGTTTAAATGCTTTCATGAAGGGCGTAAACTCAAGAGGGTCAATATGAAACACAGGAACATTATGCTGAGGTAAGAAGGATTGCCTTTGGCATTTCACAAGCATTGCTGTGATGTCAGCCTGCTGTTGCATCATGCTCTGTGATTCTAACGTATCAATGTCATGGCGGGTGTATTTATTGTCTTGGCCAGACCCTTCATTTAAAGTACTTTTCAATTTTGGTTCAAAACTTACTGGTACACTTGGATGGGCTGTCTTGAGACGTGACAGCAGTCCGAGTTATTCTGTCGACGCGCTGCTCTCGTAAAGTTCATTGTATTCCAGTTTGGGAGCGCATGCGCTACTTGGTTCGTTGAATGTGTTCTCTCTTACCGGTTTTCGGCGTCTGTCGTATTCAGGTTTGTGGCCCGTCCAAGGCGGGCTGCTCAAGCGCGTGCAGCTCGGGTCGATGACTCCGCTCTTTGATGCAGGCTGTCGTTTTTCACAACCCTGATAAGCCTGTAACTCAGCGTTGACAATTGCGAGCGTAGTTTCTAATTCCAACCTTTCTTTATCAGCCTTTAGTTGCTCTTCCTCAGCCTTTAATTGTGCTTCCTTCTGTTCTATCGCCCGCCGTTCTGCTAAGGCTGCTACTTTAATCAACAAGGCTGCTTCCGCTTTCTTTAGTCGGGCTGAGGATGATGTAGAAGTTACAGACCTTTTGGATGCTGCCGTCGCTACGCTTCCGTAAATTCTGTGCAGCTCAGTATTTTAAACTTATACCAGTTTTGCAGGTCACTTTCGCGTTCTTCTTCGTTTAGGCACAATCGCACCTGTCTATTGCTTTCAACACATTCTTTTTGCAGCCCTATAAACTCAGTGTAGTACTTAGTTTCAACTTCATACACATTGCATGCATTGTACATGAGCAGCTTTATTTCTTCGGATAATGCAGTCAATTGACTCCACTTTTCGCTTCTGGCTTCTTTCATTTCCTGAAGCTTTATTTCCGAATCTTTATCAATGAGCGCCGTCTTACGCTCAGACTCGGCTGTGGCTGGATTCATCTCGCCGTCGGCCATAGTGAAGCGCGGAGCAATCAAATCCTCTTCCATTTCGATTTCAACAGTCACTTATCTTCGCCCTTAAACAATGAAAAGCTTTTGACTTTATGTAGATGCGGTCATATTATTTCACCAGTTTTGACGCATAGCTTTGTTTTAAAGTTTCACTCACACAACAGAAGTCCGATCTCTTTGTCTCTTGTAGTTTATTTTGTCAGCATCAAAGAATCAACACTTCATACAGTCGTCTTGAGTAAATCCACTGTGATTACAGACACCAGTTGCTGCATCTTGCAAATCTCTGACTTTTACAACAACCTATTTGCTGTATCTTGTAAATTACAGTCTTAGCTTACGTATATAACAACACTCTTGTTGTATATATCTACTTACGGGAGCTTACGGTTACAACAACCGAGTTGTTGTATCTTACATTCTTAGCTTACCGGGAGCTCACAAGCTTACGAGCTTACGGTCAAAAGCTTGTGTTTCCATAGCCTTCCGCATCTAAACTGAACTCTCTATCCTATGACAATCACACAAATGCATGTAATAGTAGAATGACATCACAGACCAACCTACGATTGTCAAAATGGATGCATGACTAAGAAATATAAAGCTTATGGCTTATGTAACAACTTAATGCTTAATGCTTTACTAATAGAACAAGGTAGAATAAATGAAATAACAACAAATAAAATAAAATAAAATAAAATAAACACAACAACAAATTCATAACAAGTACGATATGGCTCTTACACTGTGTGTTAAGTGGGTGGCAGTACAATATAACAGTGTCATGACAAAAATTACTGAGCTTGTCACATTCTGTCACTGCTAATCCTGTGCGCAGTGCCGTGTTGTGACCCTGGGAAATACTGCTGCTCATGTCATAATACACCTACAGTATCTCACCTACGTAGAGTCAGCGCGATGTTATAAGTACGGTTCATCGGAATTCACAGTGAGTTTTGCCGTAGTGACTATGTTTCCAATCTTTGTGTTTGGTGAGAATTATGGCAGCATTGTAGATGCATTGCTGTTGTTTCCATGTATTCCGCATACTCTGTGGTTTTACACGGTAAACTATCGTGTTGATTGTGTGTTGAGTGACGCATATGGCCACGACCAGCTCAAGATGAAAAGTGCCTAATTCGCCCAAAAGCGCACTGTGATGTAATCTGGCAGAAAACTGCTCATAATTTTTATGTCGCAGGTTAAACTTCAGGCAGTTTTGCTGTGATAAAATCGGCATACAACAGACATAAAGAAAGATACAGTACAGTACAGTATACTGTACATACAGAAATTTTTCTGAGAATGGTTTCAGGGCCTCCAATGTAGGAAACGTAAAGATATTGCTGAAAGAGTGAGTTCTGACCAATGTACAAACAAAACCTTTCTTTATATAAAGTGGGTATAGAAATTAATCAACCCCCCTTTTAAAGTGCAACAAGTGAAAGACAAAAAAGGAAACCTTAAATTACTGGTAAACTCATACAGATGAAGCTGATCACCTTCTCAATGGACTTATTGCCCATTATTGCAGAACTCCTTAATTTCAGTTAAATTTGATGGTTACCATTTGTCACATTAGTCAAGACATTCCACATATTTTTAATAGGGATTACATCTGGGCTCTGACTAGGCCTTGCAGGGACATTAATCTTTTTCTCCTTCAACCACTTCTTGGACAGTTTTGCTCTGTGCTTGTCATGTTGGAAGGTAAACCTTCTTCTCATTGACACCTTTCTGGCAGAGGGCAACAGATTTTATTTTGCCAAATCCATTAACTAATCTTCTATACTGCAAAATGCTCCAGTGAATGCTGCCCTGAAAAATACCCCAGGGTATTACAACCTCCATGCTTTACTGTAGGAATGCCTTTTTTTCCTTGCAACCCTCCCATACAAGCCATATTTGTGGAGAATTTGTGATATTGTAGTCACATGTACACAATGACCACACTGTCATAAATTCCTGCAACTGCCACCGAGTAGACTTGGTAGCCTCTCTGACCAGTTTCCTCCTGGCTCTTTCATCTAGTTTGGAGGAATGTCCTGCTCCAGTAAGAGTCTGTGTTGTACCAAATACCTTCCACTTCTTAATAACATGAACTGTTTTGGACAGACACATTGTTGCCTCTGTCTTACCTTTTTCATTTGACCATTCTGCTGGTACTCCACTCCTACTGCTCGAGCCCCATCAAAAAGGATCCGTGTGGTCAGGCATCTTACCTCAGCCTTCAGGTTCTGTCTGGCCAGAGCAGGCCGCAGGTATGCACTTGCTGTGCTCCATCTCTTGCCTAAAGCAAAGTGTTTAAAAGGAAGGGGAAAGAAACCAAGGTCAAAAGGAGAAGTTGTTCAAGTGGACTCAAGGCTCATTCAAGGCTAGTTAATACAATAGTACAATAATAATAAATATGTAATAATACAATAAAGAAGAATCAGCAAAAAGACTATTGAGTGTAAAATTTGATTAAATGCCCAATGTTGTTTTGAAATCACCATCAAATATCAAAATATTGAATATACAAGAAACTGCTAAACAATGAGACCTGCCAGGCTTCTGATGCCATGCAATTGTAAATGGCCACATTACAGGATATTACTATATTTTATTGAGCAGTCAACTGGGTATTCTATACTCTATAATGTATTTTATTAAACAATAAAATTAATGAACTAAAGATAGGAGTCTTGGCCTCTCCAAGATAATTTCTATTCTATACTGTATATGAAATGATTCTGTACTAAAATGTGTTATTCTGGCTTCAGACCACTGACCATGCATAACAAACTATGAGGAAAAACTATAGCAGAAACTTGGAAAATGTCTCTTGTACGACTGTCAAACATTAAGCTGATGTGTCTACTGAACCTAAAAAAAGCCCGTAAAATCCCTCCCAAAAAATATTAAGCACAATTAGTATTATTTGGATGACATTCAAAACTGAAAAAAACAACAACCTTTATGAATTGTCATATCCATCCAGCCTACACCTTCCTGCTGGTATCCATTCATGTCTTGAGTAAAGGGATAGCCAGCTTGTTGAGCAGCCTTAATAAACGCATGGTGAAGAGGGTGATCGGTTTTGCCTCTGGAAACATGCAGGGGTCCACTGCCCCCCCTGTACCGATCTGCTCCCAGTTCATGGGTCTGGGCTTTCCTAAAGTATGGAAGGCAATGCTCATAGTCCCATCCCTCAGCACCTTCTGTGTGCCAGCGATTGTAGTCCTCAGCATGGCCACGAATATAAACCATGGCATTAAGTGAGGATGAGCCACCCCAGACACGTCCACGAGGCCAGTACAAGATCCGGCCACCCATTCCTTCTTGTGGCAGTGTGTGATAGGACCAGTTGTACTTGTCATTGCAGAGGTTATAGGTTAGCGCTGCTGGCATGTGTATCTTCCATGACAGGCGCGTACACCCAAGCAGTAAGTCTTTGGGCCCTGCCTCCAAGAGGAGGACAGACTCAGATGGATTCTCTGATAAGCGGTTGGCCAGCACACATCCCGCTGAACCTGCCCCTACGATGACATAGCTGAAGGATGGAGTTTTTTGAATAGATGAATTGGTTCTATAGCAGGAAACTGGGTGGTACTGCGAATGAGGCAAAGCTGCCTTTCTGACAAGTCCTAAAGGCAGCCAAGCAAAAAGAGTGGGGCGCACCATGACAAAATCAGCTTTCACAACCCTCTACTGCAAAAGCATGAAGAAGAGGATTTCGTTTCCAATCACCTTGTGGACTTCTCTGTATGAAAATTCACCAAGTAGTTCCACACTAACAACAATCCTGCAAAATAAATTTTGCACTGTAAGCAAGAGAACTGGATGAGTCTTTTTCTTTTTTGCCGTTTTATTATTGCAAAATTTACCATAATATGTGATTCCTGGAAGCAGCTTATATTTAAATAAAAATTCATGTTCAGTAATAAATTTCAAGATCTGGATCACTGGCCACAAGACAGAAATATACAATTCCATCGACAGGACTGATACCAGTCATACGCATACACAACCTCATAATACTTAGATCATGTGGTGTAGTTTCTTACTTTATCAGCATGTTTTTAGAATATGGGAGGAAATGAGTGTACCTGGTACCTGACACAGTTAAAAGGACATAAAAAGCCCACAAAGAGAGGAATTTAAGCTTAGGATATAACCCTGCACCCTAGAATTGTGGGGTGGCAACATTGTGTAAGCTTTCAACATTCAAAAATTATCACACACTTAGTTGGATTAATTGGATTATGCTCAGGAAATAAATTTGAGTGGAGAATCTATACTTAAGGGTGCAAAAATGATTGTAAACACATGTTATAAATAACTTAATACATACAGTACATATGCATGTCATTAGTGAAATACGCTCTTTTCACACATAGATAATGCACATATACAAAAACTGAACACAGAGAGAATCAATGAAGTGAGATTTAATCGTGACCTGATTGGGGAAAACCCAACTAAAACCAAATTTTGTCACTTTTTACATTCACTGTTTTCTACAGTGAATCATAAAAAATGGCTTCAGCTGGGTTTTCGAACACAAGGTCACATTTAAAGCCTGTATTGCAAATTATCCCTTCGAAACTTTACGTGTAAATGTAATCAAAGTGCAACCTTTCCTAACACAGCGTGTACCACTGATATAGTAGTAGACGAGTAGTAGTACATAGTATTGGGTTTCCTTATCATATCAGTTTCTATCCATCTTATATGTTCTTATTTTAATCCTAAGTTCTCATAACTGGGCCATATGATCACAGTCATAGTTGACCATAGACTTTGTTGAGTCAGCGGAAATGTTAGACTGGGTTTGATAATGTCCCTTTAATCATTTGTATCAGATAAAAGGCGCTGGAGCAATTTTTTTTAGCAAGTGGTCAATAGATAAACCTTTACTTTAGTCTTTAAAGTTAAATCTTTAAGAAAGGGATTATGCACTGTCATTTGGTTACAGTATGATAAATCATTTGTACTGATACATTTACAGTAATTAATTAATGATTTATACAATCAATTTATTATATGGAAAATTAATTATATAGTCAATTATTATTAAGTAATTATTAATTATTTAGTTATTAAAAGGCAGCAAAAATGTGAAAAATGATTTATTTACCGTAATAAAGCGAATGAATATGTATGACTGGAGGTGAACTGGCCTAGTGAGGGTCTGAAACGTGGCTAGAGGCTGTTTGGAAGAGTTAAAAAAAAAAAGGCAGTTACACAACGGACTATTTCAGCCGTCGAGGTTGTTCGTTATTAGGTTTTCAACAAGCACCTAAACTCAAATGCGACTATTTAAATTTCGGCAACTCACCAAACACGCAAATTCCTGAGCTCTTGTCCATTCTTTACTCCGGGCAACTTTTAATCAGCTTTTAATACAGTCAACCTTATTTAAATGGCCAGTTTACCACACACACACACACACACACACGTGCAATATAGGCCACTTACCCACTGCTCCAGGCACACTGCTCACTTTGTCCCAAGTAATGCGGTGTGTTTTTCAGTGTGGGCGGGGTCACAGGCACAGTTTACCCGGAGAGGGTTTTCACACTGGGAACGCTTGCTCCCCTTCCCCAACCATCGCCACACAGGGTTGCGTGCACAATAACACACTGAGCCCAGTTTTGCCCTCCAGCTGTCAAACATCTGTCTGCGTCAATTACCGGGCTAATATTAATACTACTAATACTAATAAATCGTTATTATTATTATTATTATTATTATTATTAAATCATTACATGTAAATCTATCAAACCAATAGGCTATAAATCATGAGGTTTTTTTTTTTTACTATATTTACAATAATACTTCTTCTTCTCTTCTTCTACTTATTATTACTATAATAATGCAAAAGATTCCCCCCAGACATTGGGGTCTGTGTCCATGGAGTTTGTATGTTCGCTCCATGCATGGTGGGTTTCCTCCAGGTACTTTGGTTTCCTCCCACAGTCCAAAGACATGCAGATTAATCTAACTGGCATTCCCAAATTGCCTGTAGTGTGTAAATGAGTATGTGTGTGTATGTGTGTGTGTGTGTGTGTGTGTATGTTTGCCCTGCAATGGATTGACACCTGTACAGGGTGTACCCTACCTCATGCCCTAAATCTCATCGGATTGGCTCCAGGCCCTCTGCCATACTGTATACAGAATAAAGCGGTATAGAGGATGAGTAAGTGAACGAGTGAAAATGCTACTACTAATATTACTACTACTACTACTACTAATAATAATAATAATAATGTGAGGGTTGCCCACTAGAGGGCAGTGTTTTTACTTTGTAGTTTTGGTTCCTAGACTCAGTTTCCCAGAAGCCTCCTCGGTCAGGTGACATGGATACTCACCTGAACTGAGGAGGCTCATTAGCACTTTTATAAATACCTGTTTGTTCTGGGAAACTGGGTCGAGCATTAATTTCTGTTATGTGGGTTTTGTTTCCTTGTTTTAGTTTGATTTCATGATAGTTGGCTTTTGGTTTCAGGAGCACTTTAAGTTAAGTTTGTATTTGCTTTGATTTAGTTTATGTCTCTTTGTCTCTGTGTCTCCTAGCAGGATTAGCCTCTAGGAGAATTAGCCTTTTGTGTTTACCCTTTTGTGTAAGTAACCCCCATTGCATGTTTAGCTAATAGTCTGTTTCAATACTAATGAGGGTGATACTAACATGTCTAGATCTTAGTCTGTCTAGTCTTCGTGTCTGTCTAGTCTCATTGTCTGCTTAGCTCTTAGTCTGTTTAGGTACTAACATCTTTAGCCACTAACCTTTAGAGTTCTTAGTCTGTTTCATAACCTAGTCTGCTGTGTACCTTGTCTGTTCATTCCCTTGTGTCTCAGGCTACTGGCTGGTGTAGCCATTAGTCTGATTAGCTATGAGCTAGCTTAGCAGCTAATGTGCAGCTCAGCCAGTCGACCTAGCCAAGCCTGTCTTGTGTTTGTTTATCCCTTGCATGCGTAGTCCCTAATGTTTAGTCCGTTAGGCTGTTTCGTGTGTCTTGTCCTGTCCAGTTTGTATCCCATGTCTGTATTGTATCAATGTATGTAATTCCTTGTTGTACGTCTAAGTGTTTGAGTTGTTTCTTATGCTCCATGATTTTAGCCAACTCTCTTAGTTCATGTTTTGTTCGTGTTTGCTTTTTGTTTGTTGAATTAATATTAAAGACTCTTTGTTTCACTGCATCCCCTCTGCATCTATGCCTCAACACCCAGCCCACAGTCCAACACCATAGCAGAACGTGACAGAATGCTCGACCCAACAAGAGGCATAGCAGAGGGGCCCCCCCGGGAGAAAATTTTGGGGGGGGGGCTGGGACTATAACACCTGGGCAAGCTGACCAAGAATAATCAGCTTGCCCCACGTCAAAATGGGACTGAACTGGAGGTGAGGGGGCCTCAGTGGAGGCTCCAGTTTCGCCAGCGGGCCTCAGTGGAGGCTCCAGTTTCGCCAGCGGGCCTCAGTGGAGGCTCCAGTTTCGCCAGCGGGCCTCAGTGGAGGCTCCAGTTTCGCCAGCGGGCCTCAGTGGAGGCTCCAGTTTCGCCAGCGGGCCTCAGTGGAGGCTCCAGTTTCGCCAGCGGGCCTCAGTGGAGGCTCCAGTTTCGCCAGCGGGCCTCAGTGGAGGCTCCAGTTTCGCCAGCGGGCCTCAGGGGAGGCTCCAGTTCCGCCAGCGGGCCTCAGGGGAGGCTCCAGTTCCGCCAGCGGGCCTCAGGGGAGGCTCCAGTTCCGCCAGCGTGCCTCAGGGGAGGCTCCAGTTCCGCCAGCGCGCCTCAGGGGAGGCTCCAGTTCCGCCAGCGTGCCGCAAGGGAGTCTCCATGTCCCCAGAGCCCAGCCAGGACCTCGCCAGGGAAAACCCTCACCACGCTCTCTAGCTTCGTTCACAGCGGTGACAGCGACCCGCTACCGCCAGACTTCGAGAGCGTGCTTCCATCGCCACCCGGTGTCAAAGGAGGCCAGAGTACTGCAGAGGCTGCCCGGCGTGAGGACAACACAGTGCTGCATCGGCCGCCCGACTTGGAGGGCGATTCAGTGCTGCAGCCATCGCTCCACCGGCAAGAGCGACACAGCACTGCCTCCAACGCCCGGCCTACACCAGCGATCCGGCACTGCCTCCGCCGCCCGGCCTACGGCATCGGCCCAGTGCTGCCTCCGCCACCCGACGACGTCATGAGCTCACCGCCACTCAGCCCCGAGGACGAGCCATTGCTGCCTCCGCCACCCAGCCTCGGGTGCAGGCCGCTGCTGCACCCGGTGCCTGGCTTCGGCGGCAATTCAAGCTCGCCCACCCTCCCACCCACCTTGGGGAGCCAGCTCGTCGGCGTCGCAGTCGGGTGGAATGACCCGGGACATGGGGAAGGGTACCCCGGACCTCCGTTAGCGCTCCGGAGGAGCGTTTTTAAGGGGGGGGTACTGTGAGGGTTGCCCACTAGAGGGCAGTGTTTTTACTTTGTAGTTTTGGTTCCTAGACTCAGTTTCCCAGAAGCCTCCTCGGTCAGGTGACATGGATACTCACCTGAACTGAGGAGGCTCATTAGCACTTTTATAAATACCTGTTTGTTCTGGGAAACTGGGTCGAGCATTAATTTCTGTTATGTGGGTTTTGTTTCCTTGTTTTAGTTTGATTTCATGATAGTTGGCTTTTGGTTTCAGGAGCACTTTAAGTTAAGTTTGTATTTGCTTTGATTTAGTTTATGTCTCTTTGTCTCTGTGTCTCCTAGCAGGATTAGCCTCTAGGAGAATTAGCCTTTTGTGTTTACCCATTGCATGTTTAGCTAATAGTCTGTTTCAATACTAATGAGGGTGATACTAACATGTCTAGATCTTAGTCTGTCTAGTCTTCGTGTCTGTCTAGTCTCATTGTCTGCTTAGCTCTTAGTCTGTTTAGGTACTAACATCTTTAGCCACTAACCTTTAGAGTTCTTAGTCTGTTTCATAACCTAGTCTGCTGTGTACCTTGTCTGTTCATTCCCTTGTGTCTCAGGCTACTGGCTGGTGTAGCCATTAGTCTGATTAGCTATGAGCTAGCTTAGCAGCTAATGTGCAGCTCAGCCAGTCGACCTAGCCAAGCCTGTCTTGTGTTTGTTTATCCCTTGCATGCGTAGTCCCTAATGTTTAGTCCGTTAGGCTGTTTCGTGTGTCTTGTCCTGTCCAGTTTGTATCCCATGTCTGTATTGTATCAATGTATGTAATTCCTTGTTGTATGTCTAAGTGTTTGAGTTGTTTCTTATGCTCCATGATTTTAGCCAACTCTCTTAGTTCATGTTTTGTTCGTGTTTGCTTTTTGTTTGTTGAATTAATATTAAAGACTCTTTGTTTCACTGCATCCCCTCTGCATCTATGCCTCAACACCCAGCCCACAGTCCAACACCATAGCAGAACGTGACAAATAATAATAATAATAATGTTGATTGACACGCTGTCCAGGGTGTACCCTGCCTCGTGCCCTGAGTCTCCTGGGATAGGCTCCAGGTCCCCGCGACCCTAAATACAGGATAAAGCAGTATAAAAGATGAATGAATGAATGAATAATAATGTTGTTGTTAGTCTTTCGGCTACTCCCGTTAAGGGGTAGCCACATCGGACCATCAATCCGCACAACAACTTGGCACAGGTGAGGTTTGTTTGAAACTGCAAGGCCAATCCTTTCGTTTTTGCCACTGAAAAGTTTTTGAGTTTGATGTAATCAGAGTTTTAGCTTTTTCTAATATTAAGAACTATATTTGTTAAAATTCTTATAAAATAAGACCCACCTTTAGTTTGGGGGAAAAAAAAACCTATGATGTGAAACCTTATGTGACTTACACTGTAAAAAAAAAAAAAGATACAGTACACGATATCTACTTAAAAATGAAAAAAGACAAACTAACATGAACACCTGAGAGCTGACCATGTTAGAAATACAAGCTACTTTGAAGCTGAGAAAAGAGGAAAAATCATCAGAACCACTGCTTTAGCACTGTGCATAGCCAGTACAACATGTTGCCTTGCCCTGAAAAAGAAAGAAATCTTCAAAGGGATTGAATCAGGAAGTGAAAGTATCAGCTTCGAGAGCAGAGATATAGAAGCCATACCACAAGAAGCACATTACTCATCAGCAGTAAGAAACGGAAGAACAAAGGGACATTAGCAGGACGAACACATTGATGCGCCACAATTTAAACGTTTTGGGAAAATATTCATGAAGGTTTGCAATTGTGATTCTGGTACAGTCTCACTAATCTTTATTGCTGACAAAAGTCATTATGGTAGCAGCAGAATTAAAGCAGGGAAATGCAGTCAATCTAATCTTGATGCAGCAAGGTTATAAACCAAAACACACTGCCAACACAACAATAAATGACTTCATTATGGGGGAAAAAATTAAAAGACATCACTCTGGCAAAGTCAAACAGTAGACGTTAACCCAACTGTTCATGCATTTCACATCTTGAAGAGGATGTGGTAGAAGAACACAAAATTTATGATTATGAAGATTTACTTTATCCTTTTCTATACTCTTTCTCACCTACAAATTGTATAGTCTGAGAATAAAGGTACCATACAACTACATTGTAACTATACATTGTAACATAACTATAGTCAACTACAAAAGAGGCGGAGCAAAATGTTAACCGACAGTTTATCTAGCTGGCTTGGGGTAGATCTCTCAAGTAGTGTCAGAAATCTTTTCATGTAGCTCTTTGTAGACTCTCATTTTTGTTTAATGGAGTTGACAATAAGCATCAGTGCACTTTGTCTCTGTCTGTTTCATCTGGCAGCTTCTGTAACCACTGCTGTCAATATAGTAAGTAATGTAGGCATGTTAAAAGCTAAACATTAGTAATAAACATGTATCTATTTTTAATGATTGTTGTTCTTGACTTGTATTTTTTTTTTTTTACACAGGTTGTGACATGTAACAAAACAAATGGTGAGTGATATGCATTTTTTTAAAAAAACATGAAATTAGTTTCCAAAGGTATTATACCAGTGTTTAGTTTAGTATCATAGCAGTCAGATTTGAACCACAGAGCAGGTAACAGAGTTTTAATTAACAACATTTTTAAATACATTACTTTTTGGGAGAGGATTAAGAAATGCTCTGGTTTGGGCTCGGCCCCTTAACTCCAAGAAAGAGGAATCTTAGTGTCAGAACGTACAATGCCATTTGAGATGATTTATCTGCTTTCACCTTTGTGTCAACATTTTTGAGAAGTCCCATATGTTATAGTCTTTTTTTTTCTTTAAACAGAAGCTACTGTATAAGGTCAGATCTGACAACACTCTTGCCGATTTAAATTTCAGTGATGCTCTATCTCTAGTATCTATAGAATTAAATTTTTCTGGGCAAAATACTGTACCTTACAGTCACAAATCTTATCTTACATAGTAAATGGATGGTGATATGATAATTTTGCTATTAATCCACATGAGCTATATTATACTCCTTTTAGATGCACAGTATGCTACTAAATACTGTGCTTTTATAAAAGAGTATTTTCAATTGAAATGTGGCAGACATTTCCCAAATGCAGGATGCAAGTACAGATAAAACTGAGCTGTACTGGGCTTTAATCAAGGCAAACTATTCAAATACAGAGAGCACATGAATGTAGACAAGCGGGCAGCGGGTCAGGTGATGTGCAAACAGAGTATCAGTGACAAAGCAAAGTGCAAAATCCACAAAATAGCAGAAACAGGCAAAATAACAAAATAACAGATAAAGTCTGCTATACAATAAAGTCAACTGTTGACCATGTCCCTTAGAAATTTTGTTCTGTTGTATGTGTGCTTGAAGTGGTGACTGAAATTGTGAACAGGCATGTCCCTTGAACTTTTTCAAATTTTGTCACATTACAACAACAAATGTATTTTATTGGGATTTTATTTGAAAGACTAACACAAAGTGGCACATAATTGTAAACTGGGATGAAAATGATGAATGTTTTTCAAAATTTTAAAAGTGTGGCATGCATTCATATTCAGAACCCTTAAAAAAATGCTGTGAAAGTTTTAAAGCCTGAAATATTTTTTATACCTTAACCCTGTTTTAGGGGGATCAGAGTAAAGAGGGCTGAATACAAATGCATGACACATTTTGCAGATTTGTATTTGTAAGAAATAAAAATCGAAAACCATTTATCATTTTCCATCTCCTACGCAATTAAGTGCTTCAACTTTATGTTGATCTATCACATATTATCAAAGATTATTTCAGAAAATGAAATGACTGCAAAATTGAATCTATTCATCTGTGCACCATAAACTGGATTATTTTGGTTTAACCTAATCCATTATAAAATATTACTGGAACACATTTTGGGTCTTGAACTGGGTAGCTGTATAAATGTTTAAAAAAAAAATTTTTTTATTAAAAAGATTTGACACCTGATAAATGGTGCACACCTTCCCAATCCAATCCTTCTCCACTACATGATCTTAACGTTCTACTTATACCTCTGAATGGAACACCTTCTCTTGGTCTCAACATAGCATGGTCTATAAACATTGACAGTGAGTACAACGATTTCTCATATTTATTAAGAAAAAGGTCTATTTTCATTTTTGTTCAATTTGAAATAAAGCTTAATAAAAATGCCTAACATTTTTTAATTTAATCATCCAGGATGATTGTTTTGTATATATTCCCATAAGTTCATATGAGCCTTCAGAATGAGAAACAAGGCCTTTCATTTGAAATAATATATTTTTTTGTCTATAAGATTATGATTAGCATTTTCCTTGCTGGTCACATACAATAATTATAGTTCTTAATAAAGTTTTATCAATTATACATTTAGGCTTCAATTTGTATGTTCACTTTTGCATGTTTGTGTTTGCCTTATTCAACACAAATCTGTCAGAAAAATCCAACAAAGTTGAAAGAAACATTTGATTGTTGCTTTTCTAGGTAGTGTTTACAGTATTTCTGGTACATGGATAGAAGTGAACACAGACATGAGATACAGATGTGAATATCAACCTCCATTTACTTCAGAACAGGTCCACATTGGTGATTTAGATCAGGTAAGGTCTTCAGTGTGTTTTTGTTAAGTCAAACTATACAGCTTAATCTTTAAAATTGTAATGGACAGATAGTATTAGATGATATTGCAAAGTAACGAGCAGAAATGGCAGGTCATTTTATTTGACATAAAGCAAATCCACATTTTATAGATCTAATAACACATTATGTGTTATGAGTCTTCACAAAGTTTTTGTTTTCAGGATTCCTGGTTGAAATCAGTCAAGGCATTATTCATAAAAAGTGGTTACAGGTTTATTCATGAACACACCTGCAGTGGTTACTGTGTAACCACTTTAACTGAATTTGTTAGTGACTGCGTGGGTGTCAGTTCAAAGATATTTGATTTCTTTAGGTTCCACCTAAGACTAACTCATTTATTCATTTTTATCTTCTATTTGTATCATGCAGCTTTGGTTCAATTTCACAACCACAGATGTCAATATTGACCCCAGTGACCATTATGAAGTAACTGTCTATAATCTTCCCCCAGCGCCACCTAATGTACGAAAGAATTATTTAAAGTGGGAAATGATTGATGCACCTGGTTAGTTTTTTTTTTTTTTTTTTTAAAGATTCCTAAAGTTTTTCAACTGTCTTTATTTTAGACTTTTTTTTTTACTTCATATATGTCATAATGTTTCTTTGGGCCTGCTCAGGTTGTGATCATGAATTGATGAGAGATCATTCAGCATGTTTAAAGGTGGGTCAGGACGTACCAAAAGCGATCCAAGGTAGGAAAATGGTAAACTGTCAACAGGGTCATGGGAGTACCGCAAGGCATACTGATGTACATGGGAAGTGAAGGCTGGCCCATGTAGTCCGATCCAGTAGAAGAGCTACTGTCGCTCAAATTGAGGAAAAGGTTAATACTGATTCCAATAGAAAGGTGTCAAAATCTGTTTTGTTGGCAAAAAGGGGACCTACTCAATATTAAGCAGGTGGTCATAATGTTTTGGCTGATCAGTGTAGGCAGTGCTGAAAACCTGCTCATCCTTATGAAAACATATCATTCAACCAACTGGCTGGAAATATTTTGGGGGAAAAAATCCAGTGTCTCCCTTTGTACTTTTACCTGTCCTTGTAACTGGAGAGAGAGAGAGAGAGAGAGAGAGAGAGAGAGAGAGAAAACATATTTTTTCTGCACACAAAGACTCGGATAATACAGTAAATTTTCCTTCGCAAGGATGTTTCTCTGCTCTTTATGATTTTACCTCCACAAGCATAGCAGAATTTGAGAGTTTTTTTCTTTCTTTCTATCTCTCCCGTACACACATACACATATAAAAAAAAACCCTTTAACTGATTTGAGATGCTTTGGTTAAGTTTTCAAAAGCTCACTTGGAACTCCACATGAATCCTGAGCCTTATAAAATTATTCTGTTGCAGTCACTGAACATTTACAACATCTGTAAGTTTTAAATTCACCTGTCACATCTTGCAAAATGTTTTCCAAGTTGTTGACAGTATTAATGATGTGTGACAAGGAATTATATTTAATGAGCCCTAATTTGAAAAATACCTAAGATCTCAATTATTTATAATCCACGCAATACACATTTTCCACCATATAAAGAGCAATCTGTCTTGATGGGAGGCACTTATTGTCAGAACATCTTAATAGTGTGTGCCTATCCGTAAATGTTCCTCATGCAGTTCAGACAGGTTGAAACTAATAATACAGACCCTGGAGTTGCAAGGCGACATTGCTAACCACTACACCACCGTGCCACCGCTGACTAAACTTGTGGAAAGGCGTTCATGTCTATAATGGCTATATGATAACCAAACTAAAAACAAAATCTTTTTGTTAGATTTGGGTTTACCCACATGACAGATTTCTTTTTGTCAGATTTGAATTTAACTAATACATGGAAGATAATACAAAAATTTGGAACCAGTTTTAGACAAACCTTTGTTTGTTTGTTGGTCTCTCAAGATAATAATTCATAATGTGCACTGTTCAACCACATTATTGTTTATATTGTCAGTTGACTGGGATATTACTACAGTCAGGATAAAGGATGAAATACAAATAAAATTCTCTCCTCTCTTGGGCTCAAAAAAGTACGAGATCCTACTGCGAAGAGAAACAAATATATTAAACTATACTGAGGTTAAAGCGGTAAGTGATGCTTAAGTATGTTCACATTAGTAGTTAGATACTGTATATGCAAATCTTTTGTTTGTGGTGCTATTTATAATAAATGCTGTTTGTTTTCTGTTTGTCTCATAGAATGGAGAATTTGAGGAGCTTAAAGCAAACTTGAAGTTCTCTGGGCCATGTGAAAATCTTAAAATATGGGTGTGTCCAGGTGTCCCTCTATCCTAAAAATAATTTGTTAAGACTTCCAGTAGTTGAAGCCACATGACTAATCTGCCAGTTATTATGAATATAAATAACAAACTAATCTGACTTTAATACAGATAACACCGGTTTATGACCATTGTGGATATATATGCAAATCAGAATGCCACAACATAGACTGTCGGGGTGAGTATACAAGTTTTATGTAGACATAAAATACGGTTGTCTCAAATTACATCAGTTTTTATTAGATGAATTAGGTGTGAAATGAGATTCCCCTTTAAACAGAAATTAATAGTCTGAAGTGACTTTTACCTTTGTTCTTGGTGTGTGGAAGATGTCGGTAACTCAAAGCCATATATATATTTATTTTTATTAAAAAAATTTTGACGTTTTGTTTATTATGCCCAAATTGGCTTGAGCGCAGAATAATTCTATTTAAATATTATTCAAAATTAGGATTGAATTAACAGAAAAAAGAATACTGTATGTTAGACAGAAATCAATATATCAATCAATAGACATTAATGAAATTAACAGTATATTATTATTTATTTTTATTTTTTTAACAGGTGGGTTCATAATTATTTGGACCATGACACAGGTTTTTGTAATTTGGCCCCTGTACACCACTACAATAGTTAAGAAATTCAGTTTGAATTCAGTAGAGGTAAACAAAGCAAATGTAAGCAATTTATTACATTTTCCCTCCATTTTCACAGGCTGAAAGGACAATCAAACTAAAAATATGAGGTTCAGTTTTGAATACTTTTGAATCCTTTGCATGTCAGTTACTGCCCTTTACATCTGTAATCCATGGACATGACCAAATGCTGAGTTTCCTCCCTTAAGACCCAAGTTGTAAATATTCTGGGTTACTTTAAATATATAAGTAAATAAATAATAAAGCCAGCATTTCAAGGTCCAGCATTACCACTGTTGGACCCTTGACCAGGACCCATAACCAGAGGTGGAAAGAGTAATAAAATTTTGTACTCAAGTAAAAGTACTGTTACTTCAGTGAAATTTTACTTAAGTACAAGTAAAGTTACAATTATAAAAATCTACTCAAGTAAAAGTAAAAAGTAGCTCATTAAAAAATGTACTCAGAGTAAAAGTTACCGAGTTACTTTTTTATTTTTTTTAACAGCGGGGTGGGATGAGGCATTCTAGCGTAGTTCAAAAAAGATGAGCAGATATAAATCTCAAACTAGTTGTTTTTAACTGAAGGAACACCTTTGAATAATAAAGCTGTTGTCTTTGTTGTGCTTGAAAATCTCAGTCTAGGGCCATACAGCAAAAGAATGGTTCAGGGTTCTATTTATAATATATATATAACTGTATGGAAATGGTGGTATATGGCAGAAAGAACTAGATCCAATCATTAACTGATGAAATAATGAGGTTTGTACACACACACACACACACACCAGGAGGAGGATCAGATTCAGGATGGACCCAGGCCAAAATAATAAACAAAATGGTATTTATATTTAGTAGCTAGATTACCTGCCAAAAAAAAAAAAAAAAAAAAACACAAACAAAAATACAGGTACCTTCCCAGACTCCCTAAACCAAAAACAATGAAATTATCTACAAATATACACAAAGACCAACCAAACCAAAGGGACAAAGCAATAATCAAAGTCAATTGGAGGCAAAAAGTCAAAACCGGAATACACAACCAAATATCAAACGCCAAAATCACAACCTCTTTCATCTTTCCCGCGTCTCTCTCCGGTTTATATTGTACATGGTCGCGCTAGTCGATGACGTCACTCTCAGGGCGGAAGCGACCGTGTGGAAGGTCAGGAAGATGCAGATGTCAGAAAACCTGGAGTGGAGTCTGGAGCGGCGCGCGACCAGGACACGATACACACAATGCGCAACGGAGCATTTATACAGCATAATATCTTTTATTATTTTATAATTTTCATTCATTTATTTTTTACTCAGTAGCGAATATGATTTAAAATGTAGCGAATTACAATACTTCAAACAAAACATACTTAAGTAAAAGTAAAATTACAGATTTTTAAAACTACTTTAAAAAGTAGAAATACACAAAAAATCTACTCAATTACAGTAACGCGAGTAAATGTAATTCGTTACTTTCCACCTCTGCCCATAACCACCCAGATGTGCCTTGTCATGGCAACCCTGTGCTGCTATCATCATATGACAAATAAATCCTTCTTTTTGAAAAGAGATTTAACAGACAGATATCCTGTTTGGTATAACATATTGTTTTAATATTTCTAGAGCCATCAACAGCTGCACCAACAGAAGGTCAGACATCTGAGCATTTATTAACTGCTGTGCATCTTTAAACTGTGATACAATCATAAGCTTCAAAAGTGTAGCATTTTTTCCAGAACCAAAGGAAAATCAAACTTCTGTCATCCTGATCTGCATTGGGTGTGCAGCAGTTATCATTTTGTTGATTATCTGTAAGTATTTTGTTTATTATTATTATTATTATTTTCTTTGTACTTTGGCTGAGGTGGTTTTACATGTTTAATATTTAAATACTGGTGTTTACCATTCTTTGTCTGCTGGTATTTCTCCTTTGCTCTGCAGACAATTTAGAGATATTCTGATTACTGTGAGCTCAAACATGTCACAGTCTCCGCTTAGAGGCAAGAGCAGACAAATTTCAGGTCATGATGTGTATCTATGGATGTGTTTAACCCCTGGATTCTGACTTTTGGTGGATGGCTGTCTCTAGGTGCATAGTTACAGTTGTGCCACATTATTAAAAAATTTATATACCATTTACAATTTTGGAGATAAAAGCACACATTTGAGAGCACCTGCACACAATGTGGGGTATTGTGAAAAGGAAGATGAGAAACACCTCAACTGACAATACAGATGAG